>VXBC01004885.1:23379-118754 GCA_013399945.1 Ploceus nigricollis | reverse complement strand
ATTTATTTAATTTTGACTCTCTGTACATTAGTTACAGAATTCTGGTTCAGATCCTTTTGAATTTGCTTGTGCTTTCTGAACTTGTTTCACCTTTGGGTACAGACAGTCATTGCCACTTCACGGTGCAATGACAATGACTGGTAGCTTTGAAATGAACTAAGCTGGAGCCCGTTTCTCCCAGGCGTGGGTGCTGACCACCTTTAACTGCAGTACTCTTGCCCATACCAGCATTGCTCTTCAATGTTCTCTAGAGATCCATGGCAGAGAGATTCTGCTGATTTTTTTTTTTTTTTGATTTTTTAAAATTATTTATTTATTTTTTCTTCTTCTTCTTCTTGGCATGAACACCATCAGGACTCACAGCATCCTTGTGCTGGCTGCAGGGAGGCGCAAAACCACCTACTCAGTTATTCATCCACTTCAGCTTTTTGCTGGGATTACAAGAAGTTGGTATTGCCACCTCAAGATGTGGTGAAACCAAAGTGCATGGCTGTGGTNTGCGGGAATGCGGCTCCGCGGCGGATCGGGACCGGGGGTCTCTGATCCAACCCTCCCTTGTAGAGCTGGAGCGCTGAGGGGCAGTGACATTTCTGCCGCTGACCCGAGAGTTTAGAAATGCGCGGTGATAATTCTTTCTGTGCTGATCTAGCACTGGGGGGAGTTCCTGTCCCAGTGGAGTATCAAAGTGGATAGGGGTGGTGGAAAGAGNTTATTTTTTCTTCTTCTTCTTCTTGGCATGAACACCATCAGGACTCACAGCATCCTTGTGCTGGCTGCAGGGAGGCGCAAAACCACCTACTCAGTTATTCATCCACTTCAGCTTTTTGCTGGGATTACAAGAAGCTGGTATTGCCACCTCAAGATGTGGTGAAACCAAAGTGCATGGCTGTGGTAGACAGGATGCTGTTGTAATCCAGTTTCTCTTTGGGGTAAGCCATAATTCTATTAGGACTATTAGAAGAGGTATAATTTCATCATAGTTGCCAAACACAGTGGAATTATCACAGACCTTCCAGGTGGGTTTGACCCTGGCATCAGCTGGATTGCTGTTATAATGCATTTCACAGTCAGTGAAACACTTTGCACCTGGGAGTCCCTCCAGCCCTGTGATGAAAGGGGGCAGCTGGGTCCTGGAAGGTCTCTTAAGGCAGTGTTAATGCTCAGTGCTCCATTCTGGGCAAAAGAGCCCACTCAAAACACCAGTGGGGATAAGAAGCTTATGACAAACACCTCTGAGGAAAGTAAATCTTTCCATGTCTCGATGTATGCATGTGAATACTGGATGCTTTTTAAAAATGTTTTAATTTATTTTTTTAGCTATAATTAGAGCTCATTAAAGAACTAAGTGGATCAAAACCTCTGGACTATGATACAGTTATAGCCCATGTGTGTGGTAGTCTAAGAATCTATATTCAGTTCTTGACAACACAGACTTGGCAGTTTCTGTGCTTTCACTCCCACTTGCTATAAATATACAACGGAAAAATCTAAGTGTTAAAAATTTTCAAGTGTTTCCCAGGCTGTTCCTGCGATGGAATTATTGTGCCAAAGTGGGTCACAGGTGAGAGTGGAGAATGGGATCTGCTGTTCCATAATCTTATTGCCTCATGTTAAGGGTAAAGTGCTGTAACAGTGATACTGTACATCCTGACAGGTCAAACAAGTGAGAGCAGTGCAAAGAAAACCACAACTCTTTTAATTATTGAGATTAAAAAAAAAGTATTAAAACTAGGGTTTTATTTCTTAAGGTGAAAGGTTTTTGAACTGCCTTTGTAGTTATTTCAATTCTGTTTTTTACATACCTGCCAAGCAGCTCACAGATGCAGGGGCACAGCTGGGCAGCACTTCTGGTTTTGCCTCTGAGGAAAGTCTGTCTTAGAGCTGGCAAAGCAATAAACCCTAGAGTGGCTATTGAACATTTGACCTTCTAATACTGAGCAAAGGAATCCTTCAGTTCTGCAGGGCTTCATTCATAGTTTTGGCATGGAATTTCATGTTTTAATTTTAAAATCTACAAACAGGAAAATGTTATCTCTAAATTCTAACATGAATTCCCATAAGAAGAACACAAATTTCTGGTGTGTGTAGGTGTTTTCTTCATTCCTTGTTGACCGGTTTTCATCAGTCTCTTCTCTAATGGAAAGACAGTCTGCTGTGTATTAACTTCCCTTTGGGGCCTGCCATCTTTCCCTCCCTAATGCAGGTACAAATCTAGCATGTGAAGGTGTTCCTGCAGTCCCATGGAAGTTGCAACAAAGGTGGTGTTATGAAATGTTCACTCCTCTCTCTTACAAGTGTGCATCATGTGTTTTTCATTATATATTTTTGCAAGGATGGTAAAATACAGCTTAAAAATTACTTGCTCAGCACAAAATCACTTCCCTATTGATTTGGTTACCTTCTTGCTGCTTTTGCCATGCTGGCCAGCAAGCAGTTGTGTTTCCTTTGGTGAACTTAATCAATGAGGAGAGAGAGAGAACATGGAAGCAAATATGCTTGCTCATATCAAAAAACTTACCTTGCATTTCAACAATGTTCATACCAAAACAATGCTCTTGTTTTTCATGAGTATTCCTGTAAGAAAAAAACAATTTTCATTTAAGCATGGTTATTCATTTTCCTCATGAATACATTGGAACATATTTATTAGGAATATTCAGAGAGATATGCAACTGGTGGTAGTGTTGTGTACCATTGGGAAGCCCTTAATGATTGGCTCCTGGGACCTCCTTTCCTCTCTGTGCTGTGAATTGGCATGGGTGAGAATAATTATTGGTTTCAGTGCAATGTGTACCAGTGCCCTTTTGAGCAGAGGGTTCAGGCTGCAGTGTGTAATTGCTGGATGGATGGATTTATAGTGAGTTGTGGTCTACAGGGCAAAACACTTACTTGGCACACCATCCCTGCTTCTGCACAGCTCTGCAGCTGCATGCTCCCAGCTTCATTTTTATAGATGATGGATGCTGTCATTCCTGCTCTCTGAATGAATCAAAAAGGGAAAAAAGGAAATAATCTTCCCATTAGTCCCATGATATGCTTATAGTTTCTGACTCTCTTATTTGACTACACTGGAATTATTTGAAGTTTTTTGTTTGTTTGTTTTTTCTCTTTTTTTTCAGATACTTTTCTGCCCATATTCAGTTTGGAGTCCCACAAGATATCTTAAGTGCAAAAACTTATATTAGTTGTACTTAAGAGTGTCAATAGGGCTCTGTTTATTACTGTATCATTTTGTTATCTCACCAAGAACATGTTAGAACATTTTACATGCCTCGTATTTTCTTAAAATGTGGAAATACGTCTGAAGAATAAATTTTTAATTCCCCTTTTTCAGATAGGAAAGCTGAAGCATAAAACCAGAAAGATTCACTCAGGGCCCACAAAAAGGCTGCTGTTAAGCTAGAAATAACCTGAAGTCTGGACTCTTAAAATCCTACTTTATTATTCATTACTGATCCATATCATGTCCTATTTGAAATATATGGGAGTCAGGATTTTATTTTCTGTTACTTTAAATAGAGAATATTTCTCCTAATAGAGGACCCTGTGCTAAATACAAATGATTTTAAGTTACTGAATCTACAATCACTGAGTTCTTTCCTTGTTTGGTTTGGAAATAATTTTTTTTTTTTGTTCCATGAAGTTACAAATATGTTATTTCTACTCAGTGCTGATTTTGATCTTGACATCATGCAAAATCTCAAATTCCTATTCCCTCTGCTGAGTGTCTTAGAGCCAGAGGAGGGAGACACTGTGAGTAAGAAGATTTTTGATTAGTTAGTGGTTCCTCATAGTAGGACTACAAGTCTTTCTCAAGTATTGTTACATAGCAAATACAAATTTATTTTCTAAATGCATGCAATGTATTTTCCTGGTACTCAGCAAATGAAACTGTATCAACCAAACTAATTCAATTACAGAAAACAATACCTGGATTTAGACAAAGAAATGGTCTTTTTCCTTTCTCCTTTTTTTTTTTTCATGTCCCCATTACTTTATTCTGCATACTATTTAGAGTAGTAGAAAAGGTGAAAAATTCAATTTTAGTGTGTCTGTGTGCAAGTGGTGTATTTTGGGAAATGTTCAAAAGAATGAAGTGGGTGTGCTGAAGGAATCCATGGTGCTTGTGTTGGAAGGCAGCCTCTTGGGAGCTGCAATCTGCAATGGAAGCGTGATGTTTTTAAAGGAACCCACACTGCTTTACAGGGCATCTCAGAGCATTAGCATTTATTTCTGTGGCTGCAGTGTGGCAATCATAAATCACCCTGTCAATAGGTCCCTTGCCTGGAGTATTTAGATTTGAGATATTGATCCCCAGGAATCCCCTTTTGTAAAGAGATACTGTCCATTTCCATCCAAGAAAAGACACCATTGAGAGTAAACACAGACACAGGAAGACTTGTCTTCTTTTTGGTGTTTGCTTTCTTCTCCAGGCAAATAGATAATCTGGGTTTGAATTCCACATCCTGATTCTATGAAGCTTCTTGAGTTAGTTCACTTCTCATATTCTCTGCATATGAATTACCTCAATAAGTACATGCCAAAAATGAATGTGCAATCAAAAAATGGTACCAATATGTAGTGCATTAAAGAAATTAATTTTTGTGTCAATAAGTACACCAAATGATTTTTAATATAAACCAGGCAGTGATTTGATGCAAAAAAGTAATAAAGTAAGAGGCAAAGAAAAATCCTTCAGTTGTGAAATTGACATTAATGAGTAAAGAACAGTTCTAATATTTCAAAAAACCAGTGGTCCACAGGAATGTGTTGGTGGTAAGATGTGTACCACAACATGAAACATTGCTGTGCCACATGTGTTAAAAATATACTTTAAAGAGAATTACTGCAATTTGATTTAATTATATTCATAATGGACATTCACACAGCTTTCTGGTTATAACTGATTAATCAACACTGAGCACATTCTTGCTAAATTCAAGGCCAGCTGTGGCATATGCACAAACAGGAAATATGGAATACAGGCATCTATACTCTGTGGTGCAAACAGCTTTGCTTCAATTAAAAAAGGGACCTTACCAAAAGGTTTTGGTGTACAAATGTTTATATATTTGCATACACACACAGCTGTATGTATATATTCATTAAAAAGTATTCTTCCTTAAATAGTTCTTGTTTGTATTTCACTATTAATTAATGTGAGGTGCTTGTGTTAAACAGCTTTAAACAGCTACTTCCTCAAGTCTTTTTAGTGTACCTCCACATTTTTATGATGTGCTTATAAAGTTTTTGAGGTTACAGGTAACTGTCATGCTAGATCTTGAATCTTCAGTTTCAGAAAGCACTGTGTAGTCAGCTGCCAGTTTTTATTAATTATTTCAATTTATTCTTTCCTTAATATTTCAGCTTTCTCAGCTTGTAGCTCAAACTTCTGAGAAAGTTTGGTTTGCAGCTCCAGCAAGCGCTTCAACAGCTGCTGCTGGTTAGTCAGCATTTTATAGGTGATTGCCATGGTGTAGTACAACAGTAAAAATGCTGTACTGAATAATGCCATATATTTAATAGACTTAGAATTTTTGCAAGCAATATAAACCTTAAAATGATTCCTAAAATAGGGGTCTTAATATATTTGCATCTGTTATACCAAGAAAATATAATGCATAATACTTTCTGAGGCTTCTTTTAGAAATTTCCGTGGTCAACAGCCATAACAGTTTTGCAGTTCTGCTTTGCTGGGTGTGAGGCTGCTCTGTGCTGAGGTGGGAATGCTTTCATTCCCAGCTGGTATCATGGGGAAGGGTTTTATTTCACCAGAAGCTTATTTGTGTGGTGCTTCCACAGTGAGCTGTGACAGTAACTCTGGAATTTCTCTTTGAGAGTGTTCCCCAGCCTTAGGATCTGATCTGACAACACCTTGGCCCTAGTCCTGCCTGCACTGCAGGCTCTTTGCACCACGCAGAGCACAAGGTGACTCTGGAGCCAGTTTAATTGGCCATGGAGGGATGTGCAGAGCAGAAGGAGCCTCCCTGGAGGCTCTGCTGTGCGTGGCTGGGCCGTGCTCAGGGAGCTGCCAAGCTGATGGTGCAGGAGCCTTTGGGAACGTTGGCAGGCAGAGAAAATCCGATTAGACTTTGGACAGCTCTGATTTATGTGAAAAGACTACACCAATAAACGTGCAGCCAGTCCACTTGCCAGCCAGGCTGTGGGGAGAAGTGCTCACAGAGAGCTCATGTGCCCACAGATTGGTTTGCAGTTTAGTGCATCTCCACTCTGTGCTGTGCTACAGACATGATATTTTCAGTTAAAACTCTAGGACAAACAATTTAATCAATGTACTTCTGGGGTTTTTTTTGCTGCATAATTATCTTTGTGATAGAAATGTCCCAGTCTGTGGATTTAACTTCATGCCTAGGCTCATGTACAACCCAGTGTAAAAAAGCTCCTCATTCCACTGGAAAGGGTTAACAGGAGATGAAGAACAAGGGATGTGCAGTTAAGATATTTGCATGAAATTGTTAGGGGATTTGTAGGAAGCATTTTAATCTTATAATTTTTCACCAATTATTCCTTTTTTAAAATAACATCACAAATTTGAACACAGCTAAAAGGCCCCAGGCTTTACCACACATCCCAACTTTTGCAATCACAAGAGAAAATGTACCCTTTCAGATTTTTATGTTTTCTTCAGCCATCTCTTCACTTAGAGAGTAAAGGGAAATTATATTTAAGCTTTTCTCTATTCTTTCTCATCCTCCTACCTAGAAAATTATGGCACTGAGTCAGGTGGGTAATTCAGAATACAAAGAATAGCTCTTGTTTACATCCTTGTATCTAGTTTCCAGAGCTCTTTTTATATTTCAAAATTATTTTCTCTGATAGTTCTGGGTGTAAATTTGGCAGACTGTTCACACTGCATTTATTGATGATTCAATACCAATTGTCCTTCTCTGAGAAGGTAGTAATGATTTTTTTTTTCATGCTTTTTCTTTCTTTCTTTAGCTTATTATTTTTTTTAATATTCAAATCCTGGCAGCAATTGCATCATTCCTCCACTAAATTATGAAAAATATTCATTACCATAAGGGAACTATAGTTAAGAATCCCTTTGTGACTTTTTATAATCGAAATGGGCAAAAATAATAGGGCTATTACAAAAAAGCTATGTTCATCCTTTATGTGTCTTAGAATTTGAATAGATGAAGTATCAAGACTCAATGAATTGTGATATTCCCCATTACTGAGTCAAAACAGCAACAATGGCATTTTTGGGACGGCCATAGGATACCCAGCATGCCAGTTTGATCTGCTTTTACTTTGGCCTGAGCTGGGCACTGGCTCACTGGAGTTTCAAATAATAACCAAATTGGTGGTGTTGACCCTGTGACAAAAATAGCAAATCCTTTGGATTACCCAGTCCTCTTTGGAACAGGCAAATTACATGTTTATTTTAGCAGAAAGAGTAAGGCATTAAACAGGCTCAGAGAGTTGTCCTGGGTTAGATGCATCCAGACAGTGACTGAGGATTGTTGGGCAGTCAGTGTTAAAGCCTCTCAAACCTAACTTTAGTTTTTTATTGATACTCAAAGTACCTCTAGTAGCATTTATGTCTGTGTTTTTTAAAAGATTATTTACTACTGAGAAAAATAAAATTTTTATATATTGTGTATTTACAAAAGATAAGGGCTTAACCTCACTGGAATATTTGCTAATCATCAGTGTATCAATATTTTACATTCCTGCTTGAGTAAGGATGTGAAATATCCTTCCAGCAAGAGATACAAAGGCAGGCATGAGGTGGAGAGCAGGTGATATTTAAAGAAACAAATTCATAAAGAGGGGGTTGAAAATAGCCTGTGTTATTTACATACCATGGTACGTAAGGTTTCAAAACCAAGTGATACAGGTCTTTGTCTTTTTAAGACGTGTCCTATCAAAAACTTTGTTTCAGAACTCTGTGTTTCAACTATACATTTGTGACTGTATTTTGAAATTTTAAAATTTCAGTGTCCCAACATGTAAGATTATTTCTGTGATTGCAGTCATGGCACTGTATCCCTTTGGTATTTCTGTCATTGTGGTAGGGCTTTGGTCTGTATGTTTTGTCATTTCTCTAGGAAAACCTAATGCATTTCTGCAAGTTTTGATGATATGTTAGGTTAGATATCTATATATATATATATGTTAAACCATATATTTTGTTGTTTTCTGTATAAAGGACACATAGTTTTGCCATTTTGTTCTGATTTTGACTTCTGCCAGAAATAATTATCTTGAGGTTTGTCTCATGTATTTCCCATGCATCTTATTTGATAGTCCAACTCAGAAAACACATTTAACTGCTGGACATAAAATAAATGATGGTAGCAATGGCGCTTAGCATTATGAGAGGATTAAAAACAGTCTCCAGTGAAAGTGTCCCATTCAAACATCTCAGCTAACATTTCTTCTCTCATCCCAAATGCTAATTGGACCTCAAACTGGAGCAAATAGTCCAGCAAAACAATGTAACATCACCTGCAAAATACGCCCCTGCAACATTTCCCAGTGGGGGATGCAGCCATGCATGGCATGTGAAATTAAAGGTGTATCACATCCTGGCACATCAGCTGTTGTTTCACCCACGCAGCAGCATTGCAGACTGGAGGTGATGTGCCACAGCTGAAAAGCCAGCATTTGACAAGCTCTTCATTTCAATGAGTGTGCCAGGTGCCAGGAAATCCTGCAGTCTCCTCTGATGTTCTGTATAATCAGTCTCCAAGCCACTGTGCTCTCTCCAGTGTGGTATTTTGAAACACCACTTAGGCAGAACAATGGTTATCCACACTTTAGGTGTGCATCTGGAATAAAATAATGCCAATAACCCTCTCCTCACTATCCTGCCCCTACATCTGTAAATCATTTAAATATAGCCCTTTATTTCAGAACTCCACGTTTGCCAAGGAGTATCAGAAATCCATATAAAGTCCCAAGTGACAGATTTTGTCTGGATCTCTGATTTAGCTGAATAATGTGTAAAAGTTCATGAGGTGTGAAACTGCATCTAGATAGCTCCTACTGCTTTATGCACATGAGGACATTAAGGTTTCTTCCAAGGTCAGTTCAATTTATGCTCACCAAATCCTATCAGAAATGTCACCTGCCTTCAGACAAAGCACATGACTAAGAATTTTGTTAATATTAGCTTACTGTCCCACCATACTCACTTTTGGAAGCCTCATATTAAAAGAGGGATGATGTGAAGACCATACTTTCTTATAGATGTCATGATATAGTGTAATTGTAATTTAAAAGTAAGGACTGCTAGCTACTCTCACAATCTTCATTTTCCATATGCTCAGGAGTTATGAGCTAGATTTAATATTAAATTTGGCTCTAAGACTTGTTTAAAAAATAACCACAAAGGCTGCAGACACACCTATGCATTTTTTAACACATATTTCAAATATACTCACCTATTCTTTGTTTGGACTCATCCATCCCATTACTGGAAACCATGTTTATAACAAAATGTATTTTTTCCCTGTTCAGAATAATTAGCTGATCTTATAAATTGGCCAGTGAAATTTTTCACTAAAGGTTGTATTGCAGTTAATAGCAGTGTCAGTCCTTGTAACTGTGAATTGTTGATTACTGCAGGCTATTGCTAATGCCACAACAAAATTATTTCTAAAGCGGGCAGCTACATACTAAAGAATTTACTGACTGGATTTGATTAACCTGTTTTGGATAAAAGAATAGGCTTACACAAAATGGAAGTTGACCAAAAGGTGTGATCACTGGAAAACATGACATAAATAAAACTACCTGTTAGAGGGGTCCAAGGAGAAGAATTCATACCCTTTATTTAATATTTATTTATTATTTGTTATATTTAATTTATAGTTCATTGGTTCAAATATGTTCCAGAAACAGAAAGTTATTTCCATTTGAAAATGTTGAGCTATTCAGTGCACTGTGATGCCTCTGTTCGTGTGCTTTGTGTCATAATAACTTCCACATTTAAGTTTTAGATCCCTTGCCGGTAGCTCATCGAAAGGTGTAAGGATTAGCATGAGTAATACAGATTTATGTCTACTGTGATCTAGGAACGTTCTTTTGTGGAAAAGGATAAGACATGTCATGTCTTACTTTCCTGCAGAGCTTTTCTCTGAAATCGACTGGGTCTGGGTGTCACTGAACCTGAGTACTCCCAGAATTCTAAAATGATACTCTTAATCCTTAGTCACCATTCTTCTTTGTGTCTGCTGATAACTTGCAAAATTAAGTGTTAGTCTTTGCTGCTCTTCCTTTTTTTTTTTTTTTCCTTTTTTTTCCTCATAATCTCTGAGAGGCTGTTGATGAGAACATGGTTCTGAAATGGTGCTTATGAGTTTGTGGCTGTTTTGGAGAACAGGACATGAGGATTAAATCAGTAGCTAACACAACATAACAAATGACCAAATGAGGCATTATTTATGTCTCATGTTGACATTAAGATAAGCTGCTACCTGCTGTATTATTTCTGCACTGGAATTTCTACAGCAATTACTTTCAAACCCACACTAAAGTGAGTAGACATAGGTATGGAATGTTTTAAAGTCCAACACAACTTGATAAGCAGTACCATTGAAGTGCTTCAACTTTAAGGTAAGACAAAAAAATCATAATCACGGTGGGTAGACAAATTTACTTCATCTTTAGTGCTATTTGAATAGTCAGGGAGCTCTAAGCTATAAAAGTTCCTAGAAGTCATAAGGCAACACTGGCTTGAGAGAAATTCCCTGTGGATTTCACATTTTAGAGTTGCAGTTGTTGCTGTGGCCCATTCCTTATGTGCAGTAGTTCTGAGTCAGGTACACCAGACACGCTTAAAGACAGGAAGTTTTTCATGTATCAATGATCCTGATTTTTCAGATTTACCTGTGGATTCTTTCTGAGCTTTTTTCCCCTCCCTGAAAGTGTGTTTGTATTTCTTAAGCACAAATATAGTATATTTCTAATCAGGAGATTAAAAATCTAAGTGTGGTGTTCCCTGAGATGCTCATATCTTTTTGTGGGTTTACTGGTGGGAGAGAAAAGCTGGCTAGAATTTTAAGAAATATTTACATATGTGAGTTGAAATGTTGCTAACTGCACGAAGAAAGACTGCTTTCAGCTTACAAGAGGCATTTTTAATGCCAACTTTAATTAAATTTTGCAAATGCTATATAACACAAGGTTCCGATAAGAGAGAAAATTTTTTAAGGTTGGAATGATTTTTTAAAGTCATCCATATTTGAATAATTAGTAAAGCATATATTGTTACAAAAGAAGTATCAGTGTTGTCCCTTTGAAAAGCACAATAAGAAATGTCTCCAAATTCCTGCAGCAGTAAAGCATACTTCTTTGGATCAGAAAATACATCTGTGTTAGGTATTATTTCTTAAACAAAGCCGTGCTAACCACAGTGAATTTAAAACTGTGTCAGAATTTCTGAAAAAAATCTCAACATTACCTCCACTATCTTGATCATCTGGATGAAATTTCGGATACCTATTTCCTGTTATAGTTGCATAGGATATAAACTTTTTCTGTTTTACCTTTTTAACTCAGTCAAATTGCACAAGAATAAGCTTTGCATGCCTGATGAAGAACAGCTCAGATCAGGAACAAAGCATTTTTGTAGAACTAACACAAACTTCAGATATGTGAGTGCAAAAACTGTTGCTTAGCCACAAATGGTTTCTGTCAGATTCAGCTTTTATCTTGGATATTCCTGAAGGAATCTGGATTAACATAATGAGAATTGCCATGAACCATCTCATCATAATTTTAGACATTTCAGTGCTGAATAGTACACTAGGCTTTATTGTAAAGCTTTGTGACTGAGTATTTTCATTTTATAAGATATATTTGCCCTGTATAGTTTCATTTACATTTGTTCTCCTGTTTGTCAGCTATTTTTTAATGTCTAGAATTTGAAAAAAAGGAGACAAAGTACCAGTAAAATTCTGATCACTAATATTGAGGATTATATAATCCATAATAGCAAACAATTGCAGGTTCTCTATATTTCCTAGTGCTCTTTGTACTGGACATGTCTAAGGGGATGTTCATTATATATTTTTGTGAGTTACAAGTAATTACAATTTATTCCAAGAATTAATGGAATTGAAAATATCCCTCATCTGGATTTTATGGTAGGATGAGAAGGTGTACATCACTTTTAAATCTGGCAATTAAAAGAAATCAATTATAAAGGAGTAAGCATATATAATGTGCATTAGTCTTCTATGAAACTATCTGGATGGAAGTTTTTTAAAAATATGAAATATTTGCAGTGATACAAAAAATCTGCTAAGATTTTTCATAGGCTTTTTTTGTTTCCCACATCAAAAACACAGAGCAAATGTGATAGTTGAAGAACTGATGATAAAGGGGTTTTTCTGTTTCATTCGAGTTATTGACAGCTTCTATTGCAGCTTTATATCTCTACATGAGTGTGCAGCATTTTTCTCTTTATTCTTGCTCCTCTTACAGCTTTTAAGCTATTTTCCTTTGTGTAGTCTATGATTCCACTACTCTTCTATTAAAGATGGAGTGTGGTCCTTCAGAAGGGAAGCAGGTTTGCCATCAGAGATGACACCACAATTTCTTTAAATGCTTCTGTTCGTAATAGAAAAATATTTTGTATAAAAGAGTTAATTTTGTAAAAAAACTCTCTTGGAAATTCATCTGTCCTCAAGTTCAGATATATTCTTACCTCCTTTTCTTATTTATAGAAGAATTGTAACCCATCTTTTTCTAGACCCAGTACGGACAAAAGTAGCATTACTTGTTGCTGATGGTGTGGATTTAAATAAAACAAACTCTCTCTGAAATATTTCAGAATTTTAGAGCATGGAGGGGTTTTCATTCTTACCTTGACTCGTGTATCTCAGAAAAAACAATGTATTTAATGAAGACGTCAACATGATTTGCACAGATGGCAGTGAAGTAGATTTTTCCCATTGTGAAATTGATGGAAAGCCTTTCTTCCTTGCTGTCCTCTGCAAATTAATTCCCCTTCCTAAACTCTTGTTTCCAGATGTCCTTGCTGTGAGAGATGTATGAAGTTGGTTACCTAGTACTTATTTAGTGACGTGGGTAAAAGCACACATGGAATTTTGGAGGTGTAGGTGAGCTCTGTCACAGACACAGCAGGAAGAGAGGAGCCTCAGAAAGCAGAGTATCCTGTAAGACAAGTCTATGAAATTATGTCCTCAGGATATTAAAAGTCTACGGTGACTGAATTTTTGAATTTCTTTAGTAATTTTAATCATTCACAAGGATATTGAGTGGACTTCTGTAAATATTGAAGTAAATTTAAATTTGGAACTCTGAAATCAGGTTCCAAGTCCATAGATTGGTGCCTAAATATAACTGGCCTGATTTTTAAAAGGTTGAATATCAGGTCAGTCATACTGAAGCAATGGAAATTATTCCCAAGGGATGGATACCAGAGACCAGTTTTAGATGTCAGTTCGGAAAACTCGGACTTTGGGCTTTAAATTCTAAAATATATGAAATAACTCTTGTCACATCTAAATTTTACTATTTATCTTTGTTAAATGTTGTGAATGAGGAGTTGTTAATGACCTTTTTATGCACTTTTGAATTGTGTAACTGAAATTCCTGTTCTCAGATGACCAGGTGTTTAAATCCAGGTGCACTGTAAGTGCTGCTTTACTGAATATTTATGAACTTCTCAAGATGTAAACTGAGCTAAATGGAGTAAATGCCAGTTTGGGTTAGCACACAAGTAAACCTGGACAGGAATTTTGTCATATACCCCTGGTCTGTTGGAAAACACTTTGTAATGAAATGATACACCATAATTTAGTGATTTAATATTATTGTTACTGTGCAAACACTTCAAATGTTAGTCTGTTAGTCTTAACACTATTGTGGTTCTATATTATTACAAAACATAAAACATGCAATGCTGCACCAGTTTGTATCCATCTATTTGCATCTAGACTTTTCTAGGTTCTTTCTTTGCAAGATTTTGGGAGCAATGAAAAGATCATACATAGGAAATCCTTTCTGAATTTTAACTTAATTTGATGGCTCTTGAAAGCAGGCTTTGAGAGGTTAATGAGGGTTCTGTGAGTATTCACAGAGTGCTAGCCATTAAAAAGATGACAACTGATGTGGTAATTATATCTTTTTATGGGAAATTCTCTCTGCTTATCTGATCATTACAGAATTTGTAGTGAGTTTCTGAACCCCAGCTCAATAAGGTTTTAGAAGCTGAGGACCCGTGACTGTGAACACCTTGTTCCTGTTGTGTTGTCTCCAATGCCTGCATTTTTCAATGAGTAACTGCACTGCAATGGAAAAAGATATGATTGTTTTATCCTTTAATAGTTGCTTCTCCAGAAATTTGTGTAAGCTGGAAATATGCTAATTTGATGTCTCTTTTGGGCATATGCAGACAACTCTGTGTAAGTTTCGGAGGCTGTGGAAAAACAGAAATTTTGAAAAATAGAGAGATTTAAAATATTGCGAGCACAACACATGGAGTTTTCACCCACCCCCCAGCCCCCCTCCCCCAAAAGTTTTCCTGCACAAGTTTTAAAATACTTGAATGCATATATTATTAATTATCTATTCAGTATTTGGCTGCATTTTTCTCCTTGCAGTTGTGAAACAGCCACATGTAATGAAACCTTGCCAAACAGCATAGGGAGGTTGTCAGAAAATGGAGGTTCTTTACATAAGTAACATATGTAGATGAATATATAATTAATTAAGGATGTATGAGAGGCTACATCCTCTGTAAATCTGTAATATATTATTAATTTTTCTTCGTCTTTTCATTAGTTAACCTATTACTGTAATTATCACTCATCTTTTGTGGCAAGCTTTTTAGATTAGAATTAATCACTCTAAAAATAATGCAGGCACCTAAAATATTCACATCATCAAAGATGAATTCTTCTGTGGTGCTGCAACCTGATACACCTTGGTGAAAATCTGTAGATGTGGCATTTTATATACGTTAGGGAAAAACAGGCTGACTGCATGAGAAAAGGAGTGGTGAGTCAGAGGGGGGAGATAGGAGTGACCTTTTCCTTTTTTGTTCTTTGTCTTCATCTTGCACTTGTGGTACGTAGTCATCATTTTCAGAGCAAAAAAAATGCCAGGCTAATTAATTCAGTATAATGTAGAAATGCTTTCTGAAGTTAGTCAACAATATTATGTCATTTAAAAAATAATTGGGATATAAGATCTTTATTCACATTTTCAACAAATAATATTCACAAGTCACATAAAAATTCCTTGTAGGGTGAGTCAATCATCTTTTGACAGTTTTTGGCCAAAAAGTTGTCTGGTGTTCCTTGATGTGAGAGTTTCTGTAGTATCCAAATGTTAAAAAAAACTCCTAAGTGATGCAAAATATGGTCTGCATTTCCTTCTCATTTTTTCTTGTAGTGGCATAATGTTGTGCTCTCAAGAAGTAATTATGACATCTGAGAATGGATTTAGAGGTGTAAAAGCTCTAAATTAACTCTGCTTGTAAAAAGGACTGAGCACTGTGTGTAATTTTCTTCTATGTTAATGGTTTCAGAAGGTGGGTGAGTGAATCAGCCCCAGCTGGAGAGGTCAGCCTTGCAATTTTTCCACCATCACTTGCACTTGGAGTACTTGTGACAACAGAAATGGAAAAATATTGGAAGGAAGTTCTTTTGGATCATGCAGCATGGTATCTTTATGCACGATGGATAATCCTGGTGAGTGGGCTGTCAACCAGGAATTCTTTTCCACTGCTGAAGCTTCAGACTGTGGCAGGACTTGCACTAGGTGCAGTCTACAGAAATAATATTTAAGACTAGATTTTCAGCTGTTTGCCCTGTGGAAGGAAAAGCTTTCCTTCCACATTTACAACTCATATCCAGCAGGTCACAGTTTCCCCAGGGAGGAAGGAACATGGCCAACCTATTTTCTTTTATCAAAGATGCCATCAACGAGCTAATCATCTAATTCAGATTAATACTTTTATCATGTCTGTTTGTGCCAGCTTTTATGTCCAGCCAGAAAATAAGACATGTGTCTTTTCTCAAGTTGCTTTGAAAAGATCAGCAGAAGACAAGTTCTAATTGCAGCTCCTGTTCCTCTGGCCTTATATTTAAGAACAGAGCAGGACACTTCCCACTTGTCCTTGCCACAGGAGCTCCCAGTCTGCTGGCCTGCAGACACAAACACTCTATATAAAAGTGTAGGTAATTAATGCAAGCAGTGAAAATGGCTCTCTGGTTTGCCTTTATATCAATCATTCCAAGTTCAAACACCTCAGTGAAAAGTGCAAAATTATGGATTTTTAAAAATTTCTCTGTGTGATGACTAAAATGGTAGAACACTTCTGAATTTCCTGGTAGTTTTAGTAGCACTTGCCTTTCTAAATCTTGCATGTTAAACATTAGGAATAGCTTAGAGAAAGTCTTTGGTATGAGTAGGTCAATCTGTAGAAAAAAATGCAAGAGGTGAAGTATCAGACAGCTCAAGGTAAATTTATGAAGCCTTTCACTTACCCATGTTTCAGCAGGAATCCAGAGGAATAGATTTTCCATAGCATGGATTAAATGAGTTTTTTGTCTTAGTGCAATGAAAGATTGTTATTCAAATCATTGTTAGTAAACCATGTGTCCCTGTGTAACTGTAAATGTTTTCATCATGGAATCTTTTGCAAAATCATCTGGCTGCATCATCTGATGATCATGACAGAACTCTATCTCCGCTCATGTCTCTTGTCTCTGTGGCAGTAGTTTGTATCCAAATCCATCATCAAAATATCTGTCTTGTGTCTCTTATGGACCTAATCAATCTGACTATTTTTGACCATGGGAAGCCAGTTATTTCTTCTTAATATCTGTGAATATTCTCTTTTCTAGAACAGAAATGTAGCTGCTTGGTACTAGTTTTGCTCCAAATGGATGTTTGAGTGGTATAGTTCAGGCATAGGGCCCTGGAGGTATTGACTTATTTAAAAATCAGGCAGATTTCCAAAACTGAATTTCCTTTCATTCAGACACAACTTTCAGCATAAAAGATGAAATAAAAAGGTGAGAAAGAATAAATGTTGGTAGGTGAATTGATGTACTTTTCCCTTGCTTAGGGACAAAAAGGAAAAGGAAGGAAATAAAAGTTACCGTTTGCCGTATCTCAGGAAAATGAAGCATTTCATGTTCACCTGTTCACAGAGTCATCTACAACACCATTTTCACTGTGTGAAAGGTGCTTGGAGGCCTATTCCTATGAAATGCACTTGCTTTTACTACTCCTAGTGAAGAGGCAGGTGATGAGGAGAAAGTTTGGAACAATTAAATGAACTGCAGCCCCTTGTTCTCTTATCCATTAAGGAAAGAGCATTACAGGAAGCAGCTATAGTGCATAATAACTCTGGAAAACCAAGAAGAGAGCTGACATTAGTGATAATGCACTTTCTGCCTCTGGAAGGTAATATGTCTGCAAAGCAAACAATTTGAAATACACTCAAAAGCAAAGAATAAATACTGAGAGTGGAAATGCTGGATAGCAGATTGAAGCAAAACACGAGTTTGAAATGCAGTCATTGACAGTAGGAAAATTGGTATATAAGTGCTACTGGGATTTACATAGAACATTAAAAAGTTTGGGAAAAGCAAAAAAGTATAGCTCATATGTCAAAAACATTGGAAACAACTTACAGAAGAAAACAATGTAGCTATTGATTCCCCAAAATGCCTCATAAAACTTGAGGGTATTGGGAATTGAATGGGAACATGTGGTTCTGTGGGCTGGATTTTGGCCTGCATTCAGGTAGTTGGGGTTTATGGTCACCCCTAAGCTTACAAACAGGTCAGGCTAAGTCTTGCTAGACCTGCCTCTATAAAACTGGAGTTGCAAGGGAGGAATGACAGAATGGCTGCATGTAAATGACCAAAATGACCCACCTGACTGGTCTCCTGAAGGAAAGCAGGCTCTGCTGAATGCATTTATGTTCTGATCATGGAGATGAGATTATATTCCCCTTAACAGTGGATTTTTGATTTTACAGTTATTTAATACATCAGAAATAAATAGATGACTAAAGCAAACCTTAGAACTTAAGTACTTTGAAAATATATTTTTGCCAGATATTTGCATCCTCTAATTAATTGTAAATCTATTTTGGCCTGCATTCAGGTATGTGTTCTGTGTGTTAATTTATCTGTTTCTGTTTCTCAGTTACTCCAAATGCAGAAAGTGAATTGCTATCACAATGTTGCCTCTATTCTGCAAGTTGTTTACCCAGCTGCCCTGAGGCTGTGTTGTTTCAATAACTCACGTGGAATTCCACATTGCTGGGGATGCAGCTGATACCCTTAGGGGTGTGCACGTGTTCATGTCCCCCTCTGCACTCACACACAGCACACCCCAAGACATCCAGGGTAGCATCTGAAATACGTGTGAATAACTTCTGTTGCTGCAGGCCCCCAGCCAGGTAATAATTAGCATTGACTCCATGATTGCAGAAGGCTGATCGATTGCTTTATTCTGTTATTTCATACTATCTTATACTATACTTATTAAGAAACTCAGTAACTCTTACAGCCAGTCTGGTACAGCTTTGACCTAATTGGTCAATCCATCCAAACACCATCCAGTGTCCAGTTAAGAAATCACCCTTTGGTAAACAAATCTCCATGACACATTCCTCATGTGCACAGCAGCAGGTGCAACAAGTGGAGATAAGAATTGTTTCTCATTCTTTTCTCTGACCTTCTCACAGCCTTCCCCGGGAAAATGCTTGGGAAAGTTTGTGCCTGCTCTCTGTGGCCAGAGAGCTGCTGCCACAAACTTATTAGATCTTTATAACAATATAGCTGCTGTATTCTGACTAGCTTGAATGTTTAATTTAGAAAGAACTGATGAATTTTTCATATTGATATAGTAATTTTCCTTTTAAGTGTGTGTCTTGTATCTGTGGGGAAATACATGGAGTTGCCAGGGTAACCATGACTTTTCTTGAAGTCCTAGGATGATTAAACACGTGCAGTTCGTGGATATGTGTCTCTGTGTGGGGTGAAAAGGTTTCTGTCGAGGGCCATTTTGACAAAGTTGGGATGGATGGCATCCAGTGTCCCAGGGAAGCCTGTAACTAGAGCAACACTGACTTTGGGATTTCTTTTGCAAGCTTGTGGAACACAGGCAGAAACCACTTTGCTGTGCAGCAGCATTTATTGCTTGCAGGAAAAAAAGTAAAGACAACACTAAAGATGCCTGGGTGGTGAAGAGTCAAAGCCAGAAACTGTGAACCTTCAATGTGTCTTGCCATGGGAGCAGTAAGTCAGGCCCACAGCTCTCCTTGGCTGGGAGTTGGGATGCAAATGTGGTTGTGAATTCAGGGACAGGCTGCAACCAATAAATACAAGAGCAACTGCTGCAGTAGATCTTCCAGGTACTAATTCCACAGAGATGATGAGACTTTCCACGTTTCATAATATTTGGTTTCCCCAAACCATATAAAGATTAGGCTTGTAACAGTTACGTATGGATGTATGAATCAGGTATAACTACATTTGCAACTTCAGCCTAAAAACCATAGATACAGTTATTTAAAAGTCAAATGTTATGACAGGACATCACAAAAAAAGCTGTGTAGAAATAAAAATCAGGGCTAAGAAAGGTCGTATTTAATATATTATAAGCATCTGCCTTATTTTTTTGTGGCTTTAATAAAAATATTCTTGCAGGGCCATTCCCTAAATATCCATCATGAAGCTTTATACTAATGAGAGTACATATGAGTAACTCTGTTCTCATTATCTTTGGTTAACATGCACTAATATATCAAGTTGTAGGTGTAGACCCAAGCTCAATTTTTCAAGAGTAAAATGAGTACTATTTATATACATGTGTACATACAATATTAGTTGCACTTATACTCAAGTAGAGATATGAATCTATGATCTAGACAAAAGCAATTATTTTATTTTAGTGGAAAATTTAGAAGGCTGTCTCAAGCTGATGTGAATTCTTCTCTTTGAGATGCCAAAGACTGTTGTCTAATTCTCTTCAAACAGCTTAGTTCTGCCCAGGTTAGAAACAAATTTACTGTTTTTTTCAAACCTTAAAACTACAGTGGTGCTGTTTTACATGTTCTTTCCCTTGCTTTTTTTCCTCTTTCTTCAGAGGGATGGAAGTCTTTTTGTCTGCTGCTAAGCAATGAATGACACTGATAAAACTTGGCTGTTTTCAATAAAATAGAACAAGGTCAATTTGAATAAAGAATATGTTATGCTAGTCGAAATGCTCAAGGACAGTGGAGAAGGGGGAAGAAACTGAGTGGTGGAAGGAATTCAGTTACACTTTTTTCTGGGGAAGTCCAATACCTCTGCAAGTCTAAAATTAGAAATGTCTGCTGTATTAAGAAATTAGCAGTAAGAAAGGTGAGCAATCTAATGCAACTATAATAAAATGATTTGTCAAGGTCAAATATCTCAATTTAATGCTGCTTGAAATCTCTCTAAAGTACTTAAGAGAAGCTGTGTGCAAATCTGAAACCACTTGAGTCCCATAGTGAAGATTTTACAGTGTAATAGATCAGCCAGTGGGAGAAAGCACATCATGAAGAACATGTATAGAACTTAGTTATGGATTTTTATGACTGGAGGATGTAGTAAGTACTAGGAGGACTTGATGAAAAGGAACTTCTCAATAGATATTCTCAGTTCCCAAGGTGGTTTTGCATGTCTTGCTCCCATGGCTATTACATTCAAACATTTTCAGGTCTTTGGGCTCAACCTGAAGTTCATTGATGCAGCACTTGACTGAATTCTGTCACAGGTGTTCATGCACTTAAATGCAGACTTTTACTCAACAGCTTCCACCTGTGTTCACTCTTGGGTCAGTCACTCTCTCAGAGCTTGTACAAAAACTTAATGCTGTTACTGCCTGTGCTTTTTATCATAATATAAACATAAAATAAGTATTTTGCACTCTCATTGGATTGTGCTCCCAAGAAACATCAAAACAATGTATTGAAATCAGGTTACATGTATGTCTACCCTGAGCAGCAGAGTATAATGCAGTGAATGCTATCCAGGCTGATAACTCTTCATAGAGCAGGACAGAGCCAAGGTTTAGCTTCCAGTAAGAATCTGAACTCCTTGTCAAGACCAACCACCTTGCAGTATGTCAGCAGAACTGCTTGAATGACCTGGGATAGATCTCAGGTGGAACTTTTGACTGGGAGTAGTTTCTCTGCCTGCCTGTTGCTCAGAAAGCTTTGGATATGTGGGTTTCTCTTGGACAGTCCTGGGATTAAATCACAATCTTGATGTAAATACACACAAATCCCTGTTTTACCTAATTTGATGACAAGAAATTGACCCACAGTGAGAAAGATCAGACTGCAGTATCTGTGCTTTCTTTCAGGATTTCCTTGCTAACAGAGGCGAACAGTGCAACCATGAGAGAGGCTTTGGGGTTTTGAGGAAAAGAGGAAAGAAACAAAGGGGAAAGAAAAAAGTGTTTGCCTTTGGATACTTTAGTGCATAAACCTCACAGGGATTTCTTTAATTTAGTGGGTTCCCAGAATGATGTTTGTGGTCATCAGGGAAATCTCTCTGCCACTTGCTCCTGCTCAGGGAGTTGAGAGTTTTCTTAGAGTACAAAAACTTCTTTCTCCAAGCTGGCCCCTCTTACCAATATGGTGTTTGCAAAGCAGCTGAAGGCACCTGTGCTAAATGCACCCCAGTCCTCAGCTCCTCCAAGGCCACCAAAACAGTTTGATTTAGATCATTACTTCAGTGAAGGCAATGCCCTGTGAGTTTGCCAATGTAATTCTGGTTTCAACAGCACAGGACATGAGTAGTAAAACTTAACAATGTCCATTTAAATTTAGATATCAGTGTGAAAAAGAAAGGAAATTAGTATAAAATATACTCCTACTATATATTTAACAAACAGTGCCTGTTGATTTGTGCCACTCATCTGGAGCACCTTGGGCATCTCTTTCAAGTCTAGAGTTTCTAGAAATCGTGAATTAAAAGCTGAAATGACTCTTAAGATCTGGTTGAATTCATTCCTATTTACATTATTGTTTATCCCTCAAGGAATTAGATTTTGGATACAAATGGAAATGCCCTTGCTGCTATGCATGACTAGATGCAGAACACAAACTAAAATTAAAACACATTAAAAAGAGTTAAGGATTTCCAAAATCTTACCCCCATCCTCCCCTGCAAAGGATTTACTAGATAAAAGGAGAAGAAATAATGTGGGAGATTAATTCCTCAGTAACTTCTGTCTCTGCCTTCGCTCCTATGACCCATGGTAGGTGTAGGCTTCTACCACTCCAGTCTGCAGTATCTCCTGAGGAACCAAAGGCTACACAGCCTTGTTTAAGAAACTGAATGTAGCACATGTATCCCTTTCATCTGGCTCAGATCAATCCCTCACTCATCCCTTTGGTCAAATATTTTATCAGTGTTTATATCAAAGTACCTGAATATCATATTCTTACAAATATTTTCCAAGGATGGGTTAAAATGATGGCCACTGATATAATAGGTCCCTCGTGTTTCATGAAGTGGGTGGGACTAACTGTGATTTAATCAGGTCTTTCTGTTCTAATGCATGGGTTTGCACAGAGATAGTTCCCATCTGTGCATCTTTTCTTTTTGCCTTAGGGAATTTAGCAGAAAACCTAGTACTCATTCAAACTGTGCAGCATAGTTTAGTGATTTGTATTCTGGTCACATCATAAATAATCCTCCCAATGCTTATTCCAATATATAGTAAACACATTTGGGAAAAATACACACAACTGTGTTGAGTGGAGTTGATTTGGGATCACTAAAGTAGTATTAAACCAGCATGTTTGTAGTTCCTTCTTAAAATTTTAACCATGTGGGAGAGAGAGATTTCTGAAACTATCTGATAGGTAATAGTGAACTCTAATATTTCTTTTCCTTGAATAGACAATCCTTTTCTTGGATATTGTAAATTAATTTTATTTCTTAACTTTGTGCCTTGCAAGCAGACACAGAAGCCATAAACTGGAACAGCAAAGCAGGATCAAGTGCTTGAACATATTCAAAAAAGACAAATACCTTGTTCGCAACAACAGCTAGAGCTGAGCAGTGAGTCTCAGTACTTTTGAAAAGCAAGGCTGTTAACAAAGAATTTAAAATGTGTTTTTAGTAGCTTTAATTACAGGTAGGCTTTTAAATGTCAAACACATTAGTTGAGCAAAGAGTAAAGTAAGTCAGAGGTGGTTAAATGAAGATTCCTTATGCTGTCATGGGCCCAGCTAGCTAAACAGCTAAAATGTCTGTACCTGGCTGTCTTGAGAGAAACATGAAAGCCACAGTAACCTCAGATTCCTTCCTTTCACATCCTGCTCCAGACAGAAGACTCAGTCCTGTTTCCTGTACCCTGTACTTGTTACCAGCACAATGTAGTTTCCTATCTACTCACTTGCACTGAGCACTGTTTTACACGTGTTCCTCTGAATATTTTGGTCCACGAGGAATTTGCAAGGGTATAAAATCCCTGAAATGCCAAATGTGCTTTCCAGTTGCTGAAGGCTGATTAGGTTCTTAGAAATCAACTTGTTACTTTAAAAAGAGGTGAGAAAGTGACTGTTACCTCCAAGATATATTGCAATTATGTGTGCCATACATGGTAATTATTTCAATGCTTAATAAAAAATAGAGATGTAAGTTAATATACGAAGACTAGGCAGCATGGGGCAGACAGCAAGGCAGCTGCAAGACCAAGTAGCCCTGAATTCAAATCAAGGCTGGATTTGAACCTCTGCATTTTATGGATAAAAATTTTTTTTTTTTTGAGTCAGAATCTTACAAAAACATCTTATCTATAGATCTGTTCAGTCGATGAACAGTATTTTTGCACAGTCATTTTTAATATTTCAGCTCCGTTGAAGTCTTTCTGTGCAGGGCAGGTCTCTTCTAAAATCCATGGCAAAACCTTTGAAATCAAACCTCCAAAGAATATTTAGATCAAATATATTTTGTTCTAAAACCAGATATCTGGAGATATATTCCATTTCTGGTTAACTGATTTTTCATTAATCAAAGTTCCTCTAGCCTTTTTTAGTATTTTTACACATTTATTTGTTCACAGAATTATTTAATTTCTTAATTGTGCTACTTGTGTGGGGCAGATTTCAAGGATGAGATTTCAGACTACATCCAGGTGATTTCACTCACCCACCTTATCTGCTAAGTTTTCTCCACGGAATTATTTTTCTGGATGTATTTTAAGTGATGTGGAATTAAAAAGGGACTAAATAGCTTTTTGTTCAGGAATTGTATTGAGCAAATATACTTTTTCCTCGGGGTCTTACCAAGGACTAAGCTGTAAATAATAGTGTATACTCACTTTAAGATGGCCATTACGGCTATGGAAGTTGACATAATTTTGAAATTTTTTTGGTTGGTTGAGGAATGAAAAGAGTACAAAGAAGAAGCAAAGAGGCACAGGCTTGAATAACTCCAAATGTCTCTTGGCAGCTGAAATATTCAAGTGTTTAACAGAATCATAGAATAGTTTATATTGGAATGGACCTTTAAATATCATCCAGTCCAAAGCCCCTGCCATGGGCAGGTGCATCTTTCAGCAGAGTAGCTTGATGGATGTAAATACTTTGTGATGTTTAAGCTCTTGCTTTAATGGTTCTGGCAGTTGCATTTGGAAGACTGAGCCTTATCAAGGGTCAGAGCAGTGGCTTTGGGCAGGTGCTTGTTCTCTGACCTTTTCCTCACAGACATGCATCTCTCTGATCTAAATAAACTAGTTAACTCCTGCTTTTCCTTCAGAATAAGCCTCAGAAGGAAATGAAACATTTATTCTGTAAGGTGACCAGCATTCGCTAACATGATAGGAGAAGCTTGTTTTATGCAATAGTACTTAGGAGAGAATTGTGCAAGATTTAGGGTAGGACACCCATGTAAACTTGTAAAGTTGCTGAACATGCACATGTTGCACAGCAAGGCTTCTTACTCAAGCCAGGAGACCTGAACACTGCTGAAATATTAGGACCTTTGCGTTGTGTGTTTAGACATGGGGTTCAGTGCTGACGTACAGCAATAATGGCTTCAGCTATTTTAATTAGAACACCAGCAACTGAAAAATATTTACAGTTTACTCAGTCTATTTGGACCTAATCTGTATCTGTTATGCATTTTTAGCACTTCCTTATTATCACTATTATGTGTTGGGATAATCTACATTCTTGAGCTCAGATTACTCACGTCCATGACAGTAGTGCCTAGGGAACAACACAAATCAGGGGTAATGGTAGAGATAATGTATTTTGTTATTTTATCACACATAACAGTTGTCTGTCTCTGCCCCCAAAGCACATCATCTGTCTCTTCTGTTAGACATAAATTTTTTTTTAGTAAAGAAATAGGAGAGATCTAATTTTGCAGGACAGTCAAATTACACTTCTCTAGAATCATAAAATAAAGAACTATTACAAACAAAATCATCACCTAAAGAAAAAGTAACAATAAAAAAGGGTTTTTTAAAACAATAACAATTCTTCATTGTTGTCGATCATGGATGCAGTAATTCCTGAGGGTTAATGGGTTATTTCCTGAGCACTTAGAGTAACATATTCACTTATGTATTGGTTTTGCATGGCCTGGTCTTTGGCAGCAGGGGGGCCACAGAGGTGGCTCCTGTGGGAAGCTGCTGGAAGCCTCCACCATGTCCAGCAGAGCCAGTCCCTGATGGCTCTGAAGATGGACATGCTGCTGGCCAAGGCTGGGCCAGTTAGAGAGGGTGGTAACATCTGTGATTACATATTTAAGAAAAAAAACAAAATAAACTGTGCACAGTTGTTTCCTAGTCAGAGAAGAGGAGGAGGTGAGAACATGTGAGGGAAACAATATGGAGACACCAAGGTCAGTGGCACAGGAGGGGGAGGAGGTGCTGCAGGTGCCGGAGCCGAGATTCCTCTGCAGGCCGTGGTGAGACCATGGTGAAGCAGCTGCAGCCCGTGGGGATCCACGGGGGATGCAGAGATCCACCCACAGCCCCTCGGGATCCACAGGGGATGCAAAGATCCACCCACAGCTCGTGGGGATCCATGGGGGATGCAAAGATCCACCCACAGCCCATGGGGATCCACGGGGGATGCGGAGATCCAGTTGAGCTCTTTTGCCCTTGAAATATTTCTCCTGGTCCTTATCTCACTCATGAAGTGTTCATTAATTTTTTTCCTCTCCTCTGCCCAGCTGTGGCAGGGGAGGGTAAGCAGGTGACTCTTGTGGGTGCCTGGTGTTGGGCCAGTGTCAAACCACGACAACATAAAAAGGAGAAACTTACATTAAGTTCAAGTTCACCTTACAGAAAAAAATGTAGAGATGAAATTTGTAGTAAATAACTCTAGATAAAAACAAACTTGTAAATCTTTTAACAGGTTTTATGTGGTTTAAAAAACACCACCACATACACCTGGTCCTCATTGAGTTCATCATTATTGTCCCCATCTGGGACGTATCTGCACACGAGATTCAGGTGCTTTGGGAACAACGAGCCAGGTTATAAGAGATGAGGTTGACTGTGAAGGAAGAGGTGGAGGGGAAGGAAAAGCTGGGGAGGTGAGGATGTAGAGTGCAATACAAAGGAGTTGTTGGAGTTCATCCTGTTTAGTTTTCTTACTATAAGAAAGCTGTTACGATTTGTGAGAAGACAGATGTGGGGCTTGCATGTTGGGTAAGTAAATCTTCCTATCCTCATTTGCAGTCCATCTAGTTCATCCTGGTTTTGTGTGTTTGGTTTTTATTTTCCCTAGTAAAACAGTTTTTCTTAAATTTTATTTGTCTTTCTCACCTGTGCCCTTACGTTCTTTATGATCTTTAAATTCAATAGACTGTATGTTGTTGTGTGAGAAATCTCCAGTAATGCATTATTGCTGCATATAATGAAAAGGCTTTGCAATTTTGCAGAACAGAACTGTAAGTGAGGGACAAGACCAGGCATAGGAAGATATTCTGGGTTTTCATAAGCACATAGAAATGGAGTCTTCTTGCTTTAGCCACAAGTCAGGTGTTAGCCCAGGCTTCTCTAGAATTACATATAGAGCAGTGAGTGATATTGAGAATCTGTGGGCTACTTTTAAAGGGTGCAAAAAGTAGCTACTGTCAGTAAACTTGTATTTGCCATATGGGGACTCTAGTTGAAAACAGCTGAAAGTGACTGATCTAAACAATAACACACCTGTGTGATCTTCCTCTGTAACTTCTTCATAACCCCTTGTGCACTGCTTGGCTTGGATCAGAATCACTGAGGGGATCTTGTCCTTCTTCTCCTGCCTGTAACATTCCTGCTGAATCATGTAAGTGCTTATTTTCTGACTTAGCACTCAATGCCCTTCTGGTCTCTAAAATCAAAGTTGTGAGACCTTTTTGTTCCTCCTTTACAAAGCTTTTGTATGTCAGGTTTGCTCTGAAGGTCTAAGTGCCCATCCAGATGATTATGTGGTTTCTCCCTTGGAGTTCTGATACAAAAAAACTTGTCTTGCAATTAGTGGGAATGACTTTTGCACAGTGGCGTCTTGCTGGAATATATCACTCAAGATTTAAGAACTGAAGTTATGCCTTAGTTGTTTACAGCAATCTTTCTTGTGTCAGAAGGGAGATGAGTGTTTTTCACTCCTTTTTGTGATGTTTAGTAAGTCTGCAGTTGGACATGGACATATCTGAATTCCAAATGTTAGAAAATGTCAGTGCTATAACAACTTCAAGTTCACCACAAGCCATCCAATGTAGTTGGGGCAGAAGCTGTTTTCTCCCCTCATCCCCATGATAATTGTCTCCTCCTAGAAATATCTATTCCATTTTGGGTCTTACTGATGTGGCAATTCAGCCTGGATTGCTGCATTATGGTTATGTTCAGTTCTTATCCTCTGACTCTTTGTACTGCTGAATCACCCTCGGAGTCTCATCTCACAGTGTCTTTGCTTGTGATCAGGTGGTTGAGTGACCTTGGTACCTACAAGAGTTTACTTTGGGTTGCTGTAAGAAATATGATGTTAAATAGACGTTAAAGGTTCTTCAGAACAAAACTGTAAAGCTGTGACTCACTGAGCAATACAGACTGGACAAAGACAAGGATTTGAAAACAAAGAAGGTTTAATAATACCTTGTTTATGCCTGGCATTTGACTCCAGTCCTTAGATAAGTATGACTTATCTTTGGCATCCCTTGCCCAGTTCTCTTGGGGCCCAAATTACAATCTGCTTGCTGCAGCCTCCGTGAGATTGCTGCAGCTGACAGCTGCAGAACTCAGCACTGGCCAGCGAGCCAGCAGCAGTGAGTTTGCAGACGTGCTTGTGCTCTGCCTGTCTTTTGCTAACTTAAAATAAAATTCTGTGGGCAGATGACACTGGTGGTGACTGAGTTTACACATATCTCCTTTTAGTATGTGATAAATATACCTATATACAGATTTAATAATCTGTTAAAAGAAGTGATGCTGATTTTTTTCTTGTTTTTACTTGCCCTTTTATTGTTATCTCTTTTCTGTTATATGAAAGAAAGACTTGGGTGGATGATGGGGGGAGAGATAGACAGAAAAAGTATGATTTTTTTAAAGTTATGGCAATATCTTTAGGAGTACATGCTAACATATTTCACCGTCTTAACTTCAACAAAGAAAATGCAATGGACTGTAGGACTATAATGTATAGCATGGAGAAGATGGTACCATGTGCCTAATTTTGATAATAGAAATAAAAGTAAAAATATTTTTAATTTTTTACTGAAATGATCCAGTCCTGTTCAACAACTAGGAAGTTACTGGTGAAAAACTTTAAGTTTTAAAACTTTTTTAGTTTTATCATTGGTGTATGTGACTGTGTATTCCTCAAAGTTTTGTTCATTGTCCTTTTAAATCATTCAGTAGTCTGTTATTTCTTTTTTTAGGAAAGCTTGTACTAAAATGTGTATTAATTTCAATCTAGAACCTGTTTTGGACTATTTATTTGGAGTCTAATTGGAATACCTTGGAAGCTCTATGCATTTTGAATGATACCAACTCTCTGGTGCATTTCTTCCTGTCCTACTTGAAGCTTTTACTTCTCCCTGCTGGTTAGACAATCTATGCTGAAGGATGGTTTCAGTCTTCATTTAAAAATAAGTAATTATTCCCTGTTGCCTATGTTTAGGTTTCCTGGATTCTCTAAGTAACTTTTTATTTGTTTCTATTATATTGGAATTCTGTACTCAATTTCAATTGAGTCTCGAAGAACAAAGCATGAAACAATTGAGTTTAATAAAAGAAAAACTCTCCTCACAGTGATCAGTAAAGCACAAAGGTGATGCTTATCTGTGGGAGCACCAGATACATGTGCACTACTTACAAACTTTAAGGGTTCTTCATGCTTTTTTTTGAAATATCTCCTTACTTTATTGACCCTCTACTACTCAGAAATCAATGGTGACGTTGCACATGTCTAAAATTGTAGATAAAAGCCCACCTGGAGCACAACAAGCAATTTCAAGAATTAGATTTAATAATATACTTCAAACCTATGGATTTTCTTCGATGACTGTATTGGAGAATTTACCAAGTCCCCTTTTTGTAAGGTTGATCTTCAGTGCTTGTGGCTCTGGAAATGTGTAAACCACAGGCGTTACTGACTTTTCAATTACGAAGTAGTAAAATACTTTTGTTCTACTTCAGGGCTTGAGTAGTTGTGTGTGTGCTGAAAGTATGGTGAGCTGTTTTGTTGAAGAAACCTAAGGATTGCTTGAAAAGAAAACAAATATTAATAAATGCAGTGAAATTGTGCAGACTGAACCTTTATATTTAAAAATAATGCAGCAAGCCCTGTAGTGGTGGAACCATTAGCTGGCCTCTTCTACATTTTGTAGAGCAGGATAATAATTTCCCAGGTGCAGAAATTACTAGCTACTTTTATTCCATTGCTTCCAATTTTTTGCTACCCAGAAAATACTCTTCAATTTTTTTAAATAAGTTGTTATCTATGGACCAACATTAATCAGAGCTGGAAAAATGATTTTTTTTTCTTAAAGTACAAGAGGGAAAAAGTGTTATGGGCTGTAATTTTCTTTGAAAAGCAAGTAGCTTTAAAAAGTTAGAATATGCTGTTTTATTGTCACTCATAAAAGCTAAACAATTACTGGGAGTTATGTGAAAAAATCATGTTTTAGTTTGGCAAACAGTATTATCAATTTGTTGAGGCTTTGCAGAATTTTTTCTGGGTCATAATTAACATCTTGGCAACCTTGCACATATATAGCTTCATTTTTATTTTTGTGCATATTTTTAAAATAAAAGTGCCATCTGCAATGCTGGTAGCCTGCTCTGCTTTAATATAGACCTGGGAGATGCACAAAGACATCATACTCTTTGGTGGTGTGTAAATATCTTTCTCTACAGTACTCATGAGAAATTTCTACTTGTAAGAATTTTGTGAATAAAAATTGGGGTTTACTTCCTTAACAAGGAGTTATAAAAAGAGAATGAAAACAAAGAAGGCTGGAAAAGAGAATTAGGGCATATCTTCAAATGTCTTTGGGGATTTCTCAAGACTAGTATGTGAAGATCCCTCATAAAAAACAGTGCCTTTTGTAAAGCTCTGTGCTCTTGGACCTGCAAGTATCAGCCTAGGTGTGCTTCCCACTCAGTTAAAAAATGTATTCTTGAAATTGCTCTTAATGCAGGGAGGAGAGCAATGGCCAATAACTGCAGTACATTATTTCAAAGTTCCCATGGCTGCTGTTATTGATACAAACCTCCAAGTTCTGTTATGTGTACATCATTATACTATTAACACCACTTGCTCAATATTCCTATTTATAGTCTGCATACTGTATGGTGTGATAGGTGATAACAGGACTGTGTCCCTTCAGAGAAAGAAACTGTGAGATGGTTTTGTTTGGGGAGTTCCACAGAATTTATGTAATTGGTTAATTTATGGAAACTACAGTCTTATACCAAGAACAGAGTTGGTGTAAGTTGAATCGTGCAAGACCCTTTGTAATTTATAAAGATAGATCTAAGCTATAAATGGCCAGTATAAAACAAAAAAAATTCCAAACAAGAAATATATAGTAGTATTTTATGCTAACTCCTTGGAACTAATGATTGAAAACAGAGTTTGCAGATGGCACTGAAACAGAACAAATATTGAGCAATGCAACTAGACATGAGAAGGTTTTTGTTCATAACCACCATGTGTGAAGTGAACTGTTCATTTGATACAAATGCAACAACAGATGCTGAAAATGTCTATTATGGCATTATCACAATGAAACAATATTTTTAGTCTTGGTGTGTGCAAATGACTTGCATATTAATAATCATAATTTGTATCATGGTGAGTTATTACAATACACAATCCTCAGATTCTTGCAGTACCCACAACTTTTTACTTCCATTGATATGTATTAATACTGCTTGAAATTTTACAGCAGATCAAAAGCCCCTTGTCAGTCTGAAAGATGATTCTACTTTGCATGAATTCTGTTCTTTGGTTCAATGTATTACTTGAACACATTGTTTGTGTCTTCAAATTTTATTTCTTAAATCCACAGAGACAAAGAAATCAAGGACTCTCCTTTCAGCCAACCATAATTTTTAAAAATATATATGTTTTGCTTTGAATGCAATTAAACAGTATAATTCGTGTTTAAGGACCTGAGGATAAAAAAGTCCTTGCCCCACATGAGGTATTTTCACTTTTTATGACTCAGTGGCATTGTGCAGATCTTCTGCTGGGTGGCTTTTTTGTTTAACTACTTAAGATATCCATTTAGAAGCCAACAGCTTCTGGAGCTATCACTTGCTGATGTCTGACTGCTCGAAGCTTGCCTATGTTTTCACATTCTTGTATTGTTGTAACTCAAAAATAACAACAGAACTAATGTTGTCTATTAATTTTCTGTTTTGCATATACTACTGTATTCTATATAAAAATGCTATCTATAAACTGTGTTGCTTATAGAACACTTGTTCTATAATTAGCCATTTGTTCTTTGACTGGAACAATGTCTAGATGCTGCTCCAGACTTTGCCAGTTCATTTGAGGTCTAGAGTAAAGCTTTAAGGGAAGCTGAAATCCATCACTGATTTTGATGTTAAGCGTGCAAGGCAATATTAAAACAAGAGCTGGCACCTTCTGACCTCCCTTATGCAGCTGAATTAACAGTTTAAATGAAATAGATTTACCACTAGTGTCAGTCTTTGGGCTCGAGGCAATGGGTCACAGCACTCTGTATCTGCCTTGCAGCAAGAGACAGAAAAGACATTGGTATTGAAAAACTGCTTTTAAATTCCTGCATCTGGATGGTGGCAATCTAAAAAAAACTAAACTAGCTGAAACACACTGTGAGAGCTGTGGGGCCAAGGTTACCAAAGTGACATGTTTTGTCCACTTCCTACACAGAAAGTGAAGCCAAGGGAATTGGTTGCTTACCTCAATTTTTTTCCAGCAGCAGTTTTGCGTTTCTCTTATCCCTGCCTTTGTTTTATATTCTGTAGAGATTCTTCCCAGATGAAATGGTTCTGATTTTTCAATAGGGCTTGCTTTTTGCTTCTGAGACTATTGCTCTTTAGAAAATGAATGCACCTGGTAATTTTTATCACTGCTGTCTTTAATTTGAGCTCAAAGTTAACTGCTCTTAAATTAGTAATTCCACTGCAGAGTTGAAGAGTCTTTTTGAAGCTATGAATAAGTGAAAATGGCAGGAAATGAAGTGTGGGTTTCTGTTTGGAGATAACAGCACTAACTGTTTTTCTTGCACTCCCAGGTTTTGGGTCCTTTGCTCCTAAACTGTTTCCCATTTTGCACAAATTGTAGACCTCAGCTCTGAAGTCTAAGTTGGTGATAAAAATTTCTGCCTAATGAAAATATCTCTGATATTTTTCCTCCCTCTGAGTGTCATGGGAATATAATAAGGGCTATTAAAATAAATTAGATTGCATTTTCAATTAAAGTTTCTGTTTTGAAAACTCAAGAGCTCCAATGTCCTTTTGAATGATTATAGAAGCTGCTTGTTTGATGTCTCTTCAGTGGTACCAACTGTAGGGAACACTTCAGGACAAATCTCAGCCACCACCCCTTGCCCAAGAAGGGGACACTAAGCCACCATTTGATGGAGAAATGAATGTTGTTTTATTTAATTGCTCTGTAACAGCAAGAAGCCTGTGCTCTTTCAGATCCATTGAGGTGTGAGGGGATGTGACTTGTGCTGCCTGTTTCTGCTTTCCCTGCTCCCTTCTAAAATTTTGCCCTTGAATTTTACTGGTGTGTCATCTGGCCAGCAGACACTGGTTTTCAGTCCAGTGACCTCTAGAAGCTTCTTGTTTCAGTAGCCCTATTTAAAATTAAGGAAAAGGTTTCAAAATATGGTGAGACTACAACTGGAAAGTGATGATTTTTGTTAAAATCTCTTAATGCTCTTTGTGATGAAGGTGCTGAAATATGTTAAAGAAAAGCTCCAGTGATGAGCACACGTTAACAATACAGTGAATCACCAAGCTTTTCCTAATAGTACAGACTGTCAGTGATTATTGAATTTTCTGGCTCCTGCTGCTTTGGATGATTCCTGCTTTGTGTTATCAAGGGTCAGGAGAAAATTGTGGTGTTTCTTTTGTGGTGCTGAACAAAGTGCCATATTTCTTGACTTCTGAAATTAAATAATTTTAAATTTGTTTTTCTTCCCTTTTCTCTTCTTATTCACCTTCATTTGCACAGTAGTTTGAATTCCCATTAGAGAAAAGAACGTTAGTAACAGGCTTTCAACTTCCCAGTGCTTGCAAGGCAATCATTAATGGAGGTATTTTGACATACTTCTTTCCATGACAGCCTTAAGCTGCAGCCACAAATGGCTTTTCAGATTTATTTGAACTCTTGTCTTTAGTTTTCATGTTTTTGATGAATGGATGCTCCCTTTAGAATCTCTAAATATAAGTTGGACATATGAAAACATATTCAAGGTCTCTTAAGTGAAAAGAAAGAGTAAAGCCCATAAATAAACCATCAGAGCATTGCTTTCGGAGACATGTCACACCTGTTGTAGAATTAACATTCTGAAACTTCAGAATGTCAGAATGTTTTTGGAAAGATTCTTCCTAATGAAGAGAAAAAAAAAATAAAAGAAAAATAAGCAAGAAAAAAAAATCACTTCAAAGAGCTACTTGCCTGATTGAGTTGGGGTGAAAAAATGACTTGATGGCTTTGATCCTTCCATCAAGTGAAACAACATGAGAGAGGAGGGGGGAGGGAAATGTGTGGCTTTGCAGAGTAATGTCATGCTATCAATGAGGACCACTAAAGATATTTATTGGCTTCAGCAGACTGTATCATAATACAAAAGAATTTTTAGTCACTGTAGGGCTACTAATGTCCTCTGCATTAAAATTTGGTGGCAGAATGTTAATAAATCAACAGTGGTTATCTAACCAACACTGAGGGAATGTAGATAGATTCAGCATTACTCTCCAAAGAATAAGGGCTGTCTACTGTGCACGGCTTATTTCCAGTATGAACAAACATTGTATTAGATAAATATAAACACATTTGTCTAAATATGCTGTGAATATTTTATGCATAGCTCCTACTGGGGAAGGAAAAAAATCTATCAGACCTACAGTCTGAGTTTCATTGAAGAAAAATGCTACAATTTCCATATCTGCCACCAAATTTGATGTAAGCCTTACTGAGAACAATTGCAGGGAGAGGGAAAGGGATTAATCTTGAACATCTGGTTGGTGTTTTAGATCCTGTATTTACCATTTATGATGTGCATGAAGCAATTGAGGACTTTGAGGATGGATGAGTTGTAGGAAGGATAACAACATGAATTGGTTGGGAGAGGAACCCCTGGGTGCTGAGTGGTGTCAGGAGCTGGCAGCTGTCACAGGAGAGGTTCAGCACAGGGTATGAACACTCAGAGCTCTGGTGAGAGAGCCACAGGCAGTGAGCAGGGAAAATGATTCCTGTTCCTTAGTTCTTGCCGTCTTCAGGGTAATGGGACTTTATACGGTCTCACTAAAGATGGGCAGGGCTGCATCAGGAGATATTTGGCTCTGTCATCAATTTTACCTGAAAACAATCATCTCCAGGATTCTGTGCCCATTTCTGGCCCAGGAATAGTTATTTCTGTTCTCTGATGTTGTGATTGTGAGTTACTTTTGAAGCCAAGCTTTGCAGCTGACCTTTCAAATTTGAAGTGCTATCTCCTGTAGCAGAATACAACGCTCCATTTTCCAAGTAATGCTAGCGCATTCAAGGTCTGCTTTTTCTATTTTGAGACTTTGTTTTTCTAACCTTCTTTTCAGTCTTCCATAAAGATGATAGAAGAAGGGGGAAGGAAGAGAATAGTAGCAAATGCTTTTAAATATTCGAAGAAACAGCAATGCAAAATTATTTTTAATGTGTAGTCAAATCTAGGCACAATTGCTTCCTTGTCATCTTTATTGTAAGGCTGTAATAAATAATTAAGTTGGATGCACTACTTCTGTACAGGTTGGTGTAAAGCATAAACAGCTGCTGTCTGGTATTTCAATCTCATTTTACTTACTCCCTTTAGTGAAAATGCTGACCTAGAAATTGTCATCTCTGACTGAAGCAGTGCTGCTTCTGCTCCACTACCTACATCTGATAGTGATCAGTGGCAGCTGTTTTGGAAAAAATGTAGGATAAAAAAAGTCTGTAGTGGGAATATATAGAATAGTTTTTGCATTTGGAGAACATTTCTGTATGTGATGGTGTGGTAAGAAACCAAAGAAGACCCTAGGGGGTCAAGTAGCAAAGATGTGTTTTCATGCCAAACAATAAAACATTGATTAAAAAAATAAAATAATAAAATTTGTGAAAGATCTGTTTCTTGGATTATGGTAAACATTTTTTTTTACAATCTAGTTAATATTTAGCTAAAACTAATGCATAATTGGTACACCTTACAATTAAAATTCAAATGTAAGGTCAAGTATCAAATCTTTAGCACTTTCAGAGGCTGCTCCTGGGAACATACAAATTTGACTCACTCTAAGTAAGGTAATAGTTCTGTCATTACATGCTCTGGGAATGCTGACTCAATTACTTGTCTAAAAGACATAAGAGTGAATAAATGCATTTTCCTGCATTATGTACAGCATGTACAGGACAGGCCTGGAAGTGTAGGCTGGTACAGTTTGTAGCTGGGGCTGTTCAGATGTGTTTTGTATATTCAGAACATTTCACTGATGTGAGTGTATTGTTTTGGAAATGGATATTGACTTTACAGCCTGTTACTGTTTTTGTGTACCTCTTAAGAAGAATTGAATGTGAATTATTACTCCATTGGGTTGGAAATGCTGGCTGCTGGTTTTGAGTGGAAAGCAATTGTAGCCAGTTCTCACCAAGTCAAGCATCTGAAGTGCTAGATGCTTTTCAAAACTCTAGCAGATGTCTAACTCTATTTTTAGGTGCTTGAACAATATTTTGGAATCTGGTCTGAAAAAGCTAAAACCCCCCTGTAGGTAGTAGGATTTTCATGGCAGATTCAGGTACATAGATTATCTGTCTTATTAATATATTTTCTGTGAATGCTTTGCAAGACTTGCAGGATGTTTTACTTGTGATCTCATGAGTAAAACACTTTAAGACACTTTCTGTTCACTGAAATAGTAATAAAGGTCCTTTTTCATGGCATTGGTGGATATAAACACTCATAAAAGTGATTTCTGATTTTACTTTCATTTTTATGTTTGGTGCCACCATCCATAGATGCTCTTGGTTATGTTTGAGGACTAAGAGTGGTTAGGTGATGGCTGCGAGACTTCTGTTGTTTGGAGGGGTGTTTTTTACTCTTCCTTAAATTCACAGTGGTAAGGAATAACTGAGGAAATACTTACAGCATAATTTGGGAAGGTATTTTGGCAGACATATTCTTTGTTTCTTTAGTTGAAATGCCTTTTTGGGATGTGAAAGAAGGCTTATCAGTGAAATGGAAAATTTCTGGGCCTTGGCATGTGGTGACTCTGACCTTTATGATGACATTGATTGATGTTCTGGATGACACTCTCCAGAACACTCTGCCAAGCAACCTTGGCCATTGTTCCCCAGAAGAAAAAGCCAGAAGAAAACGTGGTTGGGCTGAAGCACTGAGCTTGGTCAGCCAAGAGAAAGCCCTGAAGCTGCTTCTCCCCTCTGTGTTGGGGGCTCAAAGCTTTGGGCCCTCAGTGATGTCTGTACTACAATAATTATTTGTTTTTAGCTCTTTTGCTGAGAGAATAACATAATAATTATCTGTTTATCCTGACAGATCAATTGAGCATCTGTGGGGGGGATGATGCCTTCAAATGAGCTGCTGTTCAGCATCTGTTTCCATCTTTTTGGCCCTACACATTCACTTGTAAACTTGTTTAAACTCTATCCCACCACTACTGTTGGCCATTCAGATGTGCTGCCACCTGGACTTGTTCTCAGTAGAATAAGTGGTTTACCCATAGGGAATAAAATCTGAATTAGTGCACCTTGTCTTGAGAATGCAGGAATGGCCTGAGCTCTGGTTGCTACTGTGCTGCTCTTACCAGGCTGCCATCAAAGCACACTTCTAGGGGTGCCCCTGGCTGTTATTTCCCCACAGTCTCCTGCAAAACTGGTGCACAGTTGCATGGCCAGAAGTTTGATGCCTTACTCAAAAAGAGCAGAGTTATCCGTGTGGTGTGGAAAAGGCATAGACAAAACTAAGGCAAATTGCCTGGCTGATGTGTTACCAGATGTTAGCAGGTTGTTCTTGAGCAGAAATGCAGAGTTAATGACTGTGTTACACACAGGTTTGTGGTATCTAGGTTTAAAGAACTCTAGAACTCTTTGTTAGGAAGACATTTTTAATTGCAAATGAACCTTTATTAAATGTAGCAGAGGTTAATGTGTTTTGCTTTCAGTTTCTTCTGGGTTTCTCTGTAGTGTTTGAAGCACTGCTTTGCTTGAGTGCTTTACCATGGAGGCAGTTTAATGATTCAATTGTGTTTTGCTCCTGTGAAAATGTGGAAGTCTGGGAAAAGGAGAAGTCACTTAGTCCTGTTAAAAGTGTTTTTGATAAATATTTACTGTATTGTACAAAAGCTGGCCTCATCTCATATGAGACTAGGGCTTTTCTCTACCTTTACTTCTAACAAAGCAAAGGAAATGTTGAGGCAGACTTCATAAATAAAAATGGATTATGGTTGCAGTAGATGCAGGTCCTTTTGAATATCCTTTGTTCAGCAGCTTCCAATTACATGGAGCCACAGTTCATGTTCTAGCTTGGGTTTTTTAAAAATTCTATCATCATATAGTTTAATACAGTTAAGTCAGAGTCCACAAAATGGCAAGTTTTGGAATGAACATTATATGTGGAAAACCCAAACTGGCTATATACCCTTAAAACCACAACAAGCTGGTATCAAATAATCTGTACTCCTCCCCTTTGGCTTGCTCATTTTGTAGGAAGAATCTGATTTACAAGCTATGCTTATAACCAGCTGATTTCTAATGGTCTTGCAGTGTAGTATTTTTTGCTTGTGACTGTTTGCAAGACTTACAATGAATGAGATAATCTTTACAGGTTGTTTAAAGTATATAATGGATTTTGTGTTTTGTATCTTAGAAGGAATTTTCCCGACATAGCATGTGAAACTAACAGCTTGATAGTGAAATAATCTGCAAGGAGCTCAGTGTGTGTTGGGTGGCAGTTTGTGGGCTGGGTTTTTTTGTAGCTGTAGTAAACAGAGGAGATCTGAAACAGAGTGAAATAGGAAGGAGCCTGCAAATGATAACGATCAAAGCTTTTTCAAAATACTGTTTAACTTTCCGAATGTATTCTCTGAACATGTCATCTCAGCAGAAAAGAGGAAAAACCCCATTGCAGAGCAGGAAAAAATGAACAAAAGTGTAGGTAATTAAAAGTGTGGTCAGATTATTTGATAACAAATTAGGTAGCATATAGGAAAAACAGAGAAGAATCTTGCACTGAAAGATGAGTGATGGATCCAGGGGTCAATAAAACAATCTGAGAAGTAGGAAATCTGGTAGGAATGATGTAGTTGGTCTAGTCAAAAGCAAGATTTTGAGCATGTCTTGTGCAGTGTGCTGAGCCAGGTGATGATATGGGCTTACCCTGGCAGAAAGCCTTTCAGTGAAGTTTAGCTGTTCCTGGATCCTGAGGGCTCCTGCTGCTCTGTGTCAATTCATTTTCCTCGGTCCTGACAGGCTGGGTTCTCTGGGCATGAGGAATTTGCTGTGAAGGGTTGAACTCTGTTTCATTTCAGTGCCCAGTGGTGGGGATTTTATTGGGCAACCAGTCTAGAAAATATTTCTTAATCTGCCCAGTATAGACCATCAGGAAAGAGAGATTTTTCACAAACAAAAGCCAGACACAGCTCTTCCAACCAGCTTGTAGCACAGATGGGCACTTGGCATGGAGGCAGTGATGTTTAACGGGCGAATTTGTATCCTGGAGACTTGAATGCCCTTTCCCAAAAGGTTCATATGGTATAATTTTTTTTTTTTTCTTTTTTTTCCATGCTGGGAGGGGGGGGTTGGTCAGGGAACAGGCTGTGGCTCCTCCCTGAGGGCCTGTGTGCTACTGTTCTCTTGATGCATTACTGGACCTACTGTGCAGTAGGATGGGTGCTGGCTGGAACACGGGTGTGCACTGCACTGTTCCTGTGTTTAACAGGATTTTCCTACGTTGTACAGCATTTCCTTTTTCTAATTCATTCCCAGAACAGGTATGAAAACATCTATGAAGCATGCATTCTCTTTCCGAGTCTTTAGTCCCAAAAGTTTGAAATCAATCACAGATAGTGTAAGGAAAGAATAACTTAATCTTTCTAGGCAAGTCCTGGGAGACTGTTCTAATATCTCAATAATTACAGAGCCAGTATAATAACAGGGCACAGAATAAAATCTAAACTCCATCAAAAAGAACTAAATGCCTATTTTTAATTTGCTCTTTTGCTTGGATTTTTACCTTGTAATGGCAAGTTTTCCAGCAGTAAAGATCTTTTCAATTGGTGGCTTCAAAGCCTTGCACGTTTTAAATAATATTTTCTTTTTATTGATATATGAACTCCTGATTACACAATAATATGTTTACCCTAAGTAGCTGTGTATTGATCTGGCACTTACTCCTGGCTCACATATTTAACACGAACTGAGAGATTATTCTATATCTTCTATAGTCTCTTTCTAGAATGATTCCCTTCTGAAGGGACTCAGCTGTTGAAACTGCAAAGTACAGTTTATTTCTGACTAGTAAGTAATAGGCTTTTCTCGATTTGAAGGTTTACCAGCCTGCTCCCTTAGAGACTGACACATTTGATTTGTCTCTTGTGAGCATGTAACTCTTCCTAGTACCACTGTTTGCCGCTTTACAATTTAATTAACTCATGGTTGCCAAGTTTTTTTTAAAGTAGCCTAAGGCTTCAGCTAAGAAACACGTAAAATATGCTCTGCTAATGCCACCTGCTGATGCTGAGAGTACATATCTGTCTGCAGTTTCATTTTCTGCAAAGTTTTTATGTGCCATCCTGTATACATGCAATGAATAACTTCTCATGTGCTTTGTCAGAGTGTTATTTTAGACACATAATAATGAAATACTTCTGGCTCTTACTCCTGTGTGCAGTAATTTCACTTTAGCTCTAGTCCAACTCATAAAGGGCAGTTCTGGTTCCTAAAAGTAAACAAAAGAACCCAACTTAGCCCTTGTTCTCACTGTTGTGTACTAGTTCCATGCATAGTAGAACTGCAGACTTCAAATAAGCCATTCTTTACATTTTTATAAAATGTGTCTTACCGTCTCAAAAATTTCATGTGTCTTTGAAGGTATAAACTCTGGGGCTAGTGTGTGATACAGTGCAGTAGAACTTCATTTCTCTGCCCCAACTTCTTGCTGTACACGAGAGGACTCGTGTACAAAGTGACCCTGGTGATCAGGATCAAAGGGGTGGTGAAAAAACCTCTTTTGCTGAAAGTAGTTTTCACTTTTCTGATTGATGGCAGGCAGGGCTGCCAACAGCACTGAGAGACAGGATGAACATACACTCCCTACTTTTTGGATGGGTTTAGCAGTGGATCATTTTTGTTTTAAACCTTGTGTTTGGTTTTCCTTCCTTGCACAGTTCAGTGGGATGCAAACAATTGAAATAACCAAGTGCTGAAATTACTTAGTGTCAACCTGTGCATAAACAGTAATTGAGTGATTTTGAATGGGGCTGTGCAAAAGCAGGGCAACACTGAAAGTTTAAGTTACTGAAAAGCTGCTTTTCACATTTCCCTCCACTAAGGGCATGGTTTGGGAGTTGGGGAGGGAGAATAGTGATAGACTAGAATGTGTCAGGCATGAGCTTAAACTGTGAAACAGAACTCTGAAACAGAACTAATACCAGTTTAGGGAAAAAAAAAAAAAAACAACTGAGCTATTAGCACTATTAATTTATTTGTGCAGTAGCATCTCCTTTGACAAACAGCTCTGTATGTTTAGCATCTGCTTGTTTCAGCTGCAATCATGTCTTTCACCTTTATAATTATGGACATAGTAGCTGAAACAAGGTCTGCTTCTTGGGTTAAGTGAGATTTTAGAAATATTTAATTACTATTTATGATTACTTTTTCTCTGGTCAGTCTTACTTGTGTGCTCTGTTTTTCCTCTCATAGGGCCAATTTCTTTAGTTCATCTGATTCAAATAGTTCTTATCAAAATAATTGAGGATTTAATGTTTATATACCTTTTTTTCACTGTGTGTTTTTACTCGGAGTTGCAAACATCCCAAATTTCTCTTTACTCGTAAGAGAAGAAGGGATCTCTCTTTCTCTCTGTGTTCTCTTGTGGATGTTGGGGCAGATATCTTTGCCTCCCCTCAGGAGGGCTGTGGGACAGTCCATTTGTTGTTTTGGGATCCTGGCTCTTATCTCTCATGGCTGTGACAAAATTCTGTTCCTGTAGAATATAATTACTTTTGATTGTTCTTTGTTGTTCTTGTTCTGTGTTAGTTTTTTCACTAATTTACAGTAAGAAAAGTATTTGGACTCCTGACTTTTCTTATGCATTATCTCAGAAATACTTGTTTTGTAGTTTAAAGTGAAAAACTGAGTCAGGACCTCTAACTGGCATTGTACAAACCTCTTCAGCAAATGTAATTGTCTCTCACATAGATGGGCCTTCCTATGCAGAAAGATGAGTTTATTTAGCAGAGATGTTAAAGTTGCTTATATTATTCTTTATGTACTTATGAAAGTGAAATATGTCACTGACAAAAAATGCATCATGAGTTTAATTTTTCTTTTCTTATGCAAAAGAAAATATATTTTCTTTCTTACTTTGTTGGGTTCTGTTTGAGAAAAACAGATTTTTTTTTAACTGAAGGTATTAAGAACAAAAATGAACTTTTATTTTGGTAGACAAGTGCTTATCTGTAAGTTAAACTTTAAAGCAGTCTCTTTAGGAGACAGAAAGGAAGAGAAAAACTGATGAGCTGGTTTATCTTGTGTGTGCAGGGGATTTGAGAATGTGATTCTGATGTATTTTAATTCTTTGAAATTGTTGCTGCAGTAATGCTTTTCTATTTTAATTCTGGATGATGCATGTGCACATAGAACCAACAGAGTAAGTTTCTGAGTTTAAAAGTCCCTGCTTGCAGCTGCTTGAACTGCACTTTGCTTTGGACTAAAACAGGTGCTTAACTTGTCTATCTGCCTCTTATCCTCTCCTCCACCCCACATGCCTCTGAAGTGGACTGTGAAATGCTGTAGCAGCAGTTGAATGTAGTTGTTAAAGGAAATGGAAGGAGAGGGACTCTTGCTTTAGCACAGCAGGAGTCTTTGTATGTTGTGGAGACCTGCTGCACTCAGCTACCGTGCAAAGACCATGTCATTTTAAAACACCATCATAAAGGAAAATAGTCCTAAATGATGGACTTTGCTAATATTGAAGAGTAGAATTAAGAAATGTTACAAAAGGTCTAAACATACCTGGGTTTTTCTTTTCAGTCTAACAGGGGCTGATTACTGTTGTGTTGGAGCACTTAAGAACAGTCCCATTCTGACAAGTCAAATGAAGGGGTCATGTAGTTTCCGAATATTTACTTTTGAGGAGAAAGGCTCAAAAGTGTGGTCCAGAGGAAACTCTATCGGATCTGCAAGTACTCCCTGGTGAATGGTCCTTCATGTATGAAAGTACCATTAGAAGTCCAAGATGTAGTAAAAATGTGCATACCTGGAACTGACAGTGTTCAGATGTGTGCAAAAATCAATCAAATTTCTTCTAATCCAGAAATCAGGGTCCAGTTTGCTGGCTGTTTTTGTAGGCATTTTTGAATGTTGCATGCTTACCAACAGAAGGCTCAGCCAGCCTTACTTAGCCTGTGAACTCTGAACTCAGTAAGTACTGCAGACTTTTTGTCTGTCAAGTTTTCATTAAATTTTAAAATACATATGCAGGTTTGTGGTGTCAGCAAAGAAAAGAATTCCTTCTGGCAGGATTCAGCTGCAGGACTTTGTGTTCTTGGATAACCCTGCTTGAGCAGGAAGGTTGAACCACTGTGGTCCCTTCTAGCCTGACCCATTCTGTGACTCCAGAACTTCAGTACCTGTGTTGGTACACTGCAGCTCTCTGTGGTGTTATTTATTAAATATCACATAATACCTATTATCCAGGAGCTGAGGGCTCTGCTCAGTGAAGGCAGATTTAGGGTGTGCATAAGCTGTAAACCTGGTGATGATCATTGTCACAGCACTTCCAACACAAAGGGCTTCCCTGCCCATAACGAACAACTCTCAAGCTCACTGCACATCTCTTCCTAACCTCTTGCTGAGCCTTGACAGGCTGGCACAATGGCAGACTCTGCAGCTGGTTTCCTTTTAATGAACTGGAAATGGCATTACACGGGTGCAGGCTTGGTGTTAACCCCTGACTGATGTGTTATTTCACCAGGTAACTTCCTCTGTGCATGTGTTAGTGCAGAGCAGGCATGTTCCACTGCACACAATGGGTTCATTCTTCACTAGATAAATATAATGTGAGTAATTGCAGTTCATTATGTAAATTCCTCTGTATGAGACTTTTATGGAGTAGTAATGGATTTTGCAGAATGTTTTTCTCCTACACAGAATGCAGTTTTTTAAAACAATGTAACAGTGTCCATCAGGAAAGGAGGCTTCTAAACCTGCAATTTAGAACATTTTGTTATAACTTAGTCTAACTTGAATTTGGAGAGAACAATGCTGACTATACAAACATCTTACAACCTACAACTGGAAGGTGAAAGGCTGTTTGGTATGGCAGCTGTATTGTTATTTTACTATTTATTAAGCACCTACATCATAATAGGGGTACAAGGGTGGAATTTAAAAGGAAAGAAACATACACCCCTAAATAAAGGAAACATACGGAAGAGTTAAGATGTGATGGAGAAGAGGAGAATTGAGGTCTAGAGGCACCACTGCTTGTGGTAGTATTGGAAAAATACCTAAAACATAGGAAACCTCTTGGTAAATCCTAAATTTATAGGGATTATTTTAAGTATTTCTCTCCCTGTATTTGTGCATGTTAGTACTGGTACAGAGATAACAACAAATATTTGAATATAATAATAGAAGAGCATTCCAGTGTGAAAAATAGGAACAGATCTTCTGTTGGTAAAGCATCATTAAGAATGAAATATTAAAGGACTGAAAGATATCCCTTTAACCTGATATTATTTTTTTCTGATAGTATGGTTTTAAATCCCATCTTATATTTAACTGCAGATTTCTGCCTAAGTTTTGGATTCTGGCATGTAGAAAAAACCCCAGTCAAATGAAAAAAAAAAAAAAGCTGGCAACTCTTATGCCTCAGATTGCAGTAGTTTTTTAATGAATCTTTTCTGCTTGGAATAATGTGGAATGGCCTTTGTTTCTGGGCAATACTAACTGAATGTGTGAAAATCTTATATTTTATTTCTGTTGGGTTATTCTGTTTTGCAAATAGAGGAGAGAGTCTTTGGTCCTTGCATTGACTGATAACACCAAGATGCAGTTGTATCAGTCATCTCTGTGAAAAAAAGGTTGCCCAAGTTTCTGAAGACAGATCTTTGTTGTGTCATGGTGAATTCCAGCCAATACTGTGACAAATCTGGAGGGCCCTGACAGGCTTCCAATCTAACAGTGTCCCTAAAATATCGACCTATACAGAACGGAAGCCTTTGTGTGTTTTTGCTGTAGCTGAGATCCCTGCATACTGAACAAAAACTGTTAATAAGGGAAATAGTTTCAGCATACTTAGAAAAGCAGCTCAAGTCTATAACTGAATGAAAGGAAAAGCCAGATAACACAGCTGCTCTATGTAATGGCTAGCCTGTCTTCAAACAACTCGACTGTGAAATGATGCAAGCCTTGAGATTATTACTTTTCCCCGTTGGCAATTTGTATGCTTGAACAGCCTGTGCTCTACTATGTTTCAGTCTCAGGATGGGGGTGGCAGGATGCTGGGGGGTGCATATTGTGCCAGTTGTGGTAAGAAAGGGCAATTAGGGCACTCCATTTTTTTAAATGAATCCCTGGTCACGTCATCTACAATTCTTCAAAATGTATAACACCGGCTCTCTGGGTGGTACAGCTAAGGCAAGATGCCCAGAAAGATGACATGTGTTGTCTTCAACTACTGCAGTTTCCTGGTCTTACTGCTTCAAGAAATATGTAACTGCTGCTCTAAAAAGTGCTCCTTGAAGTGTGGGCTGTTGTCAGATCTGCCTCTTGCTGCCAGCAGGCTGTGGGATCAGATGTTACCCAGGGTGCTGTGGAAGAGCTCAGCTTGGCTGAAGGACTGGAGTTCACTCTGTGCATCTGTAGGTTAAAGACTGGGCATGTACTGATTGCATCCAGAGGACCTAAATGTTATCTTGGGAAACTGAAGCTTTTTATTTACTCAGTTTGGGAGAGCTTATCTCTTCAGAGCTCTGCAGTTTCTCAGATGTGTGTTATGACTGTCTTGCTTTGCCTGGGAGTAATTAGTTTGGTTCAGCAAACCTACCAGACTACTGACTACTAGGACAAAACTGTTAAAAAGAAGTGCCATTGAACTGTTGCAGTTTTCCTTGATAACAAAAACATCATAGTATTTCTTTCCTTTCATAACTAAAAAAAGGTCTGGCTTTAGATTTTAAAGCTTGAAGCAAAGTAAGGAGCTTTCTAGAACAGCTGCTTGGGAGGAGGATTTTAAGCAGTGTGAGTAGGTGACACCTCAGGTGGAGATTGCCTGGAGAGAAGTAACACCCCAGGGAACCAGCAGGGCACTGGTGAGGGGGTCAGGGGGCTCATGGTGATGGATGGCAGTCCTGCCTTCAGGGGCTTGTGGCTGTAGCCCTTGATTATGAGACAAGTGTCACAGGAGCACAGGACATCACTTCAGAAGGCATTTTCTTGGAGTTCTGGTACCTCCTGTTCTGGAGACTGAGCAGCTTTTGCAGTTCAGGTTTATGGTAATTTGAGAGAGAACTGAGCACAGGCTGTGATTTTGATGGCTGTGTCTTCTCTGGAAGCCTGCAGGAACCAAAAGGGTATCTAGGATGAAATAGCCTTCACTACATTTATAAAGGAGGATGGAAGTGTGGGATTTAGGGATCCAAGTAGTTGGAAAAGTGTTTAGGGAATTTGATGTGTTTTTGTGAGAAAATGGGCTGTACCTTTCTGTGGTTGCGAAAAGTTGGGACTTGCAATAGATAAAGGTGAGAACTGAAAATAGAGACACACAGCAGTGGAAAACAAAATGGTGGGGGAATAAATGTATTGGAGGAAAAATAGAGAGCCTTAGATTACACATGCCAAATTATGTATCAGGTTGTGTAATATTCAGGAGAAGCTCTTGGGGTCTGATGCCTTTCCTGCGTCCTTCTTGTCTGTTTTTTTTGTAAACATTGACAAGACAGCCTATTGCTTTTTATCTTGGCAGCCCTCAGCTAATTAAAAAAAAAACTTTGAGAAAAGTTAAGAAGTTCATCCACCATTGAAATGGATACAGTTATTTCTAGTAACAGCTGAGAAGTGGAGGGCTGAGAACTGCACAACCTTTTTATTCTTATTTTTGAGGTCCCTGATAAAAGACACATATAATAAAACATCCCCTTTGGATTGTCACTGGTGTTGTCACCAGTGTGTCCCCTTTGGTGTTGTCACTGGCCTCTAACTCTACCTTATTAGTCCCAATTGAAGATTAAGCAAAAGTGTTTTCACAGCATAAAAAACCCCAAACCAAACCAACCCCCCCCTCCCCAAACTCCAGCCCTCAAAACCACAAAATATTGGGGTGGGAAAAATGTGATAATAAGTTTGACTCAAAAATTTTCTGATTTTTTCTGTATTTTTTCTAAAATCTATCTAGTATTGTGTACTTATAAGTAAAATTGTAGTATAAACTGGCATTTGGGTAGTGGTTTTTTCCTTTTCTTTTTATGGATAAGAAGGACGACTATATTATAGCCTGAACTTGTTAGTATTAATGTTTAAAATGGAGTGATGCATTAAAAAGTAATAAGCACAGCAGTCTGAGTGTGTCTGTTGCAATGCTAGTGACACTATGATGGATTAACAGCCTGTAAAATAGAAATGCATGCTCTGGCAAATATTTTACCTAACACTTATTAGTATATTTATGGGTATCAATTTTACTTTTACTTTGCATCTTTTAAACATAATCATGGTTTAATATATTTTAAAAACCTACAAGCCTATAAATCTGCTATTCTTCTGCAGGTGTGAACTTTCCATGACATGTAATGTCAAGTTATAGTATTAAAGTAGAAGTAGAATTTGAGTACTATACACAAGACAGAATTTGAAACCCCAGAATAAGAAACTGTCTTGTTGTTTTGGTGGTTTTTTCCTGTGATGGGGTATTTTGTGTGACGTTGGAGTCATTCATTATGCCCAAGTCCAGTTTTCCACTTTAGAGTATTATAGAAATGCCCTAATAATAGATGTTTTCATCTGTCTACAGCAGCCAGATGCCATCAATTAATGCTCACCACAACGAGAATGTACTTGCACTGGTGGGAAAAAATGCAATCTTAAATTTGATTCTTAACCAAGGTGACAGTAACCCCTTAAGGAATGAAACTTGATTTGCATAAGCCAGCAACTCTTAAATAAGTTTTATCAGCTTGCTATTGTGACCTTAAGACAAATAATGACTTGCTTACGCTCTTCTTGAAGTTAAATCAAATTCAAACTCTGAAAAGTTAAGAAATTTGCTTAGTGCTCCCCAGTATTATTTTAGACCTTATCTCTTTGTCTTTTGGTAGTTCTTGGTGGCCTTTCTCTGCAATTGAGATCAGATATGTGAGTATAATAATGTCAGGGACACTATATTCTGTTATACATTATTTTTCCTTATGCAACAATTTAATGGAATTCATTACCACCGTGTGTTACTTTTTAATACATACTATTTCCAATTTGAGATAACTTTCCTTTGAGATAACTTTGATTTTTCAGGATAAGTCAATGTTCACAATAAATGAAAAAGGCTTCACAAAGTGATAGAGCAGAGGTGGATCACAGGTTAGCAACTGCTGCCATGGAATTATACAAAATCCATTTTCTGTACTCAAGAAGCAGAACTGTGGTGAATATCAGATCAAGAAACTGGCAGTTTAGTCAAGACTTCATAAAAGCCACATTCCCACCACAAAATTCATACTTGTGATGTAGGAATTAATTGGAGAGTGACAGAATTATGGGCCTCTGCAGCACATTATGGCTCTATGTAATTACCTGACATGGCCCTGTTTCTTGGATTAAAAGCCATGTTATGTTTTCCACTTAGCAATAAGAATGTTATTTTGAAAATTGCATGCCAACCTAAAGTTTGCAGGTTGCTTTCAGCTGAGTGGTCGCAACCTTGACCTCCCTGATGACAGTGGCTCCACAGATGTCACTTCATCTCCTGCTGCAGGACGTGCCCCTTTGGCAGTGGCTGCTCAGGACTGTTGCTCCTCCCTTCCCCCTCGAATACATCAATTTTGGCACCCAGTGTTTGTGTCACCAACCCTGCCAAGGTCTGGAGAAAAGGCAATGCTTTTCCTAACCCTTGCAGCCGCAACAAGGGTCCCTTCAAGTGGCTCTGAGGAATTTGTAAGGTTTGGGCAGGAACATTCACAGGCCATTATAGACATGACCAGGGGTTCATTCTAGAGTGTAGACAGTAATAGACTCACACTTAAATACGCTGTGACCTCTAGTATTTTTTTTTATTGTCAGAAAAAAAATGCTAGATAGGTTCATTTCCGTAGCATTCTGTCCATTATATCAGAGCTCTTAATTAGTTTCTCATTTTTAAGTCCTATCTTCAGTTTGCAGGTATTTTGAATTCATTGAAAACATTAACATTTACAACCTAGCACCAGCTTTGGGAGTAAAAAAGATAGTTTATTTGCTTAGAGAAGAGTTCATTTCCCAGCATGAAACACTTGAAAGAAACCAAAGGCAGACTTTGTCTTAATAGTTGAAAATTCAAAATAAATGAAGCTTATGTAAAATGGCAGTAACAGACTAGAGCTACAGTGGACTGCTGAAATTGGATTTGGGTAGCTATAAACATAATTAGCTTAAAGCATTCTAGCTTGCCATGCAGTGTGAGCTCTCATAGGCTGGGATTGATAATGCTTTGCTCTTTTGCATTTTAACTCCTTGTGGAGATTCAAAAGCCAGCTGATCTTGGGCTTTGTGGCAGCGAAATTAACCACGCGTTCCTTGGGGGGTTATGGCAAACTGTGAGCTTTATTGGGTGTTGAAATGTGCTAAAGATAACGTGACAGAAACCTAAAATGCTGTACTACCAACATGCTAATTAGGATGGTATATTAATATTTTGAAAAATCTTTAGAGACTTGTATTTCTAATTGTGTAAATGATTGATTATATGTAAAAATTGGTTGAGCATGCTATTAATGCTCTCATGGATGAAATACTAGTGCTTAATTTGACCTGAACAACATACACAAACAAGGTAATAATATTGTAAAGTTGCATGTAAGAAATACTGATGTGGTTCAGAATTTCTGCAGGATTTTTTTCTCTGAAACACTGGCTCATGCCCATTCTGTGCAGTTGTGCTTATTTAAGCCAGTGACTAATGCTACTTGACCTCAATCTTTGCTGTAAGTGGGTTGGAATTGGTCAATAACTTGGCATTCCCACACCAATGGAACACTTAGATTTATGCACATGGGACCTCCATAAAATTCTAGGAATACAATGTTCAGCCTCTGCAGAACAGGCTTCATGTGCAGCCTCCTGCTCTTCCTCAGATGTACAGATCACTTGAAACAAGCCAGCCTGTGTTCTCACAGCAGGCAAACTCTACTCGATGAGTGCTTCCACCACTGGGTTGTTTCCAAATAATAAATCCAGAACCTTCAGATTTTGCCTTTCATCTGACAGTCTCAAGCTTTGCAAAGCTGAGATAACTTTTGTTATCCCTCTACTTCTCCTGCTTCTGTTTTCCACAAGTAAGTGCGTGTGAAACATTATGCTTACACAGAATTAAGAGAAAGCTTCATAGAGTTGTTAAAGGCTGGAAGGATTTTCACCATGGGACCTTATAATAAATTGTTTATTGTATGAGGTTACTCTATATTCTTTCACTTTTCCCCTTTTTATTCTCCCACTGCCTTTATTTAAGGGAGATTTTTTAAAATGAAGTATATCAAACAAGAATGAGAATGGACAATTTAGTCTGTTAAATAAAAAAAATTCACTGTGGAGAACACATCTGAGGATTATAATCTCAGTATTTAGAAGTGCAGAGGAATGTAATACAAAGCAAGTATTAACACCACGTCATGTAGAATAGTAACAGCTTTTCTATTTTTGCAGTATCTGAATCTTCTAATATATGTGGAATATAGATAAACTGACTTATTTCTTTTCTTGTATTCTTTTTTAAATATCAATTGCCAGTCGAGGTGGCTTACATCTTCAGCAAGGCTTTTAGTACTTCAGCCTTCTGCATTTATTACTCCATTCAGAACTAATTGTAGATAAGCATCAGAAAAATAATACAATAAACAGTTGAGTTAATTATATAATTTCCTCCTACCCTTCTCCCCTGCACCATATGTTCTCTTCTCTGTATGGCTCTTGATTGACTTTTATTAGGGTTTGATACAACCGCAACCTCAGAGACCTCAGAGACCTCAAAGTACATGCTGATGATGCAGTTGTGACCCTGTTTCTGCACCCTTTCATAAGTGTAAATATACCTGGAGCTAAAAGAAAAGAACAATGGGATTAATTCATCAGGGAATTATTATGTGTATTTCTATATGGGGCTATGCCTTAGTCTGTAGTCTCTGCTTCAACCTTTGTGTCATATCTCATATTATCCCTTGACCTGGATTTTTTGTTTATTTGTGGGTTGGTTTGATTGTTTTTTGTTTCTCCTCCAATGCCTTGGTTATTTTCTTGAATGTGGTCCTCTGAAAAACCTTTGAGGATTCATCAAGTTTCTCTGCCCCTGTCTGTGACTTTCCATTACAACATTTGAGTCACATATCCAAGTTTTATTTCTGCTTTCATAGGGAAAACAGCTTCTTTCATTTTCTGTGAGATACCAAAATGCACCATTGTGCTTGATCATCAAGGACACAGCAGAAAATTAGTTGCCATTTTTTATCCCTTAAAAATGAGAGGCCAGGAGCATGGAGATGCAACTTAATACACTTGTATGGGGAGCTCTACTACAGAGACCAGTGGCATGTAAGGAACTTACCTGCACTTTCTGCTGAGATGCACTTTGGTTTCAGAATGTATATTTGCTATGTGCATAAATGCTTTCCTTCTCTGGTCAGTTATCTGTGCATACAGTTTTCTAGTGGGATCAGAAATTATTCCAGATTCAGCAGTTGTCTATAACAGCATAAGGACATGATAGAAATGCCAGATTATTTGCAAAAGATAAATTCATTACTATGCTTTGAAACTTGGGTTTCTGCTGCCTTTGCTCCAGGACATCACATGGGTGTAGCAAATAATGAAACACATTGCTCTATCCTCAGTAAAAAGGACTGAAGCTCTTCAGCAGAACTTACCACTTGTTTTTCCTGGGTTTTTCTTGGTCCTTCATTATGCAAGCCCATTTAGGGAAAGTTTCTGCATCCTGATGGGAACAACATGGGAGAAATGCTGACATGAATTTTGAATCCAGTGTCGTGACTGCAGTGATCTGCATACCAGGAATAGTCAGCAATGGTCAGGCCAGGACACAGCTGCAGACAGGTTGTGGGGTCAGCTGTGGTGGTTCGTGGGTGTTATGGTTCAGGTTTTCTTTCCATGCACTGAATGGTCGGGAGGAGCTGATTTCTGCACGGACAAACCCAGTGTGCACTAATGAAAAGTGCTGAAAGCACTCTGAGGTGTACTGTACACAAGTGTTTGTTAACACAAAAGAAGCTTGTTCTTTCAAGCAAAAATTAATTTTCCTAGTGAATTTAGTTTCTTAGATTAGCAGTGATACAAATACAATTTTTGTATTAAACAAATGTGAGAGTCCAGTTTTGCACACACCAGACACATAAACTGTAGGGCTGATATAGTATTGAATGTATGATAAATGTGAACCAAGTCAAGGCTTGATGAATGACTTTATCATTTTTTCTTGCCAATAATTAGTGATGGGTTAAATCCATGTTAAATTTTGCTAGCCTCTTGAACACAGGCATTTTGTGTGCTTTCAAAAAGCTTCCAGTAATGCTTTCAGAAATGAAGGTAACTGTTACTTGCCATCAGGGTACTGTGTTGGCTTGAAGCAGATAAGGATCTTTGTAAACATAAGAACTGTTTGAATCTCACAAAATGAGCTTATGAATTTACTGCCTGACAGTGTTTAGCATGTAAAAAGAAGTAAACAGCACAAGTATTGAGACACTCATCCATTTCTGTTTCATTCCTGGCTTTGGAAAGGTACTATTGTTTATGTATCATGTTCAAAGGAGCATATAATTGATTATATACTGTTAGTCAGCCATGTGCATTTTTACATTTCTGCCTGTAGGTAAGCTGAACACCTGGTGACATGGCAGCATGTTTGAAACACTGCTTAGGAAATCCACAGTAACAGCACAGATAACAGGACTTCAAAATGGTTCAGTAACATACAAAATAAATGTTCCTTTTAAGAAATTTTTTCTTTATTGCCTTCATATGAAGGTATTAGTACAGAGGGAATTGTGATCTGTTTACTGTTTGTGGTGGGGATGGCTGGTGGGTGGTGAAAGTTGCAGGGTGCTGTGCTACTCTTTTCTGCACAGTTCCCCTGTTAGTCTTTCTATCTTTAAACTTCTCATTTCTTCTGAGAAAGCAGGAAGCTTTTGTCAGCTAGGTATTGAATAGAGGTTCTGATATTTAAAGCAAACTGTTCAGTGCTCTTAGAGATGTTAATGTGGAAAGAAATACAGGTACTACATCTCGAGCTTCAAGACAGAAAATGTTAAGATAAGAACAGCGTACAAAGGCAGTGTGAATATTTGGAGGTGTTAATTCTAACTACAGAGGGAAGAAACTAGAATTCTGGAGCGGACACTGGAGCTATATTGTAGGATGCAAGGATGACTCAGCCCATGCTCAGATCATGGTCTTGCCATACTTGTTTACATTAAAGTTCAGTTGCTATTTTAAGTCTGCACATTTAGTGGAGTAGAAGGTGAGGAAAAAGCAGAAGGAGAAGAATAAAAGCAAAAGGAAGGAGGGTATATTTTAAAATGCAAGAACAACAAAAATACCTGGACCAATCCCTCCCGCTCCGTACGCTGCTCTCTCAGTGGAAGAGCTTGTAATCCTATATTTGCTATATCAAGAGGATTCTTCTATGAGCACAAATTAATAATTTATTCATAGGCTGGAGTCAGCCCGCATTGATTTACTTATGCTGCATTTCTTTTCATTCATAAGCCTTCGCTGGTCCCGAGCTCTCGGAGAGTGACTTGCTGCAGTGCTCCGGCGTGGGAGGAAGCAGCAAACGCGCCTTTATGCACAAGGATGTGCTCCCTACGACTCGATTAAATGTGCGAGCCTGACCGACAGCCGGGGCTCGCTCCGGGAAGCCACCGCTGCCGCTCCCGGGCGATGCTCCCTGGGCAGGGACCGCCGCTCTCCTCCCTCCGCCCGCCCGCGCCCGCCCCGGTGCGGCGCCGCGGCCGGGATGCTCCGGTCACCGCACGGCGCTGAGCTCCGGGCAGCCTTCGCCTCTCCGGGCTGTGTGACAGACAGGTGCTTGTCATGCAGCCGTGCCCTGCCTGAATCGGTCTCCGGTGGGTGTGCACGGCCCCACGCCCCCGCCCCTGCCAGCCCTGCCGAGCCCTCCCAAGCTCAGCCCCCGGCAATGTGCAGCGCTCTCTTCTCGCCTTCCTGGAAGGGCTCAACTACACTTTCAGCTCCTCCAGACTTTCTCTCCTTCTGCCGTACCCTCCCTCTGGTCCAGCTCCTCCTGTGCCTGCCTCTCTGTCTCGGCGCTATCCCGTTAAAAGGCTGCTGCTCCTGCTCCGCTGAACCAATGCTCTGGCTGGCTTGATCTGGGATGAAGGCTGGAGGTTATCGGCGAGGGAAAGGAGAACTCTAGGCAGCTTTCCATTTGCAAAGTGAGCAGTAATTGCAAGAAGACAGCCTCCCCAGCTGGAATCAATAGTCTGCTTTCTTGCTGCTAAGGGCACTTTGGAGCAGCAGTAGGTCACTGAAGTAACTTCAGCACACTGCTGACTGCGGAGTTGTAAAGAACTACATGCAAGTGGCTGCAGTAGTGCTGGAAAACGCTTTGCTGTTACCAGGGACACAATAGTTTTCAAGTCATTAGAGCTTCGATTCTGGTCCGCTCCTTCCATTACACATTCTTTGGAAGAATGAGGATGGAGCTGTGAATTTTTCTTTTCCAGTGTTCCAGCGTCCCCTTCTAGTGGAAGGGGGTAAGAGTGGGGGAAAAGAAGCTTTTAGAAGCAAACCCCCACTGCTGCTAAACTCAGCTTCATTTGAATTTCCCCAAACCTTTCCAGGCACAGAGAGGCACAATGCCAGAGAACCTGAATCTTCTTCGGGCTTTTGGGGGTTTTTTCTTTATCTTCTGGACAGCTTTTAACACAGCCTTAGTGGATGTGGTTGGATCGGAGCAGCAGATCCCCTTGTCAGTGTAAGTGCTTTCATGCTATTCCTCTCAGGACCATGTTCAAGGATGAGAACTTGGCTGCTCAAGTTCTCCTGTTTTTGTATTGCAGATATTTGACTGTTCCAGGGCACCTTTGCTCCTCAGTCAGCTGTGTTTAAAGTGGTTGTCTCCAAGGCACTTGGCACTACTTTGATTTTATTGTAGGAGCATGTGTTGCTGGAGTATGTGGCCACTGAGTATTAAGTGCTTGCATTTACTGAAATTGATGCTGTTAACACTTTCTCATGTGGGAATTTATCATTCAGAACTGTTTTGCCATTTTATCTGCTGTTTTCCTTTCAATGGATATATGTCATGTTGTGCCAAAGCAGGTTTCTGTATGAGTTAATTCTTTAAATTTTACTGGTTCAGGTTGGTAGTTTCATATCAGAGGCCTTACCTTAGCACAGGGTCTAGTTTGTGCTTATACTTGTACAGCCTCACTGATCTTTTGCTGTGCTTAGGTTCCTTAGTGAGCTCTCTAATTCAAAATTGCTGGGATCCTTCCGAGTGCAGCTGAAGCTGTTTCAGTCTCTGTTGCTAGCTCTGACATGTGTATTACATTTCTTCCTGTCTCTTCTTTTTTTTTTTTTTTTTCTTCACAGTGTAAAGCTCTGGGCCTCAGCGTTTGGTGGGGAGATCAAATCTATTGCAGCCAAATACTCAGGTTCCCAGCTCCTACAGAAGGTAAGGATTTCTTTGGTTGTAATAAGGAAGGTTTTAACATAGAAAATGGAGGCAGATTTAATTTTTTAAATGAAGAGGAAAGCAGTGCTCTGCGTGCTTTTGTCCAAGATCTATTTTTGTATTGCATACTAGTCCCTGATGACTCTTTGCATTGCACTGCACTATCTGTAGAGTCCTTGCTTAACCTGATATTTTTCTGTTGCAATGACTTTTTTTTTCCATTGGAAAGTAAACTCCAACACTTATTTCTTGTAGCCCAGGCTCCAGCCCAGGTTGCGGGTGTTTAGTCTGGTTGCTGCTTCTGTTGCAATGACTTGTTTCTGTGCAGAAACAGCTGTTTCTTATGAAAGATGTTAACTTCACTCAAGGAGCAGAATTAGTGCATATTGTATTATTTTCACCCTGGGCTCTGTGTACACAATGCACTGTATCAGGAGAAGGCGGCTGCACTGTTGTTTGTCATCTCTGCAGTTTTTACAATGCCATTATTCCCCCAATCATCTCAACCCAGTGGTGAGATGTATTACATCATTACAGATAAGAGGAATGAATGTGGTTATCTTCTTGCTCAGCTGCACAGCTGGGTAATAAGGTGGTGAAGTATAGCAAAAACTTGAGAAATTGGTATAAGTCTACATAATTGGGACAGAGGGTAATGAAAAAGCAGATTTGAGTATTAGGTATATATCAAGGACTTAATTTAAATATGCAACCTATAGTAAACTTCTGTATTGTGGACAGTTTATTTTTACAACAGTTGCAAAAAAAAATGAGAGACTAAGAGGAATGTGTTAGATTGAGACTGCTATTTTGAGGCATTTAACATGTGATTCTCAAAATGCAATATGTAAATGGAAAAACATCGAGACATTCACTGATCAAAACCACTCATTCAACCCATATATTAAATTTCTACTGAATTTTTGTAGACATGATTTTTAGTTCTGAGTACACTAATTTTATTTTTTGTCTGATTGTGAAGGAAATTATTCCTTGAGCTTTTGGTATTTATTTCGAAAGGCTTATATATGTGTGAAATTATATAACAGTACGTGTAGCAGCTGAAATAAAAAGCTTGTGCTATCCTTTAAAATGAAAGCGACTGGCTTTAGTAATTACTAAAGACATATGAGTTCTTTAGGAGCTTGCCTTTTCAGATTTGTATACCCAGTGAAACATGAATTTCACTAAGCTAAAATACTGAGCTATTAAGAACAAAAATATTTGCGGTCTCTTACTGCCTTTCAAGGCCTTTAAATGGCTTCACTTCAATATGTTGGGCAAACTTTCATTTTATTATGAGAATCTGGACACTCAATGTTATACTTCCAGCTCACATTCTTTAAAGTCTGTGTAGTCTTACATTGTCACTGTTTTTTATGAACACCTTAAATTCATAAAGCAGATGGAGCTTTCAGTTTTGATTAGTTTGTAATCAAGTATTATTAAAAAGCTTTAGTTTTTTTATTAGGCCATAACAAACACGTATCTTTATTTAACTTTGGAGCTCTTCCATGTGCAGCCATTTCTGCACAAAAATGGCTTTAGAAATGAAACCTACCCAGTCCTGAGCCCAACGTTTGCTAGGAGAATAGGGAATGTACTGTGTGTGGCAATCATGGTAAAATCCACAAAGAGTCAGTATGGAATCCTTAATCCTCCTTCTCTTCCTCATAGTAGATGCTGCTGTCATCCCTTCTGTGATGCATTTTTTCCCTCTGAAGTAGCAAGATTGCTTCCTATTGGTTGTTATAATTGTAGGTAATTGGAAGCTATTCATTCTACCTTTTCATCAGCATCCTTTCTGTTTCACTAATCAGTCTGTGCTCCTGTTTTTGAAGGTGGACAGTTTGTGTTCTTTCAAAGCTATTTTGTTTTTCTTTCTTGCTTATATTATATTTCCTTATTTAATAAAAGAGAAAAGAAAAAACACAGGTTTAGCAGGTATTTAGAGCATTTTTATTCCTCTGTCACATATATTGTTTTTTTTTCTTTTTTTTTCTTCCTTCTGATTACAGTAGTTTTTATAAGATGTCTGTTGCTTTTTCTTTTATTTAGAATTCCAAAATGTCTCTGTCCATTTAAGCTTGATGTATCCTGGTGTTGATCGTGGCAAATGAGCCTGGATGCCAGATGACTTTAGCATGTACTTTTTTGTATGGTTATAAAGTGTATTTTTTCTGTAAGCTTGTCTGAATAAAAACATACCAAACTTCAAGATCTGCAAGTATTTTCAACATGCAAAGTCAGTGACAGAGGTTGTCACAACAGTTAAGGAGGTGATAGCACAGGAGGGCTCTAAGTACAAATGCCTTTTTTTCCCACCCCCTCCCTCCCCACTAGCCAGGCATCAAGAATATGTTTGGTATTTACTGTGAGCTCTGGGTGATCAGAATCCATGTCATTTTAAAGTCAAGATTCCACTTTTAGAAGCAGTGAGACTTCTGATATTACCAGAGGAGCCCACATTTCCTGATTATGAATTAAGCATCCTTAAACGAGTGAAGATATAAAATGTGTGTATGATTATGGATTTGGACAGTATAGATTCCTCAACTGTCAACTGCTTTGGAGTGCCATTTAGCTTAATACAGGCTTGCTAAATGAAAAATTAATGTAAAGGTTACTTGATTCATTTTGTCAGCACACACAGTGAGTGCTGCATTCAAAGGGATGTGCTCACTGGCGAGGCGTGATTGACAGTCTCTGCTGCCCAAATGTTTTGCACACTGAGTCATTTGACCCACAGTAAAATTTCATTGAGCAAATTAATTCGTGTGAGATACTCAGGAAAGAAATTTTTTGCCAGTTTACAGTTGTGAATATTGATGGAGTTATTGCAATTCTTAAGGTCTTGCTGTACTGTGAACATCAAATACGTGATCAGCACTGGTGTCCTCTTGAGTTCGTAAAAGATTTATAAGAATATAAATTTTTTTTGCTTTTTGAAAGTATTTTTTTAAAATCCACTACTTCCCATATCTTGTTTGAATGTTTCATTATTTTTTTGTCATTATGATAATCTTATCCAAGTATTTTGTTATGCTTCCTAGAAGTATCTGGGATACATGACTTTTCCCAAAACTGACTTTAGATTAAATACAGATGCTTCAAATTGCTTGGAAATTAATAATTCAGGAAGTAATTGCAGAAACTATGATGAGGTTTTAAGCAAAATTAGGACTTAAAAAATGTTGTACTCCTTGCTTTCAAAGAAATAGGACACCATTAAGTGTACAAGAAAACATCCAGTAGCAAACAGGACTGTATTATTCCTAATTTGCCTGGGTTCTGGAGGTTTTACAGTTGTCATATAGATTTGGAGAGACTCCTTGATGCTGTAGAGATGTTCATACTCTTCACTTACTTAGCAAATACTACTGGGACCTAAGAATTAATTTTAATTCTCTCTAAGGTGTTGGTTTTTTTCCTTAGACTGTCAAAAGACATCTGCCTGAATCCTGACATTTAGGATATTTTTCTTTTGTAAACACCCTGTGTTTAGTGGGTCCTGTACTGAATGTGAGGGCCTAGCCCACTGACAAAGCCAGACTTCAAATATGGGATGCAAAGCCAGGCTTAGGTGCCAGGAACATATTCACTTCAGCTGCTGCAATTAGAGTTTTGGAAAGCAGGCTTTGGGGAATGCTGTTGTAATACAGTAAAGCTCTTAAATCAGTGCAGTGTCTGTGTGAAAGTGCAGCGTGGTCTGTGCTTTCTCAGGTTCCTTTTGATGACACTCTTTTTAAAAAATATTCTGAGCTTTGATAATTCTTCTTTTCCTCCTGGATTGTCAATATTATTTATTGCAAATGTAGGAATGGTGAAAATACCCTTAATTTCTTGGTCCTTCCACGAGGGTTTGTTCCTGACCAGAAGCTGGTTTAAGGCTCCCTGAGATTTTCCTTATGTAAGTTGTCTGCTGGAGCCCTCAGTGTTATGTAAGCACTGCCTGCCTTGGTCTGAAGCAGGCTGGAGTCTGCATCTGCCTGCTCCTTTCAACAAATCCTTCATTGTGTTGGGAGTTCTCAAATCATTGTTTTCTCAGAGCAGGTTTTTCAGTCAGGAGAGCATTCCTGTTTTTAAAGATGCAGAATTGCATTGTATCTCCCTGAAAAGGATGGGGTGCTGTATCTTGGTAGTTTCTTGCAACTGTGGAAATGTCAGTGCAAAATTAATATAACGGGGTGATTTAGATCAATTAGCATTCAGCTGGTGGATCTGATTCATACAGAACATCTATCTTTAGTTTAAATTGTATAATAGGGACTTAAATTCTTAGGCAAGTTTAGTGCAATCATCTTGACATTAATTGCCTTTCTTTTATTCAGCCTTATGTTGGTTTTGGGTTCTGTAGGCTGTTTCTTTGCTCGAGACACTGCAACTACTGCTTGGAAGGAGGGGTCAAGTAGGACTGAGACCTGCATGTTAAAGGATAGGCATGGGCTGACTTTTTGGATAGCAATTTAAACTTTTGCCAGCTGAGCAATTCTAAAGCAGAAAAAATAATATCTATTTTTAAAATCAAAAATAGGGAAAAATTATTAATAAAATCTGTAGGCATATGGCTATGAATCAAAAAAATACAAAAAACCCCATCAAAGGAAATACCACCACCCCCAAAGCCAAAAAACCAAACCAACAGCAACAACCCCTTTCTCCCCACCAACCAAACCTGACACTTTCCCCAAAGCCCAAATTCAAAACCCCACCAGCCAAGTAAGTGGTGTAGAGCTTACCAAAAACTGTATTCAGAGTAAATTCATTATAATTTGGACTCCTGAAGTCTGGTTTATGTAAAATGTGCCTCTTAGCACTGACTTAAAATCAAACCTTAGAGAATAAAAGAAATATACACCTGAGAATCTTACACCAGTATAATTCTGTTGATTAATGCAAATGATGTTTTGGAAGTTGCAGAACTTGAATCTCCATCCCTTTAATTCCTACAGATCTTTGGGCTACATGAATGACAAGATTATTCTCCATGCCAGACTAGGTACAGAACATTTCAGTGTGCCTTAAAGTATTTGATGTTATCTGCAGACATAAAGATGTAAATTCTTCTGGATAGATATTTTAACTTTGTTCAAGAATAGAAAAAATCAAACACGTTGTTATGCTACTAATGTATTTGGTGGGAAAACCTGGTGGGTTCCATGCTCATTTTCAGGTAGTCTGTTGATCTGTAGAGGAAAGGATTTGTCTTATCAAACTTTGAATACTTCCTTCTTTTTCTCCATAACAAAAAAAAACTTGGCGTCTTTTTTTTGTAATAAAGATCTGCCTTTTCTGGAGGTATTGGAAAATTTTCTTTCTCTTCTGTGAAGCTAGAACTGCACCTTGAATGATCTGTGATTTGTACTCTCCTCTCCTGTTTGAATGCTATGGCAGGAGTAATAATTTTTTTGGTGTTGGTGATGGTTTTAAAATGTAGTCAAATGAGCTTGAACATCAAACATCATGTTTTAGATTTCACTTGGTCTAAAAGGGAAGCCATGCTGAATTCATGTTTTACTTCCTTCAGCATTCTCTATTTTGCAATATGTTCTGTGTCTTTTTGGGTTGTACAAGCAGAGTGTGGTCCTCTTGTATGATTGAAAAAAAAAAGTTATATTGCTAGTATGTAAGAGGAATATGAGATGGCTTTAGTAAGTTCATGATACATGCATTACACTTTCAGTAATGTCTTTTAATATGGAAATAATTGAGCAGACAATTTAACTGGAAAACATCAGATCTTGAAAGGAAGAGAATGATAATTCCCTTGCTAATGCATTTATGGTTGTTTGTTTTCACATCCTGTATTGGGAAATGCTTATGTTTCAAGGTTAAAGGAGCTGCTCTCCATGCAAATTATCTTGACAGTGAAGGTATGTAGAGCATGAGTAGATGCTGTATTGTAGTGATGATTCACTCTTAAGTAACTGCTAATCAATACTCCACACTTTCAAATGTCATTACTGTTCTGTAGGGGACAGTTTTTTGTTGCTGATAATAAGTCTTAACACATTTTACAACACAAATTATATATTGATAAGGTAGATGGTATTTTAGTTTCTGTAGAAGTTTCACTGACAGATTTTAATGAAATAGTTAAATTAATTTGTAGTTCTTGTGGAGTTCCATTTGGCTTTTTTACATTTAATATTTTAGCAAAAATTTCATGGATGTTTTTATGATCGTGTTTAGCACCCGCCAAGGTAATTTGTGTAAAGCTGTAGTACTTAGAGTCTGTGATCAAATACTTGCAAGATTTGTATATAAAAAGGAAGTCTTGACAAAACCACTTCTTTTAAAATCATAGTTGGAAAGAAGTTGATAAGGGTCCTGGTAACCTCTCCGGAAGTGATTAATTTCAGAGACACATAATTACTGAAAATATCCTGCTCTCAGGTCTCCCAGGACCTTCCAGGTGAAGTTACCCATGTAATAAATGATAATCAGTACACTGATTTTAAAGACAATGATATAAGACGTGAGGGGATTGTGATTGCTCAAAACACTCCTTCATATAGGAGTGTACAGATTCTGCATCCAGCATACCAAAATAGGGCAATATAAATTTGTTCTCCATATTCATGATAGATGTACAAGAACTGGTCTTGAAACAAAATAATTAATTTTTTGCTACTATCAATTTATTCATTTAATTGGTTTGTTTACTGAGCGAAAACCCTAGAATAGTGTGGAACTCTTGCAGGTTGGCTGCTCAGAGCGGGTTCCTGCTCATTATGTAGACTTTGTTGAACTGCCTTATATTAGGAGGATGAGCTGCATCCTTATAAACACAGTTGTCGGTGCTGTACAGGGTAGCCAGGCTGGATGAAGACTTGCTGGTTTTTCCCTCCCCTTTTAAGCACACAAATGATCTTATTAAAATATCATTTTACTATAGAGGAATAAATATGTCAGCTATAATAGAATAAACTTGCTGGAAGAAGATGGGGACTGCTCACATCATGTCTTGTTGGGCTTCAGGTCTGACAACCACGTGATGAAGTATCAGCAGGGTGAGGTTTTCAAGGTGTTCAAATGTGTTCTTGAGTTAAATGTAACTTCATTGGGGCATGTAGGACTCTGGGATGAACCAGTGAGAAAGAAGGAAATGATCAGATGTAAACTCCTGGTTGATTCCTTATGTACCTACCACAGGTTCTAGTACTTTATCAACAACTCATACTTGTTAAAGTTTGTTTTTCACTGTTGTTATTCTTGGGAAGAATTTTCCTGAAGAATTACTTGCGCTGAAGTTTTGCTTCTTTAGGTGGAGCCTGGTAAATTGGTTGGATGGAGTCTTCAAAGCATACAGGTTCTTGTGGTGATTCTTCATCAAAAGAGTTTGACAAGTGATTTCTTCTAACCATATTTTCAAGATTCCTGAAAGAACTGGAAAGAGTTAAAGCAATGCATTTCACTGAGGTGATAAAAAAAAATTATAAAATCTTAGAAGGTGTTTTCTTTGTCAAAGTACCTGCTGCTACTCGTGTGTTTTACTTTTCTTGACACATTTCATTGTTGTCTTTGTTTTTCTCCCTGTCTCTTTCTGAACCATCTTATTTATCTTTCATTTTAATCTTTCTGTATTTAAATGGGCATATTTTCTTGAGAGAAATGTTTTCTTTTGAGTCTGATGCCAAATGTTTTGCATAAATAATTTTATAGTACAGGAGGTACTTAGTTATTTCTATTTATCCTTCTAGATTGAGATCTTAGAGCACCAAAGTTAAGGGAGTAAAAGATCAAGGAAAAAATTGTTCTCAGGTCCATTAACAAACCAAACTATAAGGTGGCCTAGTCTACATCATAAGATTGGGGATATAAAGTGAGAAATGTGTGTGTATAATTAATTCAGAATATCAGGGCTTAAGGTGTGGATCCTGTGGATTGTTGTTTAGTAAAGTTTCTCACATGTATGACTGACAATAATTTCCTTGAAGCATTCCTCTTAGTTTTTAGGAAAGAGTGGAAGAGCTTCTAATAGTCTCATAAGATGTTTTTCCATGGTGCTCTCAAACCTGGATTTGACAGGCTTCCCTGAATTTTGTGAAGGTGATGGATTATATGTTTTGTTGATACCATTCCTCTACAATGTGCAAGCTGAGTAGATTTGTTTTGCTTAATGTTCTGAATATAGTGATACTAAATTAAAAAATTCTAATTATACTGTAAGAATTGAGACATTTTGTGTTTGACACTAATGACTTCACAAAACTGGTTCTGGAAACCAAACACTCATCATCCCCTCTATACAAAGACTTCCTGTCTTCCACCATGGAGCTTTGTTTTTTATTATTTCTAGACATATGGAATAATGAATTCTGGAACAGGATTTAGAAGGTTTTTTAACTCTTATTCCTGTTCAAAGCGGGGTCAAAGCTAAAATGAGTGCAGTTTTCTTGGGTCTTCGAGTTTGATCTTCAAAACCTTCTAGGACAGCAGTACCACAACCTCTTTGGTTCCAATGCTTGTCTCTAGTCTGGACAAGAAGTTACTTGAGCTGGAACTTCCCATTTCTACTTGACTGCTGAGTGTCACTTCTACCTCCCTAAACATTTTTGGTTCATGGTCTTCATAATCTCCTGGGAGGCATGGAAAGGCACAGCCCTTTGTCATGACAGGCACCCCTGAGGTCCCAGTCATAGACAGCATTATGGAATTCTTTAGTTGCTTCATCAGGTCTCAACACTTTTTCTGACCCATTATTTTAAAATAGTTCTCAGTAGCTTTACGGACTCTTAAACTGAGCTCTCTGCTGTTTGATATTCAGGTGGGTTTTTTACCACTCACAATAGGAATATGTAACTGTTCTCATAATTATGAAGTCTCAAGAGTAATTTCCACTTAGCTGATTGCATGAATAGGAGAAGACTTTTTAATTTGTCGTGGTAACACAGGAATTTATTTTCTAATCTAGGGCTAAGACAAGCCATTTAGCTCCCAGTTGCTTTATTAGCCATTTCTTTTACTATCTTTATCCCCCCCAGTATCTTAAGTGAACTTAGTGTTGTACAGAAAGAGTCTGTCAGATGGCAGAAGGTTTTATGTCTTATTGTCTATTTTTACTTTATTCTACGGTAGTTGTCAAGGGATTTTCTTTGTGCTTTTATACACAAACAAGGATTTTACTTGTTTTCAAAAAGCAGGATTCAAAATTATGCAGTCATAATATCTGTAGCCTGTTAGGTAACAGCACAGTGAAAATGATGCTTGAAATGCATTATGAAAACTCTGGTCAGGGCCCCAGTATGCAGTGTTCCTATTGTTCCTCCAGGTCCCATTTTAATACTTGGCTATTCATTATACTTTGAAGATTTTGTGTCAAGCTATCTAAAATTGCTAACTTTCAAAAGAAACACTCACAAAAAAATCTACATACTATGGGTATTAAAATTTGATGTGTTGGGAACACATCATTGGTCACAAAATTAGATAATTATCTACTAAAGTAACAAAGCTTCAGAGATAAAAAGCAGGAACATTCAAACTTTGGCTTTACCTTGAAGCTAAATGTCTATCATCTTCTGACAGCTGTATGAAATGTATGAGTACTGAGCTGTTTGGCCATGATGCTATCGTATTACATTAATAGCAATTTTCACTGATAATGAAAACTGGTAGGAGGCTAAGAGCAAAGCTTTAGATTATGACTTGCAGCCATTGACTATCTGCATCCAGCAGATTTATTACCCCCTATGCACATTGTGCCTTTTATAATGTTTTTCTGCCGTTTCTTCATCAAAGTACAACAAGAAAGATATTATAGATTGCATGAAAGAGAAAAAAATCTGGGTATTCACTTCACATTTCAGACATACACTCATTACAAACTGCAGTGCAGTTTTACAGTAAAAGTAGGGATAAATTCTAGCATCCCCCATGAAACCTTTGTGAGGGAGAGAATTGTGAATGAAAGAAAAATGGAGAATTCCTGTTGGTCAGCTTGAATTTTCTATGTATAGATATATCTGGCTTTTATCCTGGGACTGTGATAACCTTTTCTTGATGGTCTGCTTCAGTCCTGTAATCTTGGTGGCCAAAACTCAGTGCAATCCTTAAGCAGAATGGCAATTTAACCTATAATGTCACACAGACAAATCTGGTGCATGCAGTGGTGGTAGGATCTCATGGAGAGTGCCAGAAACCTTAAACTGAAAATTAAAACTACAAGTGTAACTCCTCTCTCTCCCAAGCTGGAGGCAACTTTTCCTAATTTTCTGTGTAAAATGGGCCAAGTAATACTTCATTTTCCCTCAAACTTTAAAACTTTGAGATTAGAATTAGGGGCAATGCTTCATTATAGAGAGTTTAGCATATAGAGAGAATTGGCTGGTGAAGAACACCCTTAGCATATGGATATGGAAACAGAGGGAAGTGGAATGGAATGGATCAGCTCTGAGAGATACAAGGCATTAATTTTAACACACTATTTAAATATAACAGCTTGCACTACTGAAAACATAACTGGTTTCCTGTAACAGTCCTGAATAACTACAAAATTGATAAAAACTCACTTTTTCCTGTTGATATTTGGTGTCTGTAGCTGGCAATAAATCTCCATATGGCAATGCACTGGCAAGTGAGATTGAACATTTTTTGTCAGAGGATGAATCCCTCCTGTGCTTTGAATACAAGGTGATATGCTTTGCTGATATCAGAAAGTAATTTGCAAATTTGCAAACCTTTTCTTCTTTCCCTTATAATTTTTTCCATGCTGATATTTCTTTCTCATTATCCATTTTCCACGTAACTGCAGTTCTGCACTACTTTTTCCTGTCTAGATCCTTCTGACCTTTTCTGATCTATTCTGGTTTTCTTCCAAATAAGATTCAACCAACAAGACTCTCATTAGAGTCAAATTCACAATTGTTAAATGCAGCTAAATTGGGAATCAAGCAACTTTATTTATCATTTTATGAGTGTCTGATTATTTCTGTCTACATTTCAATTACCATAGAAATTTATTTTCATGCATTCTTTGCCACTCTGTCCTTCTCTTTACTCCCACTTGTTTATAGCCATTGATTTTTTCCTTTGGAAATTTTTGCCATTAATGTAATTTTTCTGAAAGTTCCTTTAGCAGTTGTAATTGTAATGCTGCAGTAAGGATCTAGTCACCTGAGAAAATAATGCAGAAATAAAATGAGTAATAGCTTAGTAACACTTTTATACCTAAAAATGGGGGAAGGTTTTGCAAATAGAGCTGCTTTTCTTGAAATCTTTCATTAATTATGATGCATGAACCCTTAAAAGGAAGAATAAATAGATTAGGATCTATTGGTGCACTTTATACATTGTGAATGTCATTGGAAAAAGAGGGTGGTTATTTCCTCAGCCAATATACTTTGTTGTGCCTTGGATGGCATGTGCAGGAAATGGAGTGAGAAGGACAGAATTCTCTCCAAAACCAAAGGGAAATTGTGTCATGGAGGGGGAGGCAAGTTTTACAGAAAGGAGCCAGCATCAGGAAGCTGCTGCAGGCTCAAAAACCAGCCAAAGGTGAGAACAGGGACATGTAAAGGTAGCAAATGAAGAGGAATGGAACACGTTGGGAGCAAAGAAGCAGAATGAAGAATGTTGGTTTCTTCTCTGTATTTTGACACAATTGGAGAATAAATACATTTGGATGAAATGCAGGCAATATATGTATTCTGGTGATTGTTTTTGACAAATCTATTAAATAAATAAGATATTGAAAATATAGAAGTCATAGAAGGTCAAGCTTACTTTTTTGAGTGCAAAAGTACCACGTGATTTAAAACTTTAGCCAAGAACTGAAAATAAGAAGAAATTATATGCTAAGAAATGTAAATTTCAATTCAGGAAAGACATCTGAAGTTAAACTGGATTTAGTAATGATGTAATTCTGACTTTTGTATTTTGCTTCTCAGATGCTCAAAATTGGAATGCTTAAACATTTAAAAAAATTTGTAGTTTGCTTTGCCAAAGTCCTTTATTCTGTACAACCCCAGTGTAATAGGAATATAGTTCAGCTACCTTCATAAATTGGCACTGCTCCTGTCCAGTCCACCTTAAGCACATTATTAATGTAGATACACATTTGTTCAGTAGAACCTCCTCAGCATTGCAAGATGTCTAGGGAATTTTGCCTGAAAAAGGATGGCAGAACACAGCATCATATGAGGGATTGGGACCTGTATTTATGTGTTGGAATAATTCAAACTAGTGTATAGTATTATTCATGTAGACCATATTTATCTGATTGCATGCTGCTTATTTATCTTGGTTTATAAATATATAGGAGTCGAATTACTGAAAGCTCTAATTATTCTGAACATAATTTGTCAGACAAAAACTGCTGCTAACTCAGCTCTTCTCAAGAATCTTCAGGAAAATGCACAACCTAAATAATAATGTCGTGAAAAGTACAGAATTCACATTCTTCACACAAATCCTCTCTGCCTGTTGGGTACCTTCATCTCCAGAGTCTAGTAAAAGCCTAGATTTTTCTGATGTGGCTGAAAGGACAAGAAATCCAGGCAGAGTGTACTGTGGCTTGCATTGCTTGGGCTTCACTCATAGCAAATTTTGCAACATTATTTAACCTGTAGGTTGGCAGAGATTCTTTCCCATCTTGGCTGAAATGTTGATATATTCATTGTCTAGTGCAGCCATTAAGCTGAATTAAGCTATATTCCTGCTTTCAAAGCCTTCAAAAAACCTCCTGTTCTAGTTTGCCCCTGACCTTGGTGATTAACCTTATGCAATTCAGTTCTGAAATGTCTTCTTCCATGTCTATAAAGGTGTGGAAAGTCCTGCGTTCTGTCTGCAGTTTAAAAAAAATTGTGATGGCAACTTCAGTGCAAAATTTGCTTCTGTGGGGTGTGTTTTAATAGGTGTGGTACTCTTTGTTTTGTAAGTTGGGAGGTTTTGTTAATAAAATGGGGTCAAATATCACAAGTAGGTATGGTTGAATTATTGATCTAGTTGACTGAACAGGTCAATTATCTGTAACTTTGCATATATAGCAATACTGTCAAAAAAGAACAATCATCTATATGGCATTTATAGCATCTGTTTCCAGAGGCTTAGGAGCTTGAATGAAAACAAGGTGTGTGCAGGATTAATGTTATTATTTCAGTCTCATTTGGAAGTAAACTAATTACCATAACATTTGAATGTTAATGGCACAACAGTTCAGGGTTGATTGAGGCCAATGCAGATGGGAGTCACTTCCCCTGTGGATGTGAGTGGCACCTCTGCAGCAGCCTTGTGCCTGAAGTGAGGTCGTTTTTGGGTAGCTTTTCATGAAATGTTCTTGCCTAAAATGTTGTGTGCCTCAATTATTGTCAAAGAATAACAGATTCTTTGTCGAAGGTCTAGGGCTAAAATCATCACTGCTGATGAGAAGTGATGTAAAGAAGGAAAGTGAGGAAAAGAATTGCTGTTGACTGGCAGGTAATTAAGCCAGAAAAAATTTCCACATATATCTAGGATATATGAGAAAGTCTGCATCTACTGTGACTGTATGCTGCCTTGTAAGCCTTTAAACCAGTTCTTGGAATGCTGAATTTTGCATAAATTGTAGAAGGATTGGATCTGCAATCAGGTAGTTTTCTTTTATATTCACAATAGTCATACACAATAATGAGACTGTTATCTGTAATGAAACCATATTCTCTTGGAAAAGAGGGGGAGAATATTTGAGGGAGCAGTGCTCTTCAGACTAGAAAAACGTTATGGTTTAAATATGAAGAGTAATTATAAATCTTCTTGATGGCTTCACATTAAGTTGAACTGTAATTTATTTCACTGCAAAAGTATGTGTACTTTGCTGATTTCTACTTTTTCTCCTTGGTAGGTAGGAGGTTAGAATTGAAAGATGGCTTTTGTTTCCCTGTTTAATTGCCTAAAAGGAAAAGTGACTGGAATAGAATCCCATTTCTTGTAGAGGAACAATAAAATGAGATTGTCTCACCTACTGATTTCAAAATATGCACTTCTTAATTCTTCTGTTCATTGCCTCCCACAGGAACTGGTGATTCTACTGTGACACCAACTCTTCTCTGTCCTTGTGTCACGTATAAGGAATTAGTTTTTTCCCTTTTTAATGAGTGGCTTGATGTACAACATGTCTTTTGCCTTAAGCATTTATTTCCATTCTCCTTTCTAATACATTTCGTTTCCTTCCCCCCACAATTGTCTGTCCTTGCTTCAGACTTCTGATATTATTTGATAATTCACTTTTTCATAATACAGTTTGTTTAATTCTGTTTTCAGATTTACTCCTGTGTGTTAACTTAAAGTTTTTAATATATATACACATATAGTAAAGTTGGTAGTACCTTCTCAGCTCTTGGAAATACCCCAATGCCTATCTCTGAAGAAATATCAAAGCTAACCTTGATGTACATAAAATCCCTCTGGGGGTGGTGACTCCACCACTTCCCTGGGCAGCCTGTGCCAGTGCTTGACCACCCTTTTAGTGATGAAATATTTCCTGATATCCAATCTAAACTTCCCCTGGTGCAACTTGAGGCTGTTTCCTTTTGCCCTATCACTTGTTGACGTGGACCTCTCTGTCTCTACCAGTGTCATTCAGCCTCCTAAATGCCCCTTGGTTTTGTCTGCATTTAGTCTAGAACTTCTCCTTGGTTGTGGAATGTGATTTCATCTGGAAAGTGTGAATTATTCTCTGCTTGTTCATTGTGCATGAAACTGCTCAAGGTCATGATTTGCTATAGTTGCAGAAAGGAACTGATTTACTTGGCTGTTTCTTAATGGCAACCACCTTCATTTAAAGAGAGAGACACTGTTTATAGGATTTTACAACTGCAGGCTAAATACTGTGCTAGAAAGGGGTAACAAATAACATTTGTGTAGTTTTATGCCTCTTTTTTGACTGCATATTCAAAATTCTATTTTTAGGGCTACTTACCTATTCCATCTTAACTCTTCTCTCATTGCTGTTGGTAGATTTTACAAGATATGTTGTATATATATGTGCATAACCATATGCCATCCTTAAAAAACAAAACTCCCCAAAATCTTGGAAAACCTTGTATTACATTTGACTGTATTATGTAGCTGTGTGAGGTTATGTAGCTGTTATGAGGTTTGGTAAAAGAAAGATATAGAGCCATTTGAATACACCTTATTGTGTGAGATGGTGAAATTTATCACTAATGAGTTACAATACTGCATTGCCTGTTCTTTGTTTACTGTGTCTAAATAGTCCTTAAAAATCATATAGTAGAACTGTGGTATGATTCTAAGTCTTGATAAGGTTTACAGGGTAAACTTCTTTTTTTTAAATAACATGGTTATCCAGGAGAACAAGAAAAAGGCTGATAAGAAAAAAACCACCTGTACAGATTCCCCCCCGCCATGTGTTCATTGTACATTCAAGGATTGCTCTACCTGTGCAGAGATAAAAATACCCAAGCACTGCAGCAAGATCTTGTATTGCAGGTGGTGTTTGTCCAGGCATGAAAAAACCCTTCCTTTGATTTTCTGAGATGTGGAGAAAATGTGAACAGAGATTTACTTTGTTGTGCTACATAAGTATTACCAATTGTTTATTCTGAATTAGAGAGGTAAAGGATAGGTGAAGTTGGATACCATTGATCTCTTGTTTGATGTTCTAAGAGCAGGATTANTTTTTTTTTTTTTTTTTTCCGGTAAGATACTGTCTGGATTCTTTCTTGACCTTTCAAAGAAAGAAATCCTTTCCATATAAAAGTATCCTTTGCAACTTCCTTACCATAAAGTTGTTGCATACTTGTAAATGAAAAGTAGAAAGAATGAGAGTTAAAAATGAGCAACACCCCCAAGAACATCTGCTCAGAGCATGCTGTGAATGAGATCTTAGCTTTACCTAACTATTTTTGGTGTGTTTCTTTTGTCTGAGGTTTATTTTTGGTTTTACCCGAAGTTTTATAAGGACAAAGTAACAATTTGCTACTTAAACCATGTGCATCCAGTCCCATGTAGAAGTGGTATTTTAGTAGTACTTGGCTACTATTTAGGGAACTGCATAGCCCAGAGCTGCTGCTATGTCAGGTGTTCAGGAGTAAATAGCACTAAAAAATCAAAATCCTGAAATCAATCACTGGTATATTTTGGGGGAGGATGGGCTATGGGTGTAAAAAGCTCTCACTTTCTTTGGTCCTGTTAAACAAATTCAGAGTAAACCAGAACATTGTTGAGGAAGCTTGACTTGTGGAATCATCTTATTACTAAGACTGGGTGTGTAGCTGGCATCAGTGGAAAAGAGAAGAGCAGGAAATGAAGTTTGTAGGTTGGCCTGGGAGCCAGGTGTAGAGGCAGGTGTGCCATGGTGACAGTGTCTTGCCCCAAATCTGCTGAGCTGCCTTCTGAGGAGTCTTTGCCACAAATGCTTTTGAAACAGAATATAAAGCAATTGCTCAAAGAGAAGTAATTCTTGATTAAAACTTTAATAAAATTAAAATTAAAGTTTTAATCAAACGGGGATTTTTTAACGACATGTCCCATATTTTTTGATGTGTGCTGCCTATTGTATGTCAGACACAAAGGCAAATGTGTTTCTGAAGATCAGTGTTGCTTGGCTGCTCATTCCCTCAGCTTTTCTGTTCTGGAGCTGGGAATGGCAGCACAGTAAGACAGCAGTAGGTGTTTATCCCTTTGTCTGGGCATAGTTCTGTCATTTTTTTCCCCTTCATCAAAGGTAAATGTGTTCCTCTTGTAAACAATTGGCTTTTAGTTAGGTGGCTGATACTGCAAGATAAACAGCAAAAGTACAGAGGGTATTAAGTCACACTGGGAATCTTTGGGGTACAGCTCTCAGTCCAGACCACACTTTGTCTATGAGCAGATCCTTACCTGGACTTCATTAAGTTTAACCCTTCCAACCTGGAATCAAATTAATGACAAACCCCTCCCCACCACCCCCCACTTCAGCCCTGCTTCTCTGTGAGTGAGCTCTCTGAAAAGTTCCTGTGTTCAGATTCCACTCTCTTATGTGTTTCTCTGCTGAGCCTTTCTCATCTGGTTGGGACAATAAGCAATAGATAGTTATTAACAGGCAAATTGGAACAATTAAAATCAGGCAAAATATTGCTTTGTACACACTGATCAATTTTTCATTTTCTACCATTTTATTAATCTGTTTGGGTTGCTGAGGATAATTTGCCCTTTTCCTCCAACTAAGAGGATGGAAATTTTCAGGCAAATGATTCCACCCTTCAGAAGGTTCTCTTTAGCCAGTGCCATGTGCAAGCCACAATTTTTAGGTGAACTATCTCAGCTTTTAAAAATAAACCCTTCAGCATTCCTGCAGTTGCCTAAACATTTTGTATCTATGACATATGCTTTTAAAAAAATTTGTCCTGTTTCACACAGTAAACTTGGTCAACACAGAAAAAAACAACCAAATCTCATGAAACTCTCTTATCTTTCTGGGATTTATTACCATTAGGAATAATTAAAACACCTTGAGGATATTCAGTTAAGCTTTGACTCTTTGTATGCTTCTGTCCTCAGGAGTGCTGAGCCTAATGTGGGGATTTTTGGGTTCCATCTCATTTCATGTGTTATGGGTACTTTATTTCATCAAGTCAGGAGAAGCATTTTAATCTCCTGACACTGCCACGAGGCAAGGTGTTTCTAGGAAATGTTACCTGTTACACTGTTATAGCAGACAAAAAAAAAAGGCTTATGGGATCCATAATCAGATTTTATTAGCTTGACCTATTTAGTAGTTTTTCTTCCTTTTTGTGACAATTTCTGTAATAGGGATCAGGAGAAGTGTCAGTTTTTCACTGTGAAAATGGTAAAGCAATTACACACACCTTTAAGGCATTGTGTTTTGAAGTTTCAGGTTTAATGCAAGACTTTCTTCTAAGCTTAAAAAATGGGAAGGAATTTCAGAAGTGTTTTGATAATGGTCTAGGATTTTTCTGTGGAACTTTTTTCTTGCGTTTACTGTTTTTTGTCACAGGATGGCAGCATGAGTAAGACCCTACGAAGGTATAGCAGGGAGTCCTTTTTGATGTATTTTAAAGATTTCTACAGGGTTAGATTTGTTGCCCTTCAAAGGGAGACATCAGCTATAATTTTGCATCCTAAAGACTGATTAACTAAGTTTGCAATGCTTAGTGCATCATCTTATGATCTGGAGAGCAAGCTATGAAGGGATGAAGTGGATAAGCTTCTCATTTGAAAGATAAAGTTTCCATTCAGATCAGGCTTTTGAATAGAATTTACTTTTATACATTGGTCTTTTATTTTCCAGATTAGAATCCAGGGTTCACTTTAGCATGCTTCTATATGACTGGGAATTTTTTTCCTTTTTGTTACTGGATTAACAACTTTTGGCTTGTCAGAGTATTTCACAGAACATATGCTTGAGGCTGAACCAGATGCTTGGATCCCCAAACCCTGATGCACCTTAGCTATTGGAACTTTGTAGGCCAAACCCATTTTTAAAATGAATTATTTGATCATCGATTTAACCAGGTCCTGGGGAAGATCTCTCACAAAGTGACTGGTTTTTCAAGACAGCTACTACTGCTAGACATGCCCCTGTCAAGTGCAGTGATTGTGTCTCAAATATCTCATCTGGAAAAGCACCTGTTTTTCAGAATAAGTGGTTCTTGAACATGTTCTGATTTGTACAAAATTACAGATTGATTTTCTTGCCATCCATTGCCTTTATCCTCAAAACTATTTGCTTAAAAAGGTAGAATACAAAAGGAGGAAACCCAACTTCTATTCGTGACCTAATGCTTTTACATTTTATTTCTGTTACTCAAATCTAAACTCTCCAAATTTTACAGCCTTAGTTTCCTAATTATCAGAGAATTCTCTGATAATTTTGTGTCCCACTCCACTGTTATATTTAGGAGTTTTATAACTGAAGGTACAGACTTTCAATACTTGTTCCAACATATGAAGGAAAATCTTTTCTTACTCAAAATTCTCTGCATGGTAGACTGAATTCTTCACCCTCTTTCCACAGATTAATTCAATACAAAGATCCTAGGATGTATCTTCATGACCAAGTGCTAAGCCTTGGAAGTTTATGGCTTGGGTACAGAGAGCAGTTTGGGTTCAGATAAGAAGCAAAAAATTTCAGTCTGAAATAAACCCGGTATTAGCCATCACATTTATACAACTTCTATCTATTACTAGTAAATGCAGAATGGTGAGAGGCAATAAATGGAGATCTACTTATTCAATTTTTTTCTGTAGGAACAAGAATTGTTATTATAGGGCATTGTCAATAGAAAGGGGAAATACAAGAGGAGGGTGGATGAGGTTTGGGTGGTACAAGTGCTGATGTATCACTTGGTGTCGTTCTGACTATGTAATCTCTCTTTCCCTGCAGACTTCTTTCATATTGGATCTTAATTTGCTACTGCAGATAATTCTGCTATAAACCACTTAGAGTTGTCATATGCTCTCACATAATGCTGTGTCAACCACAAAGCCAACAATGTCTTTGATCACTTCTGTGGTGTTTATTAGTCACTTTCCTTTCAGGAATTTCTGGGCCCTTTTGAAAGCTTCAAAGAATTCTACTCCAATCCTGCATCAAACCAAGACACCCTTCAGATGAAGAGGGCTCTGTATTATCCCTGCAGATGCCATTGGTGCTGGTTCTGAGTCTCCAGAGGAGTTCATGAACAGCAGTGTAGTGCTTTTCTGCTACTGCTGGGAAGCTAAGCAAACTTCTTCTGTAGTGCTCCCAGCTGCCAGTAATTTTAGAGGCTTTAAGTATAATGCTCACTATGCAGATTTACATTTACAAATTCTATTACTTTGTCCATTTTATTCTGTGAGTGGTTCACGTCCTTCCTATTCATTTTTCTGTTCGAGTGTTATTTCAGCTCTAATTTGTTTGACATTCTTGGTAGTAGTATATTTGTATTCACAGAAAAGCATGTGAACAATTTCATCTATTGATGCTGTACAATGTGCCTATTAGATATACAAGTAGCAGTTGAATATATCCCCCGACCATTGTTAGGCCTCTTCAAATGATAATGTGCCCACGTTCCTCTGTGAGGCTGATGCAGCATAAGAATGAGTCTGCAATCTTCAAGGACTCGTATGTTGTGCTAGCAGTGACCAGAAATTGAAAGTAATTACTTCCATTACTTATGCAGTGAATCGCAGGGAATATGTGTACTTTCATTATGTTCATTAGTTTTACTTGTGGATTGCAACCATTAGCAAATCACAGCGTTGCAGTTCACCTGGCTCAGCTGGGGAGCTCATCCTGTTCCCGTAGTGGCATCATGAGCAGAAATAGAGTGAAGAGTTCTGGGTCATTCTCCAGATATTTCCACATGAAGTGTGGAATCAGCCAGAGAGTGACTTTTAAAATCTCTAGTTATTCCATACCAGCTCCTTCACTAAAAATGCCTTTGTAGAGTGATACTTATTATGCAATGATAAAAATATATACACAAATCTTCTTACTGGCCTCTTTTTACAGAGCTATTTCTGCATATTTGGAAGAAGTATGAGCATAAGGAGATTTGCTTTCAATATCCGAAGAAAGAGAAATTATGCTTATTTTGTCCTTTTTGCTCAAAGGTTCTAATAGTAATAAGTGATATTACATAAAGGGATCTCAGTGTAGCATAACTAGAGAGCTGTCAAGTCCATGTTCTAATATCCCCTTGAAGGCAAGAATTAAGAATGACAACTTGTTAACATTTATTTCCTGAGCTGAATTTTAGGCAAGTCTACGTGTTTTACAGAAGCAACTGTATAGAACAGCGAGCATGTGGGTGTTCTCAGCAGGATCACAGTGTGCTGCTACCAGCAATCTCACTGAAAAATAGTAATGAAGCAAGAAGGAAAACAAGTATCTGCTAGTAATGTACATGCTAGTGAATGAGCTGCTTGATATAAATAGCTCAAATACATCACAGTTGCAAAATGGAGCAAGATCATCCTAAGTGGAGTGTTAATCGGGCAGCTTCTTTAGGCTTGTGTAGCTTCTCACTCTTCAGAGAGAACTGGGGAAATTCATGATGCAGAGTTCTTGAAATGTCTGCTTTGACGTGGCTCTGGCTTAATGCATTCAATAGATAAGATGAACTAAATAGAGGAGGCAAGCTCATGGGTGGCTGAATATGGGACCTTGTCACGCTATTTTGGTGTGACGGCATTTTGGAAGCATTTATGGACTCCAAGAAGTAAAGTAAGTAGAAATCATGTGACTTCTTTGTGTCAGGCTTTTGAATTTTCTGTCAAACTCAGAATTTGCTTGAGCAAAATGTTATTTGGTTTGAATTACTGAAACAGCACGCTCAGCTAGTCATAAAAAATATGAATGGTGCACTAGGTCCTTTCTGTGCTGCTGAGGGTGGTAGCACTGGATTGCCATCTCTGAAAACTACTGCATAAATTCTCTGAAGTGTAGAGGTGAATGCAAGTTCTGTGCATGAATAGAGTCTGTACTGACCATCTTTTATTGCAAAGGGCAAGCCCAAGGTTGGAAAAGTTGCTTCTTGGTAGCATGTGTGTCTGTGTGTCCCAAGGACCACTGTCAGGGCTCTTTTATTGTGTTCACTCACCCATACATCCTATGAGGGATTGCAGCATTAAATTGTTATACTTTGCACTCAAAACCATTAATCTGAAGTGTGTTATTTAACTTATTCTGGGTTATTAGCTGCTAACCTTGAAAACCAGTGAATAAAAAATGAAAAGTATCCTGATGCCAAGCATTATTTCTTGAAAATGCAGTGCCTGGATTCAGTAATTGTCATTAACAACAGAAAGGAGACAGTGCCAGCTCAAGTATTAGTTTAGATCACCTGTTATGTAGCAAACAAAGAAAATGGTAACATCATACAACTTGGGAGCTTGAAGGACTGCCTTCCCCACTTTTTTTTCTCATCCTCACACACACCAAGATACTTCAGGGTTTAGTTAGCAAGTGGATCTTCCCCCACACACTCACCATTCTCTTTATCATAGTATTGTAGCTTGGATTCTGGAAATTTAATGTTTACTGAATTCATCAGGCTGTTAGGAAAAGTATTATTGACTCTTATGTGTGTTGCTTAGTTATGGGCACAGGTAGAATTTGACATTGTCATTATCAACCTTCAGAATTTTCTTAGGGAAGAATGAATTTGGGTTATGTGCACCTGACATGCCTATTGATTCAAAGCATGATGGGCAATTCTGATAAGATAATTGATTTCTTAATGTGGCTGATAATTGAAAAAGGGAACTCTTCAAACAGATGGGCTTTGCATTAAAAGAAGTGATTTACTATGTATAATTTTAGTTATTTTACACATATATTTTCAACGTAACTTTTTCTGAGTTTTTTATTTAAAACTAGAGGTTGTTTTTGGAGTTTAAAGTTGGAGTTATGATTATTTTGGTTTATAATTAAAACTTTGGATTTAACAGGTGTTATATTTTCTCTATTTGCAGTTTAATTTCTCTCAAACTGTGTAATGTCTTTCACATAATTTAAATTCATGAGTTCTGAAACTCTTGATCATGTGAGTCTTTCAGTTACAGGGTTTATAACTGTACTGGAATAACTGCATAAAGGAGTAGTAACTTTGAGCTTACAGTCTTTCAATATGTGAGAAAAAATGTCATGTTTGCAGAGCAAGGGAGAGTTGTGTTTTGTTCCTCTCTTTGTAAGGAGTAGGAAATGTGATATAAGAAGTTCGAGTGTGGTGGCACAGCCCACACCCCCTTCCATTATTTCTCTCCCCTCATGAGAATGCACTTTCTTGGCTACTTCTTGTCATTATGTACTCTGTCTTGAGACACAAAAATAGAAAATCTCTTGGCTGGCATTATGGCAGTGATTTCAGTTAGTGGACACCAGCTTCAGCTGGAAGGATTTTGTAAAAGTTATTTATTTGGGGTTATTATATTTTTTTCCTTATCTGTTTAGTGGATATGGGCACATTAATGTTTATAAAGTACTTTCTGAAAATTGAGGGAAGGTGTTTGAAAAGCATAAAGCAGAGCCTTTTCCCTGTTCTCTGCCATAGTCTTCAAAAGGGATTAAACTTAAAAGCAGTCTGGTAGGATCAGTTCTGGGAAAGTAGCACAGTGTTTCAGCTCATTTCACATGGCTCAAAACTGGGGAGAGGCTTTTCAAATCAGTTGTATTTGCAGAGCCAGGCTTAGCCATATTTGTTTGTTGTCTTTTGTACCAAGCCATAAAGTTTTCTTTCACCATGGAGAATTTACACACTATTTCATATTTTTGAGTATAAGAAGGATCTGTTATCACTAATAACTAAACTCCAGTTTTCCAGAAAATGTCATTCTCTTGAAAAGTTGTCTCTAATGGGTACCATTCCATTTCTCTAAAGCAATTTTTTCTGTTGTTTCTGAATACATTCTATCCCCAGAGAATAGCCTGATGGTCTGAGAAGCCCCCCAAGATGACCTGGGGGTTATTACTGTTTTGCCCTCTTTGGAAAGAAGTTTTTGGTGTGCTCTTGGCCTAGTATTGTGTATATGATAGATCAAGTTAGTGATTTAAGTTTTTTCAAGGAACAGTGGGACTAAATTTAGAGAATATATTATGCAGGATATTATAGGAAGAAAACTGATTTTGAGGCACAGGGTTGGGATTTCTAAAAATCACCCCCAAAGCCCCCATTCTGGTGAGAGTTATGGGCCTGCTATCAAGTGGCTTCTGTTGTAGGAAGGAAACTGCTCAGAAAAACTTTCCCCTTCAGGAGTCCTGCTTGCCATGAAGTCAGAGCCCTTCCAGGATAGGCTCTACAGGAGGAAAAGAGGTTTTCACATGATAGTTATTGGTGGACCCAAAGAAACATGACTCTGCTGCTGGCATTGAAGATGGATGGCTGCAGAATATAGGAAATGTTGCTTGAAATTGCAGGGCAGAACACAGACTGTTCATTTGGGTTATCCTGTTTGTTGTGTTCTTCACTTGCCAGTGGAATCTATTCTTTCTGAAAATATTGATATATTTTTAAGAAAGGCGTGTGATGCAGTGGTTGAGGTATGTTGCTATAGCAATTTAAATAGTTTGGACATCTGAGGAAAATGTAACAATTACAGAATGCTGGGCAAACTTTAATGCAAGCAACTTTTTGTATGGTACAGACAACTCTGCCAGGGATACATTTACAAAGTGGTATTTCTGTGGTTTCTCTTTAAGATGGAAAGAGATTTGAAGGCACTTCTTTAGCAGGACTTCCTAAAACTTATCTTGCATCAATTGGGAATTTACACCAAAATATTATTCTTCTCCAAAATGTAGTTACACTACTTTATCCTGTTTTCGTTCTTTGTATTGTGTATCAGAAACTGATGAAACTTGCAGTGTTTGATTAAAATGAGAAAATCTTTGCTAGGGCAAAAGCCGTTTAAACATTTAATGGTATGTGTGCAGAGAATGTTGCAGCTAAAACATCTGAGAACTCTTACCAGGGCATCAGGTTGAGACTTTGAGAAGCCTGCACAATTTAAATAATTCTGAGGACAATCACTTGTTACTTTGTTTTTGCCCTTCTTGAACCAAACGGTTTTCATTAAAAAAAAAAAAAAAAAAAAGTGTTGTTTTTCCTTTTTCCCAGTCACTTGTTGTAATGTTTTCTTTTTTTTTTTTTCTTAAATTTTAACATGTAGTCTCTGAAGAGGATTTCATGTTAAAGAGCAGGGAAGTGTCCATGGTACTGGCACACCAGCACAGCTTGAAGCAGCAGTTACCCAGGACTGCTGTCTGTTTTGAGACTTACATCTTTAGCTGTATCAGCCACTGAATTTGAGTGCTACTATGGAAATACAGCACTGCTTGCACAAATCAGACATCCTGTACTCAGTCATAATCATAGTGCTTTTGTCCTGTTCTGGTCCCAGCTTCATATTAGCAGTTCTTCTTATTTCTTGTTTATTGTCTGCTCTAGAAGTGAGATCCATTCAGATGCTGACCATGTGCAGAAAAGAATCAGGCTTATTTTATATAATATTTTAAATCCTTTGCTATTTTTTCTGGATTCAAGATATGCCTCTATAGAAATGGAAATAAGGCCTAGCAACTGAGTGGTATTGTGGAGTGAGTTCCATCAGCTGCATGAGCAAGTGAATAGAAAGATGAAAGAATTTGAAATGAGCTTAAAAATATCTCTTCCTATTACTTTGTCCCTTCTAATTTTTGAAATCTGTCATATTTTATATTTAAAAATTGAATTGAAACAGGGCTCTTCCTTAGGATGGTATATTTTAGTGGATTCTTAAATTTGAAAGATTTAAAAGGCGAATGGTTTTCTTTTGTGAGCTTAAGATTACTCTTGAAAGCAATAACTCCTTCAAGAAATATAGTTAAATGGATCATATTCATGTGACTAGGAGCAATTTTAAATGTGCAGTTGGTTATACGCCTTACAATTGGAAAGGAGAGTAATACAGAAATTTTGCAATCCACCAATATGTCCTAATACATTCAGTATGACCTAATTCATATAGCTACAGTTTCTTAGAGTCCAGGAGTTTGCTGAAAAACCAGAGTGGTGGAGTGCAACATTGCAGTTGTGTTTGGCTAAATCTCAGTGTTAGCTTTCTAACTTTGAATTGAATCTTGCAGGCTTTGTGCTGCTCAGTTCAAAAAATGACATGGTCAGTCTTGATCTCTGCATCCTTCTAAAAAGCATCTCTGGTTTACAGCAAAACAGTGAGTTTAGTGGTACAACTACGTCCTGTAGAATCATGCTCTGTGCAGAGTGGAATTCCAAACTGAAAAAGAGAACAATAAGTATTCCTGGGAATGGAACAGAATGAAATAAATTATTATGCTAGGCTATTAACGCATGTTGGACTCAAATCTTGAATAAAATATGCAGGGCTGATTTTCTATCCCAAAAAGGTTTCAGTAGGATGAGAAAAGGTAGAGGCAAATATTTAATATACTGAAATGTAAAAGACACCTTTGCTGGGTGAAATTAAGACCAGCATACAAAAAAAAAATGAAAAGCAGAGAAAGGATAGTTTGAAAGCTGTGTAAAATCACTGATGACAGGAAAGAAGTGATCAAGAAATTATTCACAGTTTCTTTTAACAAAGGAGTTGAAAAGCATCATATGAAATTCAGTTAAAAGTTTTGATATAAAGGAGATGCTGTTTTCATTAGACATAATAATCTATGCAATTCATTGTCATGGGATATTATAAATGCCAAAGTAGAAATAAGTTCAAAAAGCAATTAAGCAAGTGCACAGAGGAAAGGTTTACCAAAGAGCATTAAAAATTAGGTGGATGCAGATGCTACTTTTATCTTGAAGTTCTGACATCACAGGTTTTTAGTGCCTGGGAGAATATATGTGGAGCATATTAACACCTACGTCTCCCCTTTATAGCATTTAAGCATCTGCTGCTGGACAGTGTAGCAGTGAATATTGTGTTCATCCAATGTGACTATTCTTGTGTCCATAATGATTACTGTAAGCTACATAAAGCATACCTTGTTCATTTATGCTAATTAAGGGTGACAGCATAAATCATGGTGGCTTCAGGGCGATGAAGCTTAGGCATGACTTCCTGTGCTGAGCAGGAACAATTTCAGATGTGTCATAGGAGCTCTTACAAATAACCTGGCCTTTTGCTTTCCATTGTAAGTGTGTTTTGTGTGTTCTTTCCTTGCTGAGCGCAGTGTGTGACTTCAGCTTGGTATTTGGAGTTTTGGTACCACTCTAGGAGAAGTAATCTTTGATCTCTGCTAAAGGAATGATTTGTTTACAGTGCTTGTCTCTTGAACTGGATGTGGCATCTTCAGTACGCATGAAAGGAAGACAATAAAACAGGTAGTTGACAGCAATATCAACCACACCAAACTGTTTCTTCCTGTTGTTTCCTCACATAATTTGCTGTGTCATTGTAGATTATATTTGTTAGTTCAATTACTTTTAAATTCCTTGATAAAATAATTTGTTAGTGTGCCTATTTAGGAAGGTCAATTAAAATTACTTAGCCCAGAGAAATCAATTTACATCAGAAAAACTGCTTGAAGACACCATTAAGTGCCTGATTCACTGACAGAACTGGATATGCAGTTAGATTTGAACTCCAGATGTGGAAGCCTCCCATCTACAATGAGCTTGCACTTTTAAGTTATGAATGCTGAAGCATATGAAAGGCTTCATGAGTTAGGAGCTCCATGGCTGAATGTTTGCTCTTGTGCCATTTCACTTCAGTTCCTTCTTATTTATTGCTTTCAATTAATTTTCCTTTGTTGTAAAACAGCTAAAAAGAAAATTAGAAACATAACCTGTCATAGTAAATCTAAGGCTACACAGTCAGTGGAGCTTGTAGTCTGTTGCTCTAAATAAACTGTTCAGTTGATTAGGCATCAGTTGCTTCTTTGTGTTTTGTCTTTACAGCTAAAATAGCAGAAGTTGGCTCAACTAAAATTAATTTTAAAAGAACAAATTACAATATATACACTTCTTTCTCACCTCTTTTACCCTTTGTTAATGGTGAAGAGCAGTAAATCGACTTGAAATTGGGCCGAACTGACACCTACAATTCTTATGCTGTGCTTATTGTATGAGAAACTAACTGTAGCATCATTAATCAAGCTGTCAGGTACAATGTGAAAGTCCTACATTCATTACATAAAGAGGAACTCCACGAAGAAATGGAACCCCTGTGATGAATAGGCACTGGACACCAATTATTGTGGTGCTATTAATCATTACAACCAAAGTTAACATAGACTGGGGAGTGCAAGCTTGAACCACTGTGGGGAAGAAATGCACATATGCTCACATTCATATATATGGTTTTGTGAGCTTTATAATCTTCAACATTCACTTGATGAGATGACAACTAGAAGTGAGTGTTGTCAAGTTAAGTTAGAACACTTCTAAAGGCAAGGTTGATGGATGAGGAATGTTCTTGCCACGCGTGCTCTGGGAACACATGAATCATGCTGACTGTGGCTGCCTCTCAGGTCTTCCTTGGGAGCTTGGATGTTATTTCACAGAGAGATTTCTCATATTTAACCTGAAGGTGATTGTCTTGTTTCCAGAGTTGGAAAATTTCTCATCCTATGAGAATATGACAAGGATATACTTGCAAATGACAGGAGTGGTAATATCTAGTTAATAATATCTAAAGAATATGTTCTCACTGATAGGAGTCTTTGCACATTTATGTAATGAATACCTATGACTGAAGTATCTAAAAAATTGTTTCCTTGGATGGCAGACATCATCCTGATTTACAGTTTTTCATATAAGTTTCTGTAAGTAGTTTTGTGGCAGGTACTTTTTGGGGGTCTTATTCCTGCTTCCTGTAATTCCTGAAACTTTCTGTCTGAAATCAAAGTCTGAAATCGAAGCTTAATGAATTTGATGCAAGTGAAAAAAAGCAAACCCCTAAACTGTAGAGGTAGTGGATCTCAGAGTAGTTTATTGCTGTGTAGCACCATTGCAAAGCAGCATCTGTCATTGAAATGATGTGCAATATGAAAAGTGTACACTCCAGTTTACTGACAGTCAGATTGAAGATTTTTCAGAAAATGTTGTGAAATCATTAATTTTTGTGGAAAATAGACACTTCCCTCTGGAGCAGAAACTGTACAAAATGGGTTTGATCCTATATGTATTTGAAAGCTCTTAATGAAATTGTTATTATTATGAATCTCCAAAATAGTATTTCTTTTATCCTTATGCCTTTTGCTCCAACATTAACTTTTGAAAGCCATTCTTTTGTGTTAATTCCCATTTTTGGAATAATTCTCATTAATTTCAGATGTTTTGAATACAAAGTAGATATACTTATTTGGATGATCAGTGACTTAAGCTAAACAGTGAGATTTAAACTCTTCATCTGCTTCACAATTGCATTTTCATAGAAAACTCTCTGAGCTGTGGCAGAAATCTAAAGTTGATTTTTGCCCTGATGCATAAGAGAACTGTACTCTGCTGTTCTTTCTTTTTCAACAGGCTTTGAGTGGAAACCCTGCCTGCTGCTTTGCTTGGACTTTTCAAATTATCACTTGAATCCTAAAGAGTCTTCAGGATTTCTTGTCGTTTTTCAGGCTGCTGAGAGCAAATGTTGCCATCTGAATGTTTCACTGCAGAGAGGAAACTAATTGCACGAGGTCACTTTCTGTACAATCATCACAGAACATTCAATCAGAATTAATTGCTAAAATTACATAATTACAGCTGCACTGAATGAGACTAGACCACAGCATCTGTTCCAGTCCCAACTGCATTTACTCTTGCTTTTGGGAGAAAAGTGCAAACTAGGATATTGCCTTTTCTGTGCCATTTTATGAATACCTAAATAAAATAGTGGTTTATTTAATGGGAGACTTTGAAGTGAAATATATATTTTAAAACCACCATGTAGTAATAATGTTACAATAGGAGGAAAAATTATGACTTAAATTATTAATTAAATCCTGAAGGGCTTTTAGGTTTGGTCTTCTCATCTTATGGTAAGCTATCTGAAGAATTGTCATGAAAGAAAACAGTAACTTGAGTGGAAGCTCTCTACATTGAGTCCAAATAAATTAATATTGTGTTAATGATTGCATGAGAAACATTAAGTTTAGCCCTAAATATCAAGTAATCTTTAGAAGGGAAAGGTGAACTGGTTTTGACAAAGCAGGAAGAGGAATTGAAGCTTCAAAACACACAGTGAGAAAGGTAAAAGCCCCATTTGAGTTCCTTGCTCATGTGACTGATCTTGGTGTCCTGTCCATTGCATTTACTTCTAGGCTATTGACTAAGCAATAAGGAAATATTTCCTTTTTGCCAGTCCCAAGCCATCAAAAATTTTGAGACAGTCCCCTTAAAACAAGAGATGGGCTTGAAAGATAGAACCAGTACATTCCATCTACCTGCTCCACTAGTTCTTAATCTTGAAGTTGACCAACTTTCAGAATTTACTCTAAAATCATAAAATTGGTGTAGATATTTTTCATCAGAACTCGATTTATATGTAATAACTTTTCCCTCAGAAAACAAACCTTTAAAAAGGCATAAACAGCTTGAGATTTGCAATCATGAATAAGGAAATTTAGCAGACACTGTGCTGCTATAGAAATTCTAGGAGTTCAGGGTTATAACAGAGCATTTATTAAAGCTATTTTATTGTCAAACATTTCAGAAAATTTAGATACATCAAACTGACAAAGAAAATGAGAGTTATACTCCAAACTAGAAAGCATCTGTGTGTGTATCTCACAAATATTTAATTCATAAATTGTGTTTCTTGGTATCTCATCCTTTTTCAGAAATCCAGTAGCACGTCACTGAATCCTTGTTGGTCCCCCTTTTTATGTTGAAGTCATTAGTTTTGAGCATGTTTTTTGAATGCATTAGATGTGTTAATACAGTCTGATTTAAATGCTGTCTTTCCTAAAACAACCAAGCAGCATGTCTGAGGCTGTCATTTAACACAAAATACCAGCTAAAAACTGCTGCATCAGTCCTGTAAGTTCATTTACTGCTCTGTCCTTGCTAAGAAGGCGGGATTGGTTTTCTTTATATTTCACACATATAATCAATGTTGACAATATTTGTCAAAAACTTTTTATTAGATGAGACAGAGATAAAATTGGATTTCATGATAAAAGGAGCACTCAAACAATCTCATTTAGAATGTATAGTCTTTTTTGCAATGCCACTCTGCAGAGATGTTTGGTGATGAGTTCTGGTTATATGAACAAAATATTTTACTGACTGAATTGTTAATGTGCTTAATTTCCAGCAGCCTTTGCAGATGCATGGAAGCATATTGTGATAATTGTTAAAATGACATTTTAACATATTTTCTTGTTTCAGAACTCATTTTATGTTCAAGTGTTAACTTCTCTCTCCACTCTGAGTAAAACCACATTTATTTATGACCAGCTATTATACAACACCACAACTGAAACTGAAGTCAGAAAGTAATATTAAGGTGATGAATAAACAATAGGTTTAATTTAGCAATAATATTTCTATGTATTTCCTTCCTAGTTCTAACTACTATACCTGGATATATGCATATGGTTTCCATGTAAGGGGTAAAGTCACATGAAATTAGGTTTTATGTGGACTGGACAAACTGACAGTGATTCCTTTCTTGGCCAGGAGACAGAAGCTGGATAAGGGCCTTTGCCTTAATAAAATGCCATGGTGGAAAAATGCAATTTGTATTGTTTCACATGTACTGATTTAGGTCTTTGCAGTTTTATTTGGCTCATAATAGTAGCATCAGATGAAATACACACATTACAGGAAGTATTTTCTGGACTGTGGATATCTAGTAGTTGAACTTCAGATGCAGCCTCTTAATTGGCATTGATAATTAAAGAGAAATAAAATGAGGAAGTGTTAAGGAACTGCTTACAACTAACTGGGATTTTTGTGCTGTTGAGATTCATGACTGAAAGATATTTTGATGAAAAATTTGCTATGGCATTATGTGTGATTAAATGACACAGTGTCAGCCGAGCAGCATTGCCTTCAACAGTATCCCTATAAATTACCTTTATGCTCTTTGCTCTGAGAGTCTTTGGAGCACCTGTATTTATATGCTGCTGTCTGCTCTTGAGGACTCTTCTTTCATAATGAGAGTGCAGCTCTCCTCACGTGGTGTTCGATGCAGGCATGATTACAGACAAGATACAGAAGGTTCATATAATTCGCTTTATTTATTCTACTGCTGAAGATATGTATTTCCATTTTAAAGATATCCTCCTGTAGTTTCTTTATGGAGATTTAAAGATTTCAGTAAGCAAGTATAATTAGAATTTCTTTCCAATTCAAACAGTGATTTTCCTGTTGGTGGGAGGTTTTTTTAAACATGTGTGTCAGGTGGTTATTGCATGCCAGTGTTCCTGTGTTTATATTTAACCAGGTTGAATTCAGGTCTCAACCCAGTGGAGACTCTGCCTTTGGCCCTACAAAACTTTATTACCTTGATGTCAAAAGGAAAATTTCCAGTGTTGAGCAGCAGGGAAAACAGGGATAGGGAATGTCAGGATAAGTAGCAGGCCATCTTTGTTCATGCATCCCTTTTGTAACTGGAACAGGTTGTGTGAGGAAGGTCTTCTCCATCCTGCTGAGCTGCCACTGGGGTTTTGCCTTGTCTTGAGTTGCTGATGTGTCATTGGGAGGTTTGCTCAGCAGCATTCTGGTGCCCTGTTCTTTGCAGTCTGAATTGTGTTAAAGTGACCTCTCTGCACCTAAGCTTTGAAGAAACTGAGAGACATTTGAAAAGCACAGGTATTTCACTCTTTCATGGTCTCTCATACAAGTAAATAGAAAAGAAAAATGAATTTTTCTTTTCTATTTACCTGTATGAGAGTGCAAATCAGTGCAAATCTGACAATTTTCACTGGCTTTTTTTTTTTTTAATGCTAATTTGGATGGTTGGTATAATGATGTAAAGAAGCAAAAGTTGTTGAAATCGTTCTTGTGGACTGGTTTATTTCCCAGAAGAGATGTGAAGTGCTACTATTTGGGACATGAGTCTTAACAAAAGGATCACACAAGAAGATATGCTGTAATTAAAGTGAAATGTTCTAACTACTTTTACAACTAAAAACCTTTCTTTTGAATGGTGAAATGATGAAATAAGACTAGGAGGTGAACTAGGCTGTGGTGTATATTGGTGTTTGTTATACCTGCATAGGGAATAAAGGCAATCTAAACAAATTAACATAAAAGTGCTTGGAAATGACAGAAAATCCTACTGAATGTGCTCCATTGTGTGCTTAATGTAAACTTCTTGGAGATCTCAAAGATAGCACTTGTTCAGATGTGTGACATTAGGCAGCTAAATTAAGTGATCTAATGTCCTGGATTTCTGTGAGAAAATAAGATCTTGATTTCACTTGAATCATTAATATCAAACTTTGTATTTGAGTGCATATGTTTCAGAATGTGAGAATTCTGTTACAAAGCCCTGGGCTTTGTACAACAATTTGTACTGTACAACACTAAAAATCCTTATGAAGAAGTAAAGTGCCCAGTGTTTCGAAGGATTCTGCTTATGTTGTTTTGCTGATGTGTTAAACACATTGCAAAAAGTTGAAAAAAACCCCAAACAAATGGGGAAGTGAGCTGTAAAATAGCTGTGAAAACAGTAATCCTTGTTTTATTCACGTATTGTACACTGTATTCTGTATTCTTACTGACAGGTAAGGCACAGATGTGGCTGATCAGTTTGAGTGTAGTTGCACTAGAGTGTTCCTTAATTCTGGGGAGGTGTTATTTGTGACAAATTCAAATTCTCTGTTATTAGAAAATGTGCAAGTTTCAGAAGAGTTGAAATAATTTCAGATTTAAGAGGCAAAAATAGGAAATAATTGAAAGCTTAGAGGAAAACTTATTACCTGGCTATGGCTGTGTGTATGGTGCCATTTACTGGGAGCTGTCAGTGTGGAAGGAAGGAGCTGGGACAGTGGTCCTTTGGGCAAACCAGCAAAAAAAAAAGCACCCTGAGCCTGGATAACACCCCAATCACATTTCTGTCCTGCCCAGGTAGCTGCAGTGGTTTCAGTGTAGTGGTGGGTGATTTATTGAAAATGTTAGCAAAGAGAAGGCTTTTGAGATGTTAATTTGCTCTTATGCAAATTAACCTGTCAATGGCACACTGAATGTGGAAGACCCAACTTCTTTTCCTAGAGTGGTTCCTATGGTTTCAGAGGTATGCTTTCTCAGTTGGGAAGATATGAATATTCATGGTCCACAAGAAACCCTCATCTGTGTTGCAGTTTCTATAATTTTTATTTAATTTTACATTAAAAGATGTCATTTCTATCCATTGCATAGGTAAATGGCTTCATCAGCAATCATTTTATGCATGCAAGAGCTGGCCTGATTTACAGAATGCTAAACACAGATGGGTTTGTTCCTAATGCTCTCTAGTAGCTACTGCAGGAAAGAGTGCACAGTATATGCCTAATACATTATTTACTGAAGATAAATGCCAGACATGATTATGGTAAATTAGACCTTTTGAATTATTTATGAGACTCAGTGCTAAATGTTTTTCTCCTCCTTGTGTTACTATAAAAGCTGTTATATAATTGTTGGTAAACACTTTTTTTGTTAATTATTCAAGATACAGGAAATAAAATGTTTGGTTAAGNTTTTATTATTATCATTATTATTCTTTTTTAACCATCACGCTTCACTTTCTAATATTTCCTGAATATGTGAGTGGAAATACATTCCATGATAAGTGGCTATTCTTAATTGAGTGGATTTGTGGCTAAAAGTTGGGTATTTTAGCTTGTGCTCTGACTTTTACAATGATTGCCCTCTTTTCTATTGAAATATTTGAGTTTCTGAGGAAAGCAGGTCTGTGCACTATTGGGATAATATTTTGTATGTTCCAATCTCTAACTGCTTCATTGGTTTCCAGTAAAACACCAAATAAAAAAATCTGAACCTGAATTAAGTATTCTATACAAGGAATTCCTCCTCCAGCCATTTTAATGTTTGTGGAGTTCTTTTTTCTTTTTCTAATTATATTTTGAAATTGAAATTCTAAGATGCCGCCATTCCCAAAGGCCAAATGAACATAATCTATTTGACAACAGACTGGTTTTTGGCAGCAAGGAACATGCTGACAATGTGGGCATATACATCTTTTGTCAGTTTTTATTTAGCATTCAAAATATATTTCCCATGCTGTGAGAGTGCTTCTGCACCAGTTTTAAAGCTATGCTGGCAATTATGTGTTAAAGTCTCATTCTGCATTTTTCACAGAGACAATGCCCACTTATTTATTCCAACTGGAGCATCTTTGGAGCAATTCATATTTATTTTGATAAATTTTCTCTATTATTTTTTCACTCAGTTGGGATAGCAAAGCTCCCTAGTTGGTAGTTGTTTGGGCATCACATTTGAATGTGCTGTAAAATGTAGCCATTCTTAGATGTGGAGATCTTATGTGGTTTTGGGAGAATTAATTCCAGGAAGATTTTCTCCATGCTTTGTGTGTGCTTATGAAATACCTTGTTGAACTGAGAGGTATGAATGGAGAAATGCTGGAAACACATTCAAGACTGTTCTGTAATATGTGCCCAGATCCCACTCACCATATTTCTGGGTCTGGAGGAGGAAACAGTGAATTCGTGGAAGGTGTAAAAAGTTTGGCTAGGAAATTTTAGGCATAATGCCCTCCTGCCATCATGTATTTCTCAGCAGTCTTACTCATCAAATTAAGAATCAGACAACTTTCTTATCAACTGGGATATTTTAGAAAGCTGTTACTGTTTTTTCTTTCTTGCAGCAGATTAAATTTCTCTCCTCCATACTTCTCTCTTGGATTCAGCAAGAGAAATGAAATACTATTCTGTGTTACCTTTTATTGACAGTGTTTTTTGAATTGTTTCGTTTTCCTCTATTTATAAAGCATTATGAGAACTATGGTTTGTTTGTAAAAATAGAATGGACAATTCAGGCCCAAATCTAAGCTATACATTTGTTTCAGGAAAGTTTTTGTAAGTAATGTTAATATATGCATTTTGTTCCATTAAAAGGGTAAAGTGCAAAATGCTTAGCACTTAAATCTGTGAGGAAAATTGGAAAAAAGCAGCTTTAATTTAAATTAATTCAACTTTAAGATAAATTTCTACATAGGTCCAAATTATGTCTGTTTGGTTGTTCCCCCTATGAGGGAAATGAGTTAAAGGAAGCAGCCCCAGTGTGGTTTGGCCTAATCCTGTGTGCACATTTCTCCAGAGTGCTGTTGGATGAGTGAGGCAAGAGGAGCTGGTTGAGAACATGCTGAGCAATGATTTACGTTTCTCCTCTACCCATTTACCAAAGGAACAGGATAAGAACAGATAATGATTTGTCCATGTATATTCACATCACTTGACTTGTTCAAATTTTTTCATTTCCTGTGATCTTTTCCTAAATGCAGAGCCTTGAATTTCAGATGTGATTAAAGGGAATAGTTATAAACCTTGAGCTAATATACAATAGAGAACAAAATACCTGCAAGGCTATAGGAAACATTTCATATCACTCCTGAAAGGCAAATTCAGCCAGCCAGGGTTAAAAGCTGGTGCTAGTGAGGTAGTAATTAGTGTTAGTAAAAAACCTGAAAGCACTGTAATGGGTAGAGCACTGGATTTCAGTTTCAAATGGTGTGATGGCCTATTTATCACCTCTAACACTGCTTATCAAAGCCTGAGATTCTGTGCCAGCTTTTATGTGCAATTTCTTAATTTCTGTTTTCAAGGTAGATGTAATTGTGGGGCTGGTGTGGGTGCAGGTAGTGAAATAGTTGTCAGCTTAAAAATTTCTGATGCTGACCTTTGAAGGAGATGTATTAAAGTGTTGCTACAGTATAAAAAATGCAATTGAATACTATTGCCCCAAGTTTCACTGAATTTCATGGCAGATGTGCCTGATTTACTGGAAAAAAAATAAAAGGGGGTTTGGGGCGGTATAATTTCCTTGGTTTGTGGCCTTTCTTTCTCTAACAACAGTTTTATGCATCCTGACACAGTAAAAAACACTGTCTTTATAATTTCATTGGTATAATTTCATTCATTTCATAAAAACTATGAATTCAAATGGTTTCTAGATTTTCACTCTGCAGTTAGCTGTAGGAAAAAGCTGAAAAAATCCTGTTATAAATTAAATATTCTGAGCATAAACCAGTTTGGAATCCATACTGTACTTTAAGAGAATCAGTTACATTTCACTATTTTCATATTATAGTTTTTATTTTGTAATAAAAATTAGTTTGGAAAATGCCCCCATTCATTCTGCTTCCATTTTGATCCTATGAAGAAAAGTTGAGTGCAACTTTTCATAAAATTTTTCCCCTTTGAGTTCTATCAAGCAGAATTAAATATGGCCCCTTTGTTTTCTCCTAATCCACTGGCAGCCTGCAGTGTTCTGATAAACAATTAGAGTAATGATTTATCTAGAGGGAAAACTCAAATGTTTAAAAGTTACATTATCTGGAAAATTATTTTAAAACTAAATGGTGAAGCAATGGACCCAGAGGGCGAGATGATTAAAAACACCACTGAGGAATACTTACAGTGAGGTTTGTAAACTAAACAGCCATCAGCATTTACAGGTTCAGACAAATGGTGATTTATTGTACATGATTTACTTGTGCTTTAGCAGAAGCCCAGTTGCCAAGACAAAAAGTAACTCTATGTGCCATTTTTTTGAAAGAGGACAAATGAAATTTTTGTGGCTGAGAATAACAGAAATGTCTGCAAGAAGTTGGGTAGTTTATCTCTAGCTTGAAAAAACCAAACAAACCAACCCACCACATGCTAAAAACCAACCCCCAAATAAAACAAACTCGAACTAACCAATCAACAACCCCAAAAGACTGAAACCCAGGAGCTGTGTGTAGTGAGATAGCGAGGATCACACTTTAGATGCTGATTTTTCTCAGCTTTCTTATATTTAACGAGATGTTGCAGGCACCCAGCGTGGTGTGTGTTTGGAAACACAGGTGTTAATGGCTAGCAATGAAATAACAAGTATTTTAAATGGGAAAATTGTCATAATGTAGTGGAATAGTGTTTGCCCCAAAGGGTTAACATCTTTACACCCCCAGCCCCCCCCTTGGAGTACATCAATAACGCATTTAAAATTCATTACTGCTAATTTTATCATTGGTAGCAGTTTACTGTGCTTTAATGGCAGTGCTGATAAGAGCCTGTCTGCAGATGATAACAGAATTTCCCTTTCTGTGCCCGTGCTCAGGGCTGGGGTTGTTTTTTTGCAGCTCAGGAGTTGCAGCTGAATTCAGGAGCTCCTGGAGCTGAGCAGCAGCAGCCCCCATCCAGCTGTTATTCCACGAGCTGACTGCAGGAATTAGGACTTAATTCTCAGTGTTCCCCAAATCCTAGGGAAAAAATTGGCTTTAGAAGCATCCTGTTGTAACGGAGTTAGCACTGAAATGATTTGGAGATGAATGGAGCTGGGTACTTTAAAAAACACTTTCCCAAGGGTGTTTCACCTATAGAGCAGCATAAAACTAATTTTATGAAAAATCCAAATTATTTTGCTAGATAATCAATTATTTTCCTAATGAGGTGATTTCCACCTGCTTATAGGAGACTGTCTCAGGCAGATAATAGCCTTACAGAGTCACCAAAATCCCAAGCATCCCTTGGGTGCCTGTAGGTGTGGTGCCCACTGGCTGCTGTGCAGGGGATGGTGGAGGCTGCTGGGAGCACAGGCAGCAGCAGCTCTTTCATAATTTCCTAAGGAAGGAATGAGCTTCCTACTTCCCCTGCAGTCCATGTGGCAAAACCTTTTCCTTGTCATATGGGGCCCTTCCTTGGGAAACAGATGACCTGCTTCTGCCTCTCCTGTGTTAGGCAGAGAAGGTGTTTAAGCAGGAGGTGAGTTAGGCACAGTTCTGCTTCAGTAGTGGCTTCTGTTGGCTGTTGCAGGGAAAAATGGTTCTGGATTTTTTATTACTCTGAGTCCTTAATGCCTCAAACTCCTAAGCAAGTGCTACTGGATCATGGGCACTGTTTAGCTCTGGCAAACACAGAGTTTTTCCCTGTCTGATGTTCAGGCACAAGTTTGGAACTACCATCAGGAAGGGTGGTTCTTGTGCAGAACCTGAGAAGGCAGCAGATCTGAGGGCAGCCTGGCTGTGACTCTGCTAACTCACTGTTTCATGACTTTCATCTTTTAGCTGCTCCCAGTGTATTTTTGTAGGGTGGCAAAGCCTGCCTTTGGCTGCTTTTAAGGGCTGATTTGTGTTTTTGGCTATATCCAATTATAAAGTATGTGTCAATAAAATAACTGCATGTATCATATATTCTATGATCTCAATTAATTTAATTTAATATGTCAAAGTTCCAGTGTAAACAAATCTCTGGATGTATTTGGAATGCTTCCTCTCTTCATGAGAGGAAAATTGGGACTGCTGTGTATTAAATCCTGTTTCATAAACAGTTGTGGAAATGCACAATTTTCTGAACATAAACAGTCTCATTGGCCTCAGCAGAAATGTTTAAAGTGACTAAACTGATTAGGAGCTGACTGATGGAACTGGAAGGCTACAGTCACTACAAAGGTCTGTGCTGAGTCCCAAAAAACCTACTGGCAAGCCTTGTCAGCTCTATAAGAGCTTCTGTATTCTGGGAATCTGAACCCATTACAGTATTAAACAGGTTGTGGATCAACCTAAACTCCAAAAATATAAGATATCTGAAAAAAATAATTGTACTATAAAAACAGGGCTCACTCTGGCAAGACAAATCAAGTGCCCTGTAGTTTAATATAGATGAGAATATATGTGGAAAACATGCACAGACTATCAAGAAGAGCAGGAACATGAAATAAGAAGAGACCATACCCTTCCTACTATGTTTTGAACTGATTTCAACAAAATGAGCCTATTATAGAATTGCCTTTGGGGTTTATTAATTGCATGTTTTCATTTCTATGTAAATACAAAAATGCAAAAGAAAAAAAAGTATAAACCCTGAATCTTTTTAGGAAGATTCATCTCAGGTTTCCCAGCCTTCCTCAGTGTGCTCAGCTTTTCCCAGCTGATCAGTGGCCCCTGTGTGAAATCGGCTGTACCTGCAGTACCAGCACAGGGCCAGACAGAAGTGGCTCCCTGTGCCAGTGGACAGTG
>VXBC01004885.1:0-19781 GCA_013399945.1 Ploceus nigricollis | reverse complement strand
GGAGTACATCAATAACGCATTTAAAATTCATTACTGCTAATTTTATCATTGGTAGCAGTTTACTGTGCTTTAATGGCAGTGCTGATAAGAGCCTGTCTGCAGATGATAACAGAATTTCCCTTTCTGTGCCCGTGCTCAGGGCTGGGGTTGTTTTTTTGCAGCTCAGGAGTTGCAGCTGAATTCAGGAGCTCCTGGAGCTGAGCAGCAGCAGCCCCCATCCAGCTGTTATTCCACGAGCTGACTGCAGAAATTAGGACTTAATTCTCAGTGTTCCCCAAATCCTAGGGAAAAAATTGGCTTTAGAAGCATCCTGTTGTAACAGTGTTAGCACAGAAATGATTTGGAGATGAATGGAGCTGGGTACTTTCAAAAAACACTTTCCCAAGGGTGTTTCACCTCTAGAGCAGCATAAAACTAATTTTATGAAAAAGCCAAATTATATTGCTAGATAATTAATTATTTTCCTAATGAGGTGATTTCCACCTGCTTATAGGAGACTGTCTCAGGCAGATAATAGCCTTACAGAGTCACCAAAATCCCAAGCATCCCTTGGGTGCCTGTAGGTGTGGTGCCCACTGACTGCTGTGCAGGGGATGGTGGAGGCTGCTCGGAGCACAGGCAGCAGCAGCTCTTTCATAATTTCCTAAGGAAGGAATGAGCTTCCTACTTCCCCTGCAGTCCATGTGGCAAAACCTTTTCCTTGTCATATGGGGCCCTTCCTTGGGAAACAGATGACCTGCTTCTGCCTCTCCTGTGTTAGGCAGAGAAGGTGTTTAAGCAGGAGGTGAGTTAGGCACAGTTCTGCTTCAATAGTGGCTTCTGTTGGCTGTTGCAGGGAAAAATGGTTCTGGATTTTTTATTACTCTGAGTCCTTAATGCCTCAAACTCCTAAGCAAGTGCTACTGGATCGTGGGCGCTGTTTAGCTCTGGCAAACACTGAGTTTTTCCCTGTCTGATGTTCAGGCACAAGTTTGGAACTACCATCAGGAAGGGTGGTTCTTGTGCAGAACCTGAGAAGGCAGCAGATCTGAGGGCAGCCTGGCTGTGACTCTGCTAACTCACTGTTTCATGACTTTCATCTTTTAGCTGCTCCCAGTGTATTTTTGTAGGGTGGCAAAGCCTGCCTTTGGCTGCTTTTAAGGGCTGATTTGTGTTTTTGGCTATATCCAATTATAAAGTATGTGTCAATAAAATAACTGCATGTATCATATATTCTATGATCTCAATTAATTTAATTTAATATGTCAAAGTTCCAGTGTAAACAAATCTCTGGATGTATTTGGAATGCTTCCTCTCTTCATGAGAGGAAAATTGGGACTGCTGTGTATTAAATCCTGTTTCATAAACAGTTGTGGAAATGCACAATTTTCTGAACATAAACAGTCTCATGGCCTCAGCAGAAATGTTTAAAGTGACTAAACTGATTAGGAGCTGACTGATGGAACTGGAAGGCTACAGTCACTACAAAGGTCTGTGCTGAGTCCCAAAAAACCTACTGGCAAGCCTTGTCAGCTCTATAAGAGCTTCTGTATTCTGGGAATCTGAACCCATTACAGTATTAAACAGGTTGTGGATCAACCTAAACTCCAAAAATATAAGATATCTGAAAAAAATAATTGTACTATAAAAACAGGGCTCACTCTGGCAAGACAAATCAAGTGCCCTGTAGTTTAATATAGATGAGAATATATGTGGAAAACATGCACAGACTATCAAGAAGAGCAGGAACATGAAATAAGAAGAGACCATACCCTTCCTACTATGTTTTGAACTGATTTCAACAAAATGAGCCTATTATAGAATTGCCTTTGGGGTTTATTAATTGCATGTTTTCATTTCTATGTAAATACAAAAATGCAAAAGAAAAAAAAGTATAAACCCTGAATCTTTTTAGGAAGATTCATCTCAGGTTTCCCAGCCTTCCTCAGTGTGCTCAGCTTTTCCCAGCTGATCAGTGGCCCCTGTGTGAAATCGGCTGTACCTGCAGTACCAGCACAGGGCCAGACAGAAGTGGGTCCCTGTGCCAGTGGACAGTGCTGGACCTTTAACATCAGACAGCTCTTTGAAATGTTATAGTGGAACAAGTTGAAATCTGCAGAAAGAAGCTGCTGGTGATAAAACACTAACTGCGAGGAGGCTTGTAGGGACAGTAAGATGAATAAAAAATGCATGATGTCCATGCAAAGTTCTATGTGTTCTAATAGAAACACGACTCCCTTTTTTTTTTTTTTAACTTACATTTTGCTAAAATCTTATTATCAGTGTGATGCAATGGTAGCATTTGAAGATCTTAAATTGTGCTTGATATTTTTAGCAGTGTGCAATGTTTTCCTTAATCCATTTTAATAGGATTTACAATCCTTTTTTTGATCAGAAGCTTCAAGCCTTTCTGAAGCTTCACTAAAGCAATAATTGTGGTAAAGCCAAAAGGGTTGTATGAATTTGGCTTGCAGTCTCTTGATGCAATTTATATACATTCCTACCAAGGGAAATAGCCCAACACAGTATTTGCAGTATGGGTCACACCTGTTGTAAATAAGTGGTCTTTTATATCTTTATATCTTCTATGTATTTGTCTTATTTTCTTAGAGAGCTTATTTAAGAACATTTTGAGATTCATCAGTATATAAAATTCATTTCCAGGGCTAAAACACCAAAACTGGATCCTGTCCAGAGCATTTTGTTGTATCAAACATAATGAAGTGTTAGCCAAATATTTTCTTTAGCCATTACCTTCTTTTTAATCTGCTTAATCTGGTGTGAGCACAGTCCCCTTCCAACCCAGGTGACTGGACCACATGCAGACTCCTCCCATCAGTGAAATCAGAGGCAATTTGACCAATTCAGAAATCAGGCACAGAATCAATAGTCCTGATGATCAGATTTGCACAGTACACAAACTTGCCATTGTTATATAGATGTATTAGCAGAAATCTGCTCTCAATATCATGTAAAACTATCCTAACCACCTGGTTGTATAACTTGATCTCCACACATTCCTTTTTACACAGTTTGTTTGGTGTAGAAAATAGTTTTTTTAAAGCAAGGATTAGTAGTAGTTAGTGTTTAAAGAAAGCATTTTGCACCCTTTTGCTCACAAAGAGGATTATATTTAAGATATCTGACTTGACCTGATTTTCCCACATGGGAGAAGCAAGCCTTCTTTTCCTGAAATGCTGTGAAGGTGTCTTTCGCCCTTCATCCACAAGGACAACCCTGGTCTAAATGGGAAGTCCTGTAGAGCCTTCCCTGGAGCCTGCTGGAATTATGTTTAGAATCTTGAATAATGTTCTATTTGTATACTTATTTCTCTTATCCCCTTCAATATTTTTGCCCTGTTCTATCTGAGAAAAACACAAAGTGCATCACAACTGAGCTTTCCTTATTAGCTGATTAAATGGTGTGAGTTTTGTTATTATGTCTGTCAAAGTTGACCACTGATAACAACAGAACAGCAAAAGCAGAGAATTTATTATATCTGTCTGCTTCCTCTGAAATGCACTAAGTAGCAGAGACAGAGGCTTTGGAACAGCAGTTGTGCAAAAAAAGATATGGTAATTACTGTGGTGATGTTTTATAAAACTACTTTCTGCTGTTATTTTCTCCATATCCTTGGGCTCAAAAAGCACTGAAATGAATGTCATTAAAGACAGTGTATTCCCAGCTGTGCCAAGTACAGTGTTCAAGATATTCCTCCTGTGCCTTTTGAAAAGTGTTTCAACTTGTATAAAATCTATTTACAGAAAGGATGAACCAGAAGACTGAGTGGGGAAAATACTTTGGGAAAAAAGATTGTAAACAGAAATGAATACATATTTTCCAAAGAATTTTGGAATATCTACAAGGTAAATACAATAGTTCTGATAGAAAAGGTTTTAGTGTCTAATCAGAAATAAGGCTTTACTCTGTCCCCCTCACCCTATTTATCTATTTTAGGGGAAAAGTTAAATAGCTAGTCACTGGGAGAGTTTTTTTTTTTTTGAATCTGGAATCTGTAAAGTGCATTCTTGTATTGCAGGTCACTGCAGTAAATTAGAAATTCCCTGTACCCTTTGTCAGATTTCCTGTTGAGCTCTAGTCACATGAATGCTGGGTACATTAGATAATTTTTTCAGTTGAAGCCATGGTTAAGTTCCATGATTGTCAGATATCTGATACAAATGATTTTTATTGCATAATTAGGTAAATCCAGTCACAGTATGTTGTGAGGGTGCTTTAAAATATTTTTCTTACTAACTGTAGAAGAGACTACAGAAATTTGGCCTCACTAAACATGTGTTAGTTGAGAATAACCTGTGTGAAAGAATAACCTGGCATTGTATTGTCTCAACAGAATTCCCGTTTTGCAAAGGGAGGAGTTCTAGATTATCACTGCACTCAAGTTTCTAGTTTTCACAGTTATAATATTGTATGCCAATTACTTTTTAAAGTGCTGTTTATCCACTTTGTAGAATTCTACAGCCAAATGTTTTAATTTGTCATCCCATTTAAAATCATAAGTTGAATAATTGCAGAATATAAACCAATGTTGACTTGGATAAGCTGGGTTTAAAAGGTCTATTTCATACTGTCCATGATTACTGAAAATTTCTTAGAAAAGATAAATGCTGACAAATTGAAATTGTGAAACAGTAAAATTGCAGTCAATTCAGGGTCCATCCCCACCCCCATCCCAGAGCCAGAATAAACCTGAATAAATGGGATTGCAGGATTCTATTGGGAAGGCAATTAATCCCTTGAGAGAGAGAGAGATCTATTAATATGCAAATGAAGATCATGACACGGTCAGCATATTTTAAAGGCTTTTGTGTCACTGCGAGGCATTTCTATTGAAACAAAGCAGTTTCCAAGAATTTGCAGGAAAAGGAAGTTCTGAAAAAAGGAGTTTATACAAGATGACACTCTCAGAAGTGCCCCTTTGCAGCTTGTTTCTGACAGAAGCTGCAGCAGCACTGGCAGCCCAGAGAGCTTCACCACTGGACACCCAGGCACTGGAGCTTCAATGTTTTCTCCATGTGTTTCTTTGTCCCCCACAAAGAGAGACTGCCAAGGCAGGGCACAGACCCTGCTCTTTCTGCATTTCTGGTGAGCTGTGGGAAGGAGGAGCCAGGGGTACAGCGGGGCAGAGTGATCAGGACCTTTGCAGGGCAGGCACCTGCCCAGGCATTGCCTCGCTCCTCTGCTCTTCCATCCTCTCCATGCTTTCCTCTGCCCTGGGCTTTCATTCTGCTCCTGGATAATTCCTGCCCCAGAGCCTCTTTAGCTATCTTTTCAGAGTGCCTTTTCCTCTGTATTGCATGTTCTGCCCCTTATTTTCATCCAGAAATTTGAGGCAAACATCCTCCTTCCCCCAAATGTGTGAGCCAGAACAGGGACATTGACTGCCTGTTACAGAGAGTTTGACCCCCAGCTCTCCAGGACGTCAGTGCTACTGAGTCAGTCTCCCAAAATCACTGAAATGTTCTCAATCTAGCTTGTTATGAGGGGGCTCTGGTGTATTCTGACAGTTTAATCTTCTCTTTATAAACGTCACTAAAGGGAAGTGGTCCCTCCATGTTATCTTTGGTTAGGTTGCAGACCAGCAGCTGAAACCATCTCGTTCCTCCCCTCACCTCTTATGCAGCGAGGGCAGCAGAGCTGATTTAGCCCCTGGCTTTCCTGAAAGGAGCCATCTCCTGTCCCCAGGATCTGTCTCCCAGCTCTCAGGAGGGTCAGCTGTGCTGGGAGGGGACCCACCCTGCTGGCACAGCAGGGACCATTGGCCCCTGAGGCTGGAGTGCAGAGCTGGGAACAGAGTGCTGGTCAGAGCACCTGGAATTTAGAGGCCAGTTTGGAATGTGCAGTGGGAGTGCTGAACTGCAAACCTCTGAGGAAGCACTGAAAATGATTTTAAAATGCTGGATCTAGTTCTGCAGACCAGGAGCCAGGGCAGATCCTTTGATAGATAAGCACTCAGAGAGACTCTAAGGCTGGAAGAAAACTGAGTTGCTAGTGGTCTGTTAAAAGGCTTTGACCTACTTCAAATCTTTGTGGAAACAAACACATAATTGTGGGATGTTGTATTTTGTTTCGTTTGTAAATTTATTTTGTACTTATGGCTCCAAGCCACTTTCTGAAAAGCAAGGGAAAAACTTACTGTGTGCAGCTGAAAGGTGTGAAAGACATTATTTTTGTGCAGAAAATCCCAGAGCTTCCAGTAAACATGGTAAGGCAGAAAGTAATAGCCTGTAATAGCATATGAAGGATTTTAAGTTGGGAGATTAAAGAAAATAACCATTCTGTGCTGTGATTCACAAATAGTTTTGGTCATAATAAAACACTTTTTGCTACACTAGCACTGCAAGAAACTCAGGACATTTTAAATTCTTCAGAGAAAATGTCATGAGACAGTGAAATGTTGAGATTGTGCAAATTAGCATTGGAAATAACAAATTAGTTTGTCAGCCTGATTTTATGATAATAAAATAAAAATATTTTTGTGATAGCCTGCAGCCTACATTGGGACTAGGGTCTCAAGAGAAAAGACACCAATACTTCAAATATATCTTTAGTTTGTGAACAGCAGCAAAACTGACTTAATCATGAAAAAAAAGGGAAGTGCTGAGAAATTATTGAGTGTCCAAAAGTGTTTGATCCCATACAATAGTCTGTGAATTTGTGTAAAATGCAAAAATTTGTGTAAATTGGGCTAATTATTTACTAGGGGCTTACAAAAATCTTTAGCGTAACATAAAGTACTTAATGTGCTTATTTCATAGGTAAGACATAACATTTATTTTCAAATCCTCAAAAGCTGGAGAGTGTCCTTGAAAAAGTTTTCATAAAGATCAGTTTTTAACGGGAGGAAATTCTTCCCTGTGAGGGTGGGAAGCCCTGGCACAGGCTGCCCAGAGAAGCTGGGAATGCCCCATTCCTGAGGTGTTCTAGGCCAGGTTGGACACTGGGGCTTGGAGCAGCCTGGCATAGTGGAAGCTGCCCCTGTCCATGGCAGTGGGGTTGGGACAAGAGTATCCTAAAGCTCCTTTCCAACCCAAACCACTGTAAGGTTTTTAAAATCCTGTATGACTAATGCAAAAGATTTGATTTTACTTCCCCTTAACACTTGCCTTTTGATTTTTTCTTTGCTTTGCTGTTTAAGTCATATTTTGATATGAAATGACAATTTTGTGACTGAACACAGTTCAATAATATTCAGCCATATCTAGTTGAGGATTATTGCTTATTTAATATGCTATTTGATGAACATTTGCCACTATTCCTATGTTTTATAAAAGGAGTAGAGGTATTTTAGTTTATCAAACAATGAAAATGTAAGAAAGAAGAAAAAGTCATTTGAATTATAATGAAGTGGTATAAAATTCACAGTACATTAGTTTTCAGCTGTGGGATCTTATAATGAGTATTATTCTGCCAGGCTAAAAATTAATGTTGTGAGGAACTCCCCTCAAGTGCTTTGTGATGTTTCATATCTTTTCACTGTGTTAACCATCATAGGGTTTGACCCTGAGCTCCCAAGTGTATCTCATTAGCACAGATTTCTGCTTTGGTTTAGATAATAAAATCACTGTAGCTGATTTTCTCTGTCAGTTTGTCAGTGGGAGGAAATCTCTAAACCTCTGCTTTCTACAAAAGTACCTTGAGAGCACCAATACTTGCCAAAGAACCTTTGTTGACATCTCCTGTGGTATTGTACAAGAATAACAGTTTCAAGTTGCATTTTCTGCAGTCCTATCAGCACAAATCTATTTGACAGAACCCAGAAAACAAATCCCTGTCAGGCTGCACGTTAAGTGTTGGATTAGGAGAGCACAGAGACATTTTTTGGCCACTTCTACATTCTTGGATTATTTGTGCATGTTGTCTTCTGAAACTGAAGATACAACCCCTTTACCTTCACACAGGTTGTAGAAGGCTCTTTTTGTGACAGTCACAATTGATTTTGGGAGATGATCTCAGTGGGTAGAATCAAAACACTAAGCATTTCTTTTTCAAACCAAAGATGCAAAGGCAAGTCTTTTTAGGGGTATATTTTCTTAAGAGGTTTATAGGAATGCATAGGATGCAGCTTTTGCTTTTATTCACACTGTTTCAGCTGTTGGAATTAGTGTCTGGTATTCTGAGGTTCAGTCAATGATTCAGATCTACATCTGGAGTTATAAAATGTTGCTGCATCCATAGAAATGTTTCCTTGATGTAAAACATTAGAACTGAATAGAAATAAAATAGCAATTAAATATAATAATTTTGCATAAAAAGCATCATCACAATTGCAAAATTGCACATTTGAAACCTTAATTTGTGACATTGAGAGACCACCCTGTGCACTGGAAGTCACTGATCTCATGAAGAAAGTTAAGTTCACATCATAAAGTGTTTGTGCATGCAAGCTGAAATGCTTTTGCTTTTGAAACTGTAAATCGAGTTTCTTTTAGTTTACAAGTGCTTGAATTTGTCAGATAAATTGTTTTCCTTAGCATAACTTGTTCATTTTTTACTCCCCTGAGGGTTTTTGTTTGCTTGTTTTTAAAGACAAAGCCTCAAAGAGCTTCTTGTGTTCCCAGTTGCCAACATCCCTGGGGACGGGTGGATCAGAGCAGCTGCTGTGGTTGTGAGCACTTCATCCTTGGGGCTGGCAGTGGTGGCCCGTGGCTTGGGAGGGTGCTGAGCCTAGAAAACAGATGGATGGGATATTAGCTGGGCATTAAAACTGCTGTGCTGCTTCTGCTGGGTGACTCTGGTCCCTGCCTGCCCTTCTTCAGCTGCCCAGGTCGCTCCCAAAGGTTTCCATCCCTTGTGGCAGTGCTGGTGCCCTTGGGAATGAGCTCAGTGGCCACTGCCTGAGAGCTCTGCAGATTTATCTTCCAGGGTCAGTTTTGGTAAGGTAACAAAGTAAAATGCTTCTGATAATCCAAGGAGGTGAAAGGGGAAGCTCTTCCCATGTTGCTGACACAAAGTACCTCAGTGAAAACAAGCACACTGTAGACTGTTTTCTTGTCCTTTGAGAATATCAACAGCTTTGGCAGCAAGCAAAAGCAGATCTAACAGAAAAGAGCAAGGTAAACATAGGAGTTGCTATCTTTTTCCCCTACACAGATTTGGATTTTGTTTCCTATTTGTACCCAGGAGATTATTAATTTGGTAATGGTATAGTGTCCTAGAAATGTAAAGTATGTAATTCTGGCATTTTCAGAATTTTTGTTAAAAGTCAAAATTCAAACTCTGGGCTGTCTCTGGAATCCACTTCTGTTTCCAAATTGACATCTGTTTTTTTCTTTTCAAAATGAAAGGACAAGAAGGGCATAACTCCTCTTGACGCAAGCTAAAGTAATTTATTTATCCACTGGGCTAAGAACTCTAGTTTTTTTATAATTTCAGTAATATAAATAACAATACTGGCAAGAAATCTGAGAGAGAACGAAAATCAAACTTTTCACACTGTGTGCATTTTATTGAGTAATTTTTACTTTGTTTTAGAAGATCTCAGAGATCAATTGTGTATAGTTGCATGTGGGCAATGAAAAGACAATTGCAGCCCCAGAAGTCTGCAGTGTAAATACAGCATGAGAGAGAACAGCTGGACACTGCAGCAGCACAGGTGCTCTGGAATGAGTGAAATAATTGTGATTGCTGTATTAAGGGGTGCTCACAGCAGACCAGCTGTCTCACCAGCATGAAGCAAAGTTTCAACTGGATCAGGTATTCATGAGTTTAGCTTCTCTGGTTTACTGTCCTGAGGCTTGCAAGTGAATTTCTTACTTGCCAGAAGGTAAATTATTAGTGGCTGAAATAACAAGAGAATGTATCTTGGCAATGTGGTTGAGAAGAGTCTGAACTTAAGAGGATGACAACAAATAAAACTGTCTTTAGAAGAAGTGTGGTGTTCTTTGAACTAGTTCAGTTAATCTGCATTTATGTGTGCTTCATAGTAACAAATGTGGTAAAAACTGGAATTGGAGAGATTTATAGTAAAAGTAAAGGAACAGCTTATTTAACGTAATGCTCTGGGTATGGAAGGATTAAAAAATACTTTGCAGACAAAGCTTTGTTGCCATTCAGGGTTCAATTTGCAGTGCAGTGCTTACAGGTTCCTTGGTTGGCCATGTCCTATACAGTTGATGCTTGAATAAATTGTTTGTCTGTGTCAGAGGAAGGCTGAATTTAGTACTGAATTAGTCTAATTCTCTCTCCCCCCCGGTCTGATCTGCAAACACCCAAATGTAATCAGAGTTAAATGCATTGAGAGCCATGTCTTTGGTGTCATGGTGAGCAATTATTAGTTTTCTCTTTCACAATTTTTGTATAGCAGATGAGTAAGTACATCCAGAGTTTAGCACCATGTACATGCTGACTATTCCTGGTAGTGTTTACCTTTAAACATGTTATTTATTTACTATTAGTTTAGTAATTTAATGACTTTAATGAGTAAAATGCCTTAAATAGTATGATTGCATGTCTAATGAGGCATTTGGATGAAGAAGTCTTGCAGTCTTCTGAAAGCACAGGCACTTCCATCTCTCATGTCTGCAAATAGTGTTACATATACAGTCTTACAGAAGTGTTAGTTTCTTTCCTTTCAAATAACTCTGATTCAACGTACAAGAAAATATTTTGTGGCAAGTGTATATTAGAAGGCAAATGGAATTTTATTTTTTGTTTTCTTTTGTTTTTTACAGCAGTTTTAGGACAAGGTATTTCAGCCTCAAACCCTTGAATTTCTTCAGATAAGTCTCAAGTCTTAAAAATCAACATCGACAATTATCTTATAATTTTTAGTAGATTATATGTTCGTTCTAATATCATGCAGGGAAAAGTGTAAGACATTAACATGAGTATTCACAGTATACATCCTGAATTACAATGTTTGCTTCCTCAAACGAAAAGTTGTAAAGACTTCATGTGACCGTAGGGATACAAAGCAGAGCAGTTAACTGCTACAAGCTATTCCTACTGAAGTCTGTTATTTTCCTCTTGGAAGTCAAAGCAAGCAGGACTGCAGATCCCAGTGAGTTACAGCTTCCTGATGCACCTCTCCTTTGATCAAAAGGAGGAAAGCAGGAGCTTTGTGGTAAAGGACAAGGTCTTGATGGACAGGCATTTCTCATGATGTGGCTGAGTTTGGAGAGAAATCTGTTTTATTCCAAATACTTTTCAAAAAAGTTTTATTAAAAAGCCACTATTGTTAGTATGGAATATCAGGCTATGACTGGTTGAGTATATGTTTCTGCTATCCAGAATTCTAAAATTTTTGTGCTGGTTGTGGTAAGAGAATTAATAAAGATAAGTCTTTTACTGTAAACTTTCACACATTTTCAACTTTAACTTCACTGGGTTTGCTACTCTCTATTTTTCAATGAATTTCAAAATACTGTGACATTTGAGAACAATTGGATATGTATGCTGCCCTTTATTCCAAAACAGTAATTCTGCACTTTTGCTTGTGTTTATGTTTGCATTAAAATAAATGTTAATGCTTGCATTGAAAGCTGGACCATTCTGCAACTGCAAATGCACTTGTGAACAGGAGAGAAAAATTATATAATTTAGACAGAAAAGGCAGAAATGGCTTTGAAATTGCAGGTGCAAGAGGTGAAGCTTCCAAACTGAAATTGTGTTGACATTTAGCAGTGGAACAATGGGCTTGCATCATGATTTGCTTTTATATAAGCAGACTTTAAAATTATTTCTCTGAATATTTCTGCTTAAATTGGATTGTATGACCCCCTTATCCATAAACATAAACTGTCTTAATAACTGAAGAGTAATTAGTAGAATGAGCAGATCTGCCCAAACGTTATACAAAACTTCAGCAATTCTAGTGAAATTGTATGAACTGAGGCTATCATCTTTATTAGATACTTGACTGATGGAGAAACAAACATCCCAGCGGCAGTATATAATTTAGACAATATGTATTTTGTAATAAATATTGTAATAAAAACCTAAAAGTAATTATTGGCCCGCTTTACTGGTTTGGAAAAAAGGTGTTTCCTCTGTAGATTTGTGTGATATCCTTAGAAAGGTGGAGGTTTCTGTGAGGATCAAATGAAATAGGAAACTAGAATATGGTTTTAAATATATTTCAGGGCAGAATAAAATATTGTAGAACTTCATAATTTTTTGCATAATAACTTTTGATAGGTTTCAGTCTCTTGTAACTCTGATCAATATCTGACAGCTGTATTTACTGCACACACTTCTACTTAATTTTTGTGAAGGTAGGGCATAAAATCTGTATATCTCCTCCATTCAGCAGGTTTTGCCAACAAGGCTTGCTCCATGCATGTGAAGAAAGAATCCTTAAAAATATACAAAGCCACAACTTCCTTTGCATTTATTAGTACAAATATACTTTAAAAAAACATATGAGTGTGTTAAAATCTGTATTAAGTCTGCCAAAAGCATATTAATCAGACTGGCAGGAACAGAGATGCTAGAGAACTTAATGCTGGTTGCAATATTTGGCTAATCAGGTGTGCAGCCTCAGCTCTGGCAAAAATATGCTTGTATTTCCAATGCAATTATCAGGAGGTTTCTGTGCATGTACTGTGTGTTACTTACACAGAGTAGCTGCTCTGCCTCTGATCTCCATGTTTCTGATGGAGAGAAAGCTGCTTGCAATGGTAAATGTTTATGTAAAAGCACACACTTGTTTAAATACAGTACATTTTGCTGAATTTAATGGTGACTCTACTATAAAATGCTAGTGGAATTGCATTTTAGCATTTGTGTATATTTAAATAATAAATTAGTTTTTTAATATTCAGATTTTTTATATCTTACCTGGTCATCCATTTAAATTCTCTCTTGCCTCCGTGTCCCTTTCTGTTGTACCTGGACATATGAAACAAGACCAGGGAAGATATTTTTACTCTGATGTAGCAGTGTCCCATCTGCTGTGTCAAGTGTTTAACCTTTTACCACAACTTAGTTCTCACATTAGTGGCATTTTAAGCCCATTTTACAAGAGATTAATTTTGCTCTGCTTGTTGTCAGAAAACTGTTGTGTCTCACAGTGCTTGCAGTCGTAGTGCCAGCAAATTTCTCAGCTTTGAAAGTTGCTTATGCTATGGCTGAGCAGAGATGTGTCACACATCCTGTCTTGCTGTAACAACATGATGTGTTTATTACAACACAGAGTTGTGCTGTGTGTCTCCAGCCTCAAGGAAGCTGTTTTTACCAACTCCATTCATGCAGTGCTGTGGATTTTCTTGTGTATGTAATAGGCTGCTGTTTAGTCAGCATGAAATCCAAATCAGCAGTCAGTGTAAGTGTGAGTGCCTCCACAGGAACTGTATCATTAAACAAAGGTTAAATCAACAAAATGTTGTGGGAAGAGAAAATTGCAATTATTAAACATTTTCTGTTTTGTCTAAAGCAGTAATATAAAACTGAATCTATAACATGAAATCCATAGAAACACGAAAATCAATTGGAATAATATTCCATCCAAAATGTCTAAGAATTCTTAAATATTTTCCTGGCTATTTGTTACAATTCTGCATATCTGTGCATAGGTGGGAGTTTCTCAGAGCATATTCTTTGATGTGCTATGGGAGACTTGAAGGAGCTCAGCAGCTGGATTGCTCCCTGTTGGTAAAATCTTCAGGTAGGAAAATGTAAATAGGTGGCTTGTAACCTGCTTGCAAGCCTGTGCTCTTGGTCTGACAGCTTGGTCTGTGCTGAACTGCAGTCCAGCAGGAGGTTTTAACACCAGCAAATTGTCTCTGAGCATTACCTACCTACAAAGATTTCTGGCCCTTTGAAGGGAGCCCTAACTGAGAACACCATGGCAGAAAGTTTTGCTTCAAATCTATAGAAACAAACTGAATTCCTTTACCACTTTTTAGTGACGGTGGCTTATGATCACAGTAAAATGTTAAGATAATTGCAATTTATTAGAAGTATCTCTCCTTGTTTAATAACATTTTTTGTCTTTATCAGTAATAATGTTGCCACTGTCAACATTTTAATGATGTTTGTTAATATATAATTTTAAATGATAGTGATATAAACAATCCAGAGGAGTGAGATGTGTTTTCTTTTTTTTTTTTCCCTATGGTTTATCAAGCAACTATCTTGCTTGCATTTTAAAATCCTTTTTAAAAAGCATGATTTGTTGAAACAGAATGGACTGACTCAGTGTTAATGGTGGCACCCAGGCACCTCGGGCATCATTAGCTATTTCACTCTGTCAGCTATTTTCAGAGGGCAAGGGTTTTATGACATTTCATTCACCAGCTGTGCATAGCTTTTGCTCAAGGAAGGTTTCTAAAACAGATAATATTATGATTAATTAAAATTAGAAATTATGAAGACATAAGGATGTATACCCTGAGAGCAGAATATGCATTTGGTTTAGAGGAGATCTGCCTCTGTGGGAGTTTTCCTGTAGGTTCTAAATGACCTATAATTTATAGTTATCTCATAAATACTGTTTACTGTAGTATTTTGAAAACATACTGTCATAAAAACTTCCTTGCATTTTCAGAATACACAATTCTGTTTAGGCTGCTTTTACTCCTGTATCTGGAACCTGGGCTTGTAGCTGGTCCTGCTATAATCTGTACCCTTAGCACAGGATAAATATGTTTGTATGGAGAGCATGGAAGGAAACCACCTGTTCTCTAAAGATGTGCAATCTGCTTTCTCTGGTTTTGCTTTCTGGGTTTTGAGTTTTTCTACCTTGATTTCGTAAATATTAGACATACTCTTTGGAGAAGCTTTTCCCAAGATTTCATTTTTTGGAGGAAGGAAAATGTGCAGTAACAGTACAAGCTGTTGGTCCTTCATCCTTGTGATGGTGGGGTTAAAACATGTTGGTGCACATTAAGAAGTCAGTATTTACCAGAAGTGGTTTGGAAGTATCTGGTGGTTGTAGTTCTTTCATGAGTAAACTTTACAAAACTGTGCCAGTCATAGCGTCAGATAACTCCTGCACCAAGATTTCTCGAGCTTTAAGATACTGCATTTGACGGACTTTGCCAGCTATTAATCTAGGAAATGATTAAAGCATCTTGGATGAGCATAGAGAAACTTTCTAATGATATCATTAGTGTGGAAATGTAATCCCCTTGAGGAAAAAAACCATGGCAGCATTAGTGACATGGAATTATGTAGTGCACAGCTTAGAGGGTATAAATAGACAATATAGAGAAAAATGTTTTCCTATCTAAAGACTTAAAATATTTGATATTCTCATTCTGTTGGTATTCATGGAGAGCTCTGGATTATGAGGCCTGATCCTAAACATAGGAGGGTAAAAAAAGAAATTTTTCTTGTTCTTCAGTGGGATATGAAACAGGCTGTATAAAGCTTCTGGAGTTTCCTCATTGCTACCAATGACAGACTAAATATGGGCTGTTATTTAATATAATAATTGTTCCTTGTTTTTCTTACTCTGCAAAATTTCATTTCTTTTGCCCTAAGCATCTTGGCTTCAAAATGTTACATATTATTAAGTCTGGTTCTGAGACCTTCAAGGATTTGTAAAATATACTCTTAGCAATTAAAACTAAATTGAAGCAATTTCACCCTGCAGTCAGAATTCACCACACTGTTTTCATGTTTCAACTTACCTTTTCATCTGAGATACCCAAATATTTATGCTAATCTTATCAGGAAAAGAATTTTTAAAAATTCTTCCAGATGACTGTTTACCATTGAGGATACTGTAGTAGTGATCTCAGTCTCTGTGTTTAGCCAGAGCAAAAGTGGAATGTTTAAGGTTGACTGCTGTATCAGATTCTGGGAAATCTATTATCAGGCAGAACATTTCACACTTCAGTAAACTCCAAATTAATTACGTTGATGGTACATGAATACCAAAAGAAAGTGAGTGTAATTAATGCTACTTCAGCAAACATCAGAGGAAATATTAGAGATTTCCAATTGATGATAATGCTAATGTGTTACATAAAAGTATTTTATTAGAAATGGTATAATGCTGTCTCTTGCAGTGCCTGTGTAATGTACCAGTTTATTAATTTAAACATGTTTTTATTGGCAATTTAAGACTATATCAGCATGCAAATGTATTTTAATATAGTCTTAATTACATGCAATTCCCTTGCAGGACAGTTTAGGTGTGAGACAGACAAATCTGAAATTAAATAGGAACATGTATGAAGATATTGGAAGACAGCAAACTTGCTACCTTCGACTTGTGGAGGGCAGACTTTAGCATCTTTAGGAGACTAGTTGATGCAGTCCCTTGGAAGGCATTTCTGAAGGGCAGGGAAGTCTAGGAAGGCTGGACATTCTTCAAGAAGGAAATCTTAAAGGCACAGGAGCTGGATGACCCCATGTGCCAAAAGATGAGCAAGTGGGGAAGACTGTCCTGGCTGAACAGAGCTTTGGCTAGAATGCAGGGAAAAGAAAATAAAGAGAGGGTTTATGACCCTTGGAAAGTGGGATAGCAAACTCAGGAGAGCTGCAAACGTGTCATGAGGTTATGCAGGGAGAAAATTGATGGGTCAAATCCTAATCTGGCTACTGTCATAAAAAATAATTGAAGAATGTTTCTATAAAGGTGTTGACTACAAAAAGGAGGCCTAAGGAGAATCTCCATGCTTTATTGGCCTTGGGGAAAACATAGTGAACAAGTGTGAGGAAAAGGCTGAAGTACCAAATGCCAGTTCTTTGCCTGTCTTTAATAGTAAGACCAGCTGTTCTTCAGGTACTCAGGCCCCTGAGCTGGAAATGAGGGCTGGGGAACAGAGTGAAGCCCCATAATCCAAGGGGAAATGGTCAGCAATCAGCAACCTCCCACACCCCTGAAACACTCAGACTATGGTCCAGGTGGGACCCCTCCAAGGGGATGGAGGGAGCTGGTAGAGCACTCACTGGGCCACTTTCCATTATTTATCAGTGCCTGCAGAGGTCCCAGCTGACTGCAAGTTGCCAAAGGTGATGCCCATCTACAAGAGAGGTAGGAATGAGGATCCCAGGAAGGTCAGGCTTGCCAGTGTGACCTTGGAGTCAGGGAAGGTCATGGAGCAGATCTTCTCAAGTGTCCTCATGTGGCACATACAGGACAACCAGGGATCAGGCTCAGTCAGTGTGGGCCAGTTTATACAAGGCAGGTCCTGCTTGACCAACCTGATCTCCTGTGACAAAGCGACCCCTTAGTGGATGAGGGAAAGGTGGCGGTTGTTCTCTCTGGACTTCAGGAAAGCCTTTGACACCATTTCTGCAGAATTCTCCTGGACAAACTGGCTGCTCTTGGCTAGAGTGGGTGTAGTCTTTGCTGGATGAAAAACTGGCTGGGCAGCTGGGCCTGGAGGGTGGTGGGGAAGGGAGTCACCTCCGGCTGGGGCTGGTCACCAGTGCTGGTCCCCGGGGCTCTCTAGTGGGGCCAGTCATTTATCAATGATCTAATGAGGGGGTTGAGGGTACCCCAGTCAGTTGCAGGTGACTCCAGGGTGGGTGGGAATGTTCTGAGGACAGGAAAGCTCTGCAGAGGGGTCTGGTGAAGGGTCTGCAGCACAAGTCTCATAGGGGAGCTGGGGGTGTTTAGCCTGAATGAAAGGAAACTCAGGGGGGACTGAATTTCCTTTGGCTCTCTACAACTACCTGACAGGAGGGTGTAGCCAGGTGGGGTTGTTATTTTATCTTCTCTCACGTAACAAGAGACAGGATGAGAGAAAATGGCTTCAAGTTGTGGCATGGAAGGTTTAGATGGCAATTAGGAAAAACTTCTTCAGTAAGAGGGCTGTCCAGGGAAAAGTGGAATTGCCATCCCTGGAGGTATTTAAAAGATGTGTAGATGTGGCACCGAGGGATGTGGGTTGGTGGTGTCTTGGAGAGTACTGGGTTAATGGTTGGACTTGATGACATTAAAGGTATTTTCCAACCTAAACTATTCTATGATTTTCTATCTTCTAGGGTTTATAGTGCAATATTAAGAGCTGATGCTATCTCAAAAGACCATCTGTAATTCAGTGACATTTACACAAAAATATGCCATTAATGGTATTATGCCTTCAATTGTTTACAACCTGAGCCATAATGAATTCCACCCTGCCTATTGTAGAGTACTGTAAGAGCAGCCACTGTAAAACAGGCTGTCGGCATCCAGAATGCAGTTTCTCACCCAGAAACAATGTAATAAGAAAAATAATTAGATTCTGTGATTAACAGAACACAGCGAAATTATATAAGGCGGTTTTGAGTTTTTTTGCAGATGTTAGCACTTTATAAATTTGCATTGGAATCTTATTTCAGCTACTAAGACTGACTTTCAAGCAACAGTAAGCAGGCTATAGTTAACCACTGAAGCAGAAATTTAGAGTCAATGAGTAATTATTAAGAGCTTTCCAGAATATTAGCTGTTTCAGTTGCTGCAGTGATGGAATAGTCCATTAGATATTTCTGTTTCTGGCAACTCCTGAGAATTGATTCTGATACGAAACAAGGAGCCATTTTGATCAATACTGTAATTACTCTTATTGATGGATTGTTTTACAATGATAGTCATCATTGCAATGTGTCTGCTCAGGAGGCATCAGCGCTGTCCGCTGCGTGCCGTAATGCGCCACAAATATCGGATTCAAATCAACACACTATTGAGGCTGGGCTGACAAGCGTGAAATTAATTGTTCCACTTCATGTAAGACCTGCATTCTTCTTTTGAGAGAGTAATTTGTTGCTGTGTGTAGCCTGGGAACAGTACAGCTTCAGTGCCATGTTAGGTGTGGCTTTCTTGGTCTTTGTCTTTTCCCTGCAAGATCAGTTCTTTTACCGTTTTTAAGTAAAATCAAAGGAATTTGTGACTCAAGGGCTCTGGCAAAGTTCATATTCTGTCAAGTTTTTCAGAATGGAACTGCATGTCTTGCTAAGAGAAAAATAGGCTTTATCATCCAAGCTATTGAAAGGTTTTAAAATACGGGAGTATCACTGAGGCAAGGAACTTCGAAATCCTTGTATATGAAAATAAAGCAGAACAAGATAATGTTTCAACAGCTGTTTTTCTGGTTTTTCTTTGTCATCTGAAATGCTGCATCATTACTAGTGTGTTTTTTAATGAATATCTATACTGAAAATGTTATCTTCAAATTGCCTTGGTGGAAAAAGAGATTACTTGCAGGGAGAAAAAATATTTAGAAACATAAATATAGATGTACTGCGCCACATCACTATGGTCTATTCATGGTTGGTTGGACAAATGGCTTATTAATAAATGGAAAGTAAGTAATTAATTAATTGTGATAATCAAGTGATAGTTACTAGTACAGTTCCCAAAATTGTGTTGCCCTTAGAGTTGTGTGTTTCTACTTTGAGGACATAAATTTTCAGCTTTAGATTTCTTAAAAGAATATTCATGATATTAAAATACTTGAACTCAAAGGTTTTTAACTTTATCCTATTCCACTTTGCCATTTTCTTCTCTTTTGTTATAAGCTTTTCTCTCTCAAATGAAAGGCAAGTTTTTTGCCAACTGGCGTGGTGTGTGTGCACTCATGCATGTGTAATTTCACTGCATCTGTGTAAATTCTAACAAAGTAAATTCATAGCTGGCTATGAGAATACTGGTTTGATATGGAAAACACAGAAATAGCTGTGCAACTCAATGGGCATTTCCCAATCTACCATTCTGTCTAATAGTGTCAGACTTAAATGTTTGAGGATGATGCTGATATTTCTGTCATGAACTGCTGAGAATAACCTTCTTGCAGGAGGGAAGAGCCCAGCACAGAGTCCCTTGTTGGAAGCTGGTTACAGAGGATTTTAGATTTTCTGTGTTGACAGGTACTGACTCCTAAGAGAACACTACATTTGACCTG
>VXBC01004884.1:291-80178 GCA_013399945.1 Ploceus nigricollis | reverse complement strand
GAGAGAGATCTTGGCAGTCTGGACACAGAGGAGTCTCTTAAAGATAAGCTCAGGGAAGTGCCAAGTCCTGTATCTGGAGATATTTGAGAGTAAACTCTTGCATCAGTACAGGCTGGAGGCCATCTGGTTGGAAAGCAGGTCTGCAGAGATCTTGGGGGACAACAAGCTGACCATGAACCAACAAAAGGTTGTTGTGGCCAGCAGCTTCCTGGGCTGCAGTAGGAAGAGTGGTGCCAGCAGGTTGAGATCCTTCCCCTCTACTTGGCAGAGGTGAGGCCACATCTGCAGTGTTGTGTGCAGTTCTGGGCTCCCCAATGCACGAGGGGCATGGACTTACCGGGGTAAGTCCAGCACAGGCCCACAAAGATGATGGAGGTTCTGGAGCATCCTCCTCATGAGGAGGGTCTGAGAGAGCTGGGACTGTCCAGCCTGAAGAAGAGAAGGCTCAGGGGTATCTTATCAACGTGTATAAATACCTCACAGGGGTGAAGAACAGGGAGACAGATTTTTCTCAATAGTGCCCAGTGACAAGACAAGAGGCAGTAGGCACTTGGAAGTGAATCTGAACACCAGAAAATGTGCTTCTGCTGTGGAGAGCATTGAACACTGGCATGGGTTGGCCAGAGAAGTTGCGGAGTCTCCATCCTTGGAGATAATCAAAACTCAGCTGAACGTGGTCCTGGGCAACTGGTTCTACATGCACCTGCTTGAGCAGGGTATGGGACAAGAAGATACCAAGACATCTGTTCCAACCTAAATGAGACTCTGATTCTGTGTGTTCCTTTCTTCCCCTCAAAAAACTAATCAAGATGAGACCCAGGTCATTCTTGACAGTTTTGTTACGTTGTATGGTTTGTGAAATATGTTGGAAAATGAAGCTCTGAGCTGTATATCTGTATTCATTACCTAATAGTTAATTTCCAGCACAGCAGTTAATTTGAAAAATTAACTTGTGGAAGAAGCTGTAGAAGGACAGAGGCACATTTGTCCTTTCACAGGAGTAGAGCTTTGGCCTCTGTGACTCTATCCCAGGCTCATGAAAAGTGTCTTTTTCCTAAAAGTATATTTTTAAAATGCAGAATATTTTCTTCAGAAACAATTTCTTACCCTTACAGGTTTCATCTGTTAAAAAAGAATCAGCATGTTTTCTGATGGAGACTGCTGACTAGAACATTTGTTTTGTGTCCCCGCAGATGACCTCTCTAAATTAATCGATCTCAGTTCTAATGAGGTGACCTGTTTAAAATAGCTCTCTGCCGGTGTGTATTTTCATGTCTTTGGCATTTAAACTTTGAGGTACATCTCTTCCTGGGATTTTTAGAAATTATCTTTTATTTTCTCTTCAGATTTTTCTGAAAAATGCTGCTGCTTCAGCCCACTATTGGAAACTGATTTTGATTAAAATTATTTAAAATATAAGCCCCTTTTTTGTGGTTGTTTGTAACTGGTTCAGTATTGGATTTCTCAGGGTCAGCACCTAAGCCAGGCTGTGCTGTTTGTTCCCCGGCTGGGCAGTGCACAGCTCAATAGCTTTTACATTATGCTCTGACCACACAGGGGTGGAGCAGATCGCTGCTTTCCCAGGTCAGTTGTGCAGTTATGTTTTACAGGATAAGGTAAAAAAAAAGTCTGTGTCTGATAATTCAGAAAAGCTGCCGTTAAAGGATAATCAGTCCACATAATCCTTTGCATTCTGCAGAATGCTTACGCATTGAATACTACTAAACTGCATGCTATTTTTATGCATAGAAAAAGAATTAAAGAATGGTTGAACTTTTATGACACTTTAAAGATGCACTAGCTTTGTATTTTGTGGCTGCGTGTGTCCACTCACACTGTGTGGTGCTTACATGTTGGTTTAAGAAAATGTGTTAGTTAAAGAAATATGTTAGTTAAAATTAGTTTATGTGCTCCTGAAAACCTTTTTAATAGTTTCATAGAACAGCTAATGGGGAGAGAGGGAAATACAGAAAAGATATTGCTTTCTGAAGATGACTGCTCTTCAGTTCCTGTAGCATAAATTGTAAACTGCTTCCTTAAATTCTTTTCCTTGGAAAGTGAGAAAAGAGCAGTTGTCTGCATGTCATTCACTGAAGGTCACTAGTGTGTTGATGACTGTAATAGCAGAGTTGTGGTTTTTTTGGTGACCTTGCACAAGTCCTTAGAATAGGGATAGTTAAGGTAATTAAGATTTTAGTCTTTACAGTGTGCTCATTAAACACGATTAGTCTTGATGTCACATTGTGCTCATCCTCCCTGATGATCAGAAAGGCTTTCATTTAGAACAATGCCAGTGCTACTTTAGTGAACACCCCAAGTGTCCATAGGGTGGCTTGCTCTGACCGTGGATGTTTTGCAAGGTAGCAGAGAGGGGTAATTTCACAGAATATTATGAGTTGGTTGCTATTTTGTTAGTAACAGTTAAGAGGCAAGGAAAGCCTAACACCTATTTCACCAAAAAAAAAGGAAAGAAGGATTTTCTGGCCCTGAGTAAATGTGCAATCTTGGGGAGAAAAAGAAAATTCTTAGTATGTAATTTAGTCTGCAGACTGGTAATGGGTAATTTGTTTGTTTTCTGATGCTGTTAGCAACTTAAGGCTACGCAGCTGTTATATGTTCATGTAAAAGGATATTACCTGCTGGCATGTTCTCTTTCTGTTCTCTTTCTGTCTCACACTTGTGCACACTCACACAAATTGGTGCCCCTTCCCCTCCCTCCTGGAGCTGCTGATCAGGATATCCTCTGGGAACAGCAGCACCATTTCCCAGTTGGAGCTGCGTGCATTTAAGCTCACTGATCTCAATGCCATGTGACTGGAAACGCAAGGAGCAGATTGCCATCCGGTGCACACTCTCCAACCCCTCAGATAGCAAAAAAAAAAAAAGAGGGGGTGGGAGTGAGGAGGGGAGGTTCCCTTGCTTTTTTTGTAGCGCTGTTAATTCCTGCTGGAGCTTGTTTGCCGCAAGCTCAGTTCATGGCAGTAACAGAAGCAGCAGAGCCTATTCGGTAGCTCAGTGCTCTCAATGAGGTCAAGCTGGATCAAAGGGAAGCCTCCTGTGGAAGCATCTCCTGTAAGTTCTGATACTGCTTTTCTGTGCTACCTCCAAATAAATCATAGCCTCTATGACTCTGCCAGGTTTCAGTGCTTTATCCCTCCCCTACTGATAATTTTGTGTGAGGTTGTCAGGTTTTATGTTAATTGAACTTGTCACTGAGGTGTCAGTTGGGTAATAATGCTGTGCATTTTGGGAGAAAAGGGCTTATGTTCTCTCCTTTTATTTTCCAAGGGAGTGGGAAGAAGAAAGTGTGGTTTTGTCCTTTTGAAAAGCTCCAAGCTGTTGAGGTTACAGCTCACCAGATTCTGTTTTATGTAATCTACATATTCTACTTTCTAAATAAAGCAGCTCTAAAGTGTCTTGCAGATGTCATTGGGTTTCACCAAATAGCTATTCTTTTAGGAATAGCTACCTAAACATTTAAGTAATTAACAAAAAAAAAAAAAAAAGAGAGAAAGTACTTTATTCAAATCTCGGAAACCTCTGTAGTAACTTAATTTCAAAGAAACTCCCCTTACACAAGCTGCAGTTCACCTGAGGGGTCTCTAATGTGATCATTCAGAAATATTCCTTTGAAACCTAATTCTGGATATTAGCTGGTTTTAGTGAAACTTTTCAGTTGCATAGGCTTCCACAGTGAGATGAAAAATTTCTTGTTTTATGTAATGAGCTAGCTGTTCCTGCAGAAATGCAATTTAGCATGAAAGAATGTTAACTTTTACAGGGAGTGTTGTCTCATTTACAGCATGGAATCTTTGGGCAATAATGACATGCTGGGCTGTAATTTTTCATCTACATAACCCAATTTTTTTTCCCTCTTGAAGTACAAAAAGCTTACTTGAATACTTATCTGGAAGGCTTGCAGAGTGGTTTCAATGCATTGAACAAAGTAACTACCACCTGTTTGGATTATTGTTAGTTATACATTGTAAACCCTGAGGAAAAATAAAATATCACAAGTCATTATCCCTTTTGCTGTAAAGTTCCTCTTGAAAGGACTGGCATGGTGCCTGTCTATTGATATTCAGCTTGTATTTTTGGAAACTCAGCAGCATGGGAGTTGTGCTGTAAGGTGATGAAGTGTTGCAATAGTTATAAAGAGTTATGGCACTGCTCTACTTCCCAAAATCTAATGTCTTTGAGTTTTTTTCAGAGGTGTGTTCTTTAATTGTAGTTGTCTTTTTATCTTCTTTAGTTAATATCTTGATTTTCTTAGATATCTAACTTTGAAATTGGATAGAGAAAGGAAAAAAAAGTGTGAAATCAGGTCATGCAGCATCTGTGTATGACATGAATATTTGCTGAGGAGATTTATGGAACAAACTTGAAGACTCATTTTCAACTGCATATTTCTATTTAATGAAAAGATGACTTGTTACTTAAAGGTGCTATGAGTTTTATCTGACATGACTGCAATATAAATATGAGAAGAGAATGTGTAATTTAACATCTCGTACTTAGTACTCTCATTCTGAGGAAAGGATCAAAATGCTTTATGAACCTATCACTGGATTTTTTATTTATTTTGATTTTGTATCTTTTCTTGGCTTTAACAGAGGCTGTCTTCAGTTCCATCGAGACAGCTCCATTTTTAAACACATATAGTGGGGGGAAAATACCCATTTTGTATCTTTTTGTCCAGATGATGACGCTTCTTTTCATTTCAGCATTCAGCTTCTGAGTTGATCCTAGTTGAAGATGAAATGACAGATACTGAAGATAATGAAGAGGAGGATTTAGGAGTCATGGATGATCAACGCAGTGTAATTCTCCATCTCATCTCTCAGCTCAAACTTGGCATGGACCTTACCAGGGTATGAACACTGTATCTCTTTTATATTTGTTCACTATTGTTTTTTCTTCTCATCCTTCTGTGTGCTTGTGTGCACAGCTGGTTCTTGTGAGTGTGTTTTGCCCCTGTGGACAGCCAAGTTTTCCTCTTTAGAAAAGTGTGGTCCCAGAGAGCTATGGAGTGCTGTCTCTTGCTAGGCAGGCTTTCACATGAAGTGACCACATCAGATATTTTAGAGATGGAGGGGGAGGGAAGGAAAAAAGAGGAAGAAAAAAATCCTTCAAAACTCTTGCTTATTTTTTTGCAAGCCTTTCAGAGTGACCATATGTTGTGTACGGAGCCCACAAGAATGTCAGGGTGCACTGGGGGTTGGAGGAACAATAATGGCAATTATATGGATGAAGGATATACATGTTCACATAACTGCTTTGTGGATTGGATTCCATTTAATTGCAAGTCAGCTTAAAAAAAAAAACCCATGATGGTAAAGAAATTACACTCTTCAGGGTATCAGTTCTTGTCAGTGTTGAGCAGCTCAGCAGTTAATCTTCTGTGCATTCTCTGAGTCCTAGAACCAGTATTGTTCTGGACAAGCTTATCCATACCGATGCGAGCAAAGAAATTTCAGTGTCTGAGAAATTTTCCTTTAAGTCCTTAGAGTTTTGGAAATGAGGTAGACATTAACGAAGCAAGGAGTGCTTCTTTTTGAATATTCTTGTATTCCAGTGAAACCTTCTCATGAGGCTAAATAAATAATCAAGGAGATTTTTGTAAATATATGGAATATCCTTTCCTTGCACAAGGGTTTTCTACTTAAAATCCCCAAATAAAACTCCTATTGTCCACTTTTCACAAATAAGAGCTCATTCTGACACTCTCCACAAGTAATACAAAGTTTGGAAGGACCAGAGAATTTCTCTGGCACATGAAGTAGTTTTGCAAGAAGTTGTTCTCATGGGCATTTTGATATTCTGAAGAGTTCATCTGCTTTTCTATTTTTTTTACATGTTAATCAAAAACTATAACTTTCTTACAAAATAAAGTTTTCTCAAAATAGTTTTTTCTGCTTCCTCTGGAGTAATTGTCAGTGTTTTAAAATAATTACATTTTTAAGACTGAGCAATCCTGTGTACTGTTGCTGAGTCGCTGCCCAGAAATGAATGTTTTATTCTAAATAAAACGAAAGTTTCATGATTTCATTTTGAATAATTTATACCTGTCACTTTTTAGTATGTCTGGGGTTATATACAGTTCATTTTTGGTTTTGTTTTTCTTACATTTTCACTTTTTCTTAACTCTTCCTCTTTTCTGTGTTGGTTTTCTAAGGCTGTCTGAGTCTATAATGTTCAAACTAGGCTAAGATTTCTTATCCATGGTTCTTTGTCTTCAGAACATTTTGTCTTTGGCAACAAACAAGATTTTTCTTTCCTGATTTTCACTGTCATCTTTTTGTCATGGCAAAGTAGGCAAAACCCAAGACACACAGTTAATGTAAGTAAGAGAAATTCCTGTAAATAAGAGAAGAGTAGACATTTATAAGAGAAACATGAAGGTAAATACATATATGATAACCTGTTTCTTCCATAGTGTTCTCAGAGCACAGTTTTTAAAGATAATGATAAATGTTGAAATGAGAAGAGGAACAGGCAGAGTTAGATCTGTCTGTAGTCTGTGTGATGCATGGATACACATATGATAAGTATTAATGAGACATGCCACATGTGCACATCACTTTTCTGCCCATTTTGAGGATTAAAAAAAAATGCAGGACAGCTGGCTGCTTTTTTTATCAACTTTGCATACTGACATGAGGCCCTTAGGGCCGCTGACATGTGATGGTAAAGCTGGGTTTGTTGGCTGCACTTCTTCCCATTTTTCATTATTCCTCTGAAGGTCAGGTTTCAGAGCACCTTGATGCTCATCACCTTCTGCTGGAAGTGGTTGTGGCACAGTAGTTGCTAATATCAGAGGATGTTTTTGCATGTTTCCATTTTCCTATGCCTTCTTCCCTAGGGCTGTGTCTTTGGTTCATTCTGAGAGCTGTGGATTGCTGCATGATACTCACATGAACAAACAGCTTTTTCTGAGCCCTTGGTGGTTTTGGGTTCTGGATGCATGAGCATTACCTTCACATTCCATATCACAGGAAACAGCATCTTATCCTTATGTTAGCCATGGTCTTGCCTGTGCTGACAGCAGTTTCCCACAGTGAAGATAGCCACATTTAATGTTGTGGAGGTGCTTCACTTCTGGAATGTGTCATACTGCTTTGCCTTTTAGTGAGGAGTTAAGGAGTAAAAACTACTGTGAAGGAGAACACCTGCAGTGAAGTATCAAATCTGTGTGGGGATTTTCTAGAATGGGCTAAACTTCATGGTGGCCAAATAGACTTCAACAGCTGCTAGAGAGAGTTGGGTGGGGAGCAGTTCACAGCAGCAGAATGTGGTACACAACTGATGCTTCAGACTGGGATAGGACTTTCAACCTCATTTAAAACTAGAATTGCTGGGGAAAAAAAACAGGTTTCTAAATTGTTTGTTCTTCAGACTTTAAAAAAATGAAGAATAGTGCCAAAACCCACTGACAGCCTTTGTTGGCAAGTGGCATCTAATGGACTGCAGTTAATGCTAACAGTTTGTACAGATGTGTGATCACTCCCCTGCATTCCCTTACCTTCCTTTACACAGTTAATATGTGCTAAAAATAAAGGATTGCCATTCTTCGTAAAAGGGCTGCCAGTAATTCTGCAGGATGTCAACCTGTTGTAAATTAACATTGTGGTGTGTTCACGATGTCATAAGTTTTTACTTTGCTTGCCAATATTCTTTTACCTTGCAATTTTAAAATGTAAGTGGCATGAAAATAGCTTGTTTTATTCCCACAATGACACAGATTACAGTGAAAAGAAAGCTTTTACACCTCTAAAAGAAGGATATCTCAGCATGAGGTACCTTGGCTGGATTTCTGAAAAAATTAGGGAATGATGCTGACACTCATGTTTTTCCTCACAGTAAATAATAGTGGGGATAAATATCTCTCTTCTTAAGACATTGTGCTCATTTTTCTCAGTTGCATTCAGATCTAATTAAGTGAATTCAAACCTAGGAGATTTATAATCAAATTTTCAACCAGTATTGTCTTTTTAACATCAATGAAAAGGGAAGAATACCTCTTAAACTGCTTTATTTTCATCTGAAGCCTGAGAAAGAGTAAGAATAGATTGTTCTAACATTTTAGAATGCAGTGAGGTGATTTTATTGCTTCAAACTTGAGCAACTTGGTATCTATTCTTGAGTGTTTCTTTTGTCCAGTTGGTTGTCATGCTGGCATTTTCTTGGAGGAAAAAATTAGTCAGTTTTGACTTCTTATGCAATTAAAAAAAAATTCATAGTCCTGCCCAAAGCCAGTATAAAGAACATGGGTCCTAAGTGTGTTTTTCTGGACACTTCATTCTGTCTGGCTGCAGAAGAGTTGAAAACCTCATTCCTTTAAAAGCTGGAGTGCTAGCACAAGTGCACAACAGCCCAGTGCTGGCAAGAGGAATGCAGTACACTTGCAAATTTGTTTATTTCTATTTTTCTTATTTCTGCAGAAATCAAGATAGGGCCAATGAAAAAAATTGATTGATGTAATTTTTTTTTTTTGCTGTATTAGTGTGTGGTGGTGTTGCATATTGAAACTTTGAGACGATGAGATTATTTAATAAAAGGCAATGTTTTGTAGGCATGTTTTGTAATACTGCAGTTGTGTAAGCTTTAAAACTCAAGTATTTTTATTTCATAGTTCTGCCTCCTTGTGTGGAAACAATTCAGTTATTCAGTGGATCCGTTCCTGCCACAATTAAGGATGTCATTTCCAGCTTAGTTGGGCTTTTAAAGCAAGATCATTTGAGCTGGACTTCAGGCCTTATTCAGATTTTAAATTGATTCTTGAAACTCAATAATTAGAGTCCAGTGATTTATCACATCTCATTTAGTGGCAGTGCTGGTGTAGCTGTGTTAAGCAAAGCACACATCTAGGACTTAAGGGAGGAGGTGCCAAGACTCTATGACCACAACGGTGGGATGAAACCATCGCAATCTTAGTGTTGTACCATAAAATCTGCATCATCTGAAGTATGGTCTGCAGTTTTCTTCTCCTCTGTTTGTGCTAATAAAGGTCACTGTCTTTAGAGAGAGGCTCTTGGACATAGTGAGGTGCAGAGTGCTGTTTATTCAAATGAGTTTGCCCTTTGAAGTCTCTGCAGTGAGCTCACAAAGGCACTACTGGTATTTCTAGACAGAAGTTATGGGAGATTTTTGTATGTTTTGCTGTCACTTCCCCCTCTGGTAACCTGATCTTTTAGTGTACAATTTATATTAAAATGAGATCCTGAATTGAGGATCTCAACTGCTGAATTGCATTTTTTAAAGATTAGATTGAATAATGAATATCTGGTCAGAATGAGAATGCTGCAAATAAGATGGAATTGTTTAAAGAGTTAAAAATAAGAAAACTTTACTGGCTTTCCACTTTACCTTCAAAGTTTTGGATTTCACTTTTGAAAACTAATCTCCTCAGCCTGCCACTGTCACACCACCAGGACTGTAGGCTGTCTTCAGCACTCAGTCTGCCCCACATAGTGTAAAATTAAGGTCCTCCGTCATTCAGGGCCTCAATAGGTTGGTAGCAGAAATCATGTGGAGTCCTCAAGGCTTAGAGAGTAGAGTCAGAGGAATATTACAGATGGAACTTTGCGTGATTTTTATATAAACTTGTAAAAATTATTAGCCTATAAAGGACTCTATGTGTGTAAATATAAAATACAGAAGGAGAGAGCCAACAAGCAGATAAGTTACCGGACACAGCAGTTCTCTCTTTTTGCAGGGAGGTATTGTGACTTGCTGTGTAGCTGGAAAGACTTTGTTCGAGCTGCTGTGACTGGAATTCTTGTTCCTGTTTACAAGTTCTCTTTGAGAAGGGCTGAATGATTAATAAAAGTTTGAAAGCTTCAGTTTCATTATCCATGGGATCCAAAAGGGCTGATCTGTGCTTTGGTCCCACTTAGAATAGCAAGCTGGACCAGCAGGGGGAAAGCAAATAAGTTTGTGACAAACAGTGGCTCCCTGCCTGCTGTAAATAACCCTTGCTTTTGGGAAAGGGAAAAAGTAAATGCAGTGAAAATTTAAAGAGGAAAGCAGAAGAATTGCTGTAATAGAGGACAGCTGTTGGTTTGCATCTGGCATCATTGAGCCACTTGGATTCACATAAGATAAATTTGTCTGTGCCTGAAGTTCCTTTTGGTCATGCGAGAGCAACCCTTGAGCTTCCCTGTGACAGACCCGCACAAAGTGGGGAGCATGGGGGAGGAAGAAGGGAGAGAAATAAATTATGTCCCGTAGGCTTTGTTTGCCTTGCAGTGCCCTCCAGGATGTTTCACTGGAAACTTCTAACAAAGTGTTATTGTGAAGTGAGTGACTTTGGTAACATCTGTGTTGCTAGAGAAGGCCCTTGAGACTGTATCTAAATCATCTGGGGCTGGCTTCCTCCTGGGCAGACTGCCTAGTGCTCAGCTCCAGGTTTTTTTCTGGGCTCATGGGAGCCTCTCTATGCCCATTACATCAGTGTAATGATTTGTGCAGTTTTTGGTTCAACTTGTCTGAAATAAAGTGAAGCCATGCAGGGGCCCACCACAGTGACATGGTACCATCTGAACCAGAGGGCAGTGTGCCATGGGACTGGGGGAGATAGGAGATCTTAGGGATGGCAGGGGATTTGACGTGGGAGTTGTGGGGGTACATGACATATGATGACACTGTAGGTCAAATGGGGGGTGCTTTCTTGCCTACAGCCTCTTGGGAAGGCTCCTTGGGATGGTTTTATACTAGGAAATAGACTTGAGATTTGGTTATGATTTGGTTGTGCTTGGATCTCCTTGGGTTGGTTTGTTAGAGGCCGGAAGGGACCTAATCCATGTAGAGTGGGTAGTCAGTGGCCCAGGAGTGAAATATGGAGCACAGATGTTTGACAGGAGGGATGGATGTACCCCTTACATTCTCCACCACTTAGAGGTTGGTGACTGGTATGTTCATATAAAATACTCATCTTCTGGTGGTTTGGGAGGGTGTGCCCCTCCCATTTTGGAGGGTTATGATTAATTTGGTTTGTTGATGTTTGATGTAAATTAGTTTATATCAAAGTATGTTTTTGTGTCCTGTAAACAAAGAAAACAATGGCTGGTTTGTTAACTGAGAGGAGAGGAAAAGCTGGATTTCCATGTGCGTGGAACAGCCCATCCCTGTTGTGTGAGCTGCTCTTGAAAGTCATAATGGAATAGGAAGCAGCCTGCATGGGTATCAAGGCCACTACTTTTTCCTCCACTCATTATTTACACGGCAAAGAAAATTAAATTGTTACGGCATAGGAGGGAAATATGCTATCCCAAAATTTGACAGGGTCAGAATTACAGCTGTCCTAACTGTTCTCTGCCCCCCTTTCCCCTCGCTAGTGTGATCACAGGGAAATCATATATGCCTTTGTCTGCTTTGCATACAGGTAGTCCTTCCAACATTTATTTTGGAGAAAAGATCCCTGCTGGAGATGTATGCAAATTTCATGGCCCATCCAGACCTGTTTTTGTCAATTGCAGCTGGAGCCACTCCCGAGGAAAGAATTATCTGCTTTGTGGAGTATTATCTAACAGCTTTTCACGAAGGCCGAAAGGGAGCAGTTGCCAAGAAGCCCTATAACCCTATAATTGGTGAAACGTTTCATTGCTCGTGGGATGTGCCTAAAGATAAAGTGAAAGCATTCAGAACTAATGGTGCCTCCACGGTTGCTAAGGACTCAGCCAAGGAGCTTGGCCAGGACCAGTCCACGTGCTACAAGCTGAGGTTTGTAGCTGAACAAGTGTCTCATCATCCACCAGTATCTTGCTTTTACTGTGAGTGCAAAGAGAAGAAAATGTGTGTGAACGCTCACGTATGGACCAAAAGCAAGTTCATGGGCATGTCAATAGGTGTTTCTATGGTAGGTGAAGGTAAGAAATGTGCTTTTATTCTGCTTTTTTTGAGCTAATATTTCTGGTTGTCAACAGAAATCCAAATGTTTTCCTACTTGCTCTCCTTCTGACCTTTCATTTGAACCTTATGACTGTTTGCTTTTGTGAAGTTTGGAATTAAAACTGTAGGGTTCATATAACATTTTGCTGTCCAGACAGAATGTGAAATGCACATTGCATATATAAATGTGTGCTTACATTGATGAGACTGTTAATATATATTGCCAGACTTCAGAAATAATTAAGTTATAATAGCAAATGACAAATTACAGCATATTCTGTGAGAACATTTTTGGTCACTTTTAAAGTAATATGGGATCTGGTGTTCACTATTGGAACAAAGCAATGAGAAGAACCATGGTTTTGCATAAGCCTAACATTTGTTTTTCATAGTTTCTGCAAAGAATCATGATTTCTGTAGTGTTTGGAAAGTTAGTGTATTTTCATAAGCTTTCTAGAAAGTCATGTGTTAGAGGTGTGAATCCTGATTTTCTACATCGTACAAATACAGTCTGCATTGTGATAAATCACTGCCCAACTTGAGTTCAGAAATACAGGGAGTCATAACAAATCCTTAGTGTATGGTCTGAACTGATACACACACTTGTACCAGTGTTGTCACTGACTGTTAATGCATTGAGATAAGTGTATTTCTAAGCAATTTAGTCTCTTTGGCCATTTGAGGGTAAGATGCTATGTATGGATTTTAGTGTTTTGCCTTAACTAGTTTTTGGACTGTAGTCTCAGAAGTATGAGGACAACTTGCTTCTTTTTGTCACCATTATGTTAAATACTGTGGTATTAAAGGCAGCAAAAAAGTGGAGTGGGAAATGCAGTGGTTTGGTTTTGCTTATTAATAGCAACAGAATAATTATGGTGAAAAAATACAGGTATATTCTGCTATTTCCACTATCTAAAACTAAAGACCAGTGGAAAGGACTACAGTAGCTCCTTCCCTGATGGCAATATATTCCCTTTTTTAATAGAAGAGGCATGAAGCCTCCTTACTACTGGTTTTGATATCCTTGTGATAAAGTCTATGTTAGCACATGTGTTTCCTTCTTCCTATGACTTAGGTATTTTGCTTTGAATACGGAGTTAAGGAAGTTAGGGAGGGAGTGTCAGAACGGAAATTGGTCTGTCTGTCTGTCCCCTGCCTGTACTACTGCCAGCCTGAGTCATTGGCTTAACATTCTGCATTTTTCTGGTACATGCTCATTTCTAGTGCTCTTTTGCTCAGTGAAGGGAACTATTTAATGGAAATAAAATTAAACACAAAGTCACTTATGATTATGTAGGAGTAGGGAAATTTCTTTCTCTTGCTGCTAGCGTGCACAGTTCCCTGGGACTGGGGGTGTCTACTGTGGGGATTATTTAAGACTTCAAAGTCCTGAAGTGTCCCAGTTTTGAGAGAGAAAGGGTCTAAGAATTAACCGCTTACTCACCCCAAGGATTGTTTAATGTGTGCTTGTGAGAATCATCTCTTCCCTATACTCTTTCTTTTTTTCATGATCCTCGAGATATCTCAGGAGTGGAGGCGGGCTTTGGGGAATATCTACAGTGGCAAGCTCTTTTATTCCAAGGTTTGCTGCTGTCTTTGTGACGTGCATTCTGGGAGGAAGTCTGGGTTCACCAGTTTATAGTTACCATTCAACTTTTTGTTCATGTAAGCAGTGCAAGAGCAGGGACATTCACAGTGACAGCATTTCTGGAAAGTGATGGAGACACTTCGGTGCAGCCCAAGCATTTCTGTTGCGTGTTGAGGACTGGCAATGGGCAGCAAGAAGTTGTACCACTGAGGCTTTTCTATCGTCTGAAAACAGCAAGCCTAAGACTGACAGCCTCAGTTTAAAATGCCAGCTTTGCAGTGCAGTTCCTTCACTTGAAACTGCGCTTTCTTTAATTTTTTTGTTTATTTATTTTAGGTCCAGGGAAGTCTTCCTGATTAAGTTGGTGTGTGGATTTGTCAAGCTGTGCAAAAATTAGAATCTACTGCAGATGCTTCTTTCTTATGTGCTGCATAAGTATAAATTCTGTAGTAGATTGAGGTCAGTGTGAGTACCAGGGAGGGAATAGATTGCTGAGCTGACAAAAAGGAGCTGTTGGACTCGAAGTGTGGAAAACCTAAGCCTGTATTTATGTACCTGGTAATGCAGGGCCTACTAATTTTTGTAATGTGAAATACAATGTGGAGATTTTTCCCTTGTGTTTAGGGACATGTTAGATTTGCAATATTTCCTATGGGGTGGGTTAGTCTAGCGAAGGTAGTGAGTTGGGCTGTGGAAAGGTGCTGTTAGTCAGAAAGCACATTAAGCTACTTAAGGTAGGTAGAAACTAAAGTTAGCTCCTTGGAGAAACTTTGACACACCAAGGTTGGCTAGTAAGGTTGTAGAATCTTATTTTAATCTTTTAAAAGCAGATTAAGTGAGTTTCTGGGGAATTAAGTATCACTGATTCTACTTTTGATGAGAGACAAATTAACATCTCATGGAACATCAAAATCTCTGGGTTTTTTTGTTGTGGGGTTTTTTTGCTACTGTGCATTGTATGACCGGACTAATCATGTACTATTTTTGGGATTTTGTCTTGTCTCTTTCTCCTGTTTTTGGAATTTCCCCTCATTGTGAGCATTCAGCCCTTTTTTTGCCTGTTGCTGGGGTTATATTGCATACATGTGGGGGCCTTTCACTTTTTGTAAGACCAGAAAGGATTTTAGATGTGGCATCATGTTACTTGAAAGACAGTTTCCTTGATGCCTCTAATATACCTGTGTCCATTTTGAGACTTGGGTTAAATAATTCTGCTGTTTGTTCAATATTAGGTTCATTATACTACAGATTAAATCAGTACTAATTGATATATGAGAGGGGAAAAAAAAAATCCTTCCCAACAGAGTGTTAGAGAACTGTAATTAATGTTTTGGATAATTTAGTGGTAGTGAGTGACCATCTTGTTCTAGTCAGATATGTGTCAGAACAGTTCTGTTTGACCAGGTTGCCCAGAGAAGTTGTGGATGCCCCATCCTTGGAGGTTTCCAAGGCCAGGTTGGATGGGGCTCTGAGCAATCTGTTCTAGTGGAAGGTGTCCCTGCCCACAGCAGAGGGTTTGGAGCAAGATGATTTTTAAGGTCCCTTCCAACACAGGCCATTCTATGATTCTGTGATGATGACCAGAAACTTCACTGTAGCCTAATGTTGATTACAAGCAACTGTGGTGTGTTTTGAAAGTTTGCTCTCCACTGAACAATACAGTGTATCCCTCCAATAGTTCAATGAAGCTTTTTCTACTGCAGTTGGCTATTTGCAGAAATAAAGTAGTACTGAATTTTTGGACTTATAGTGTGTAAAGAATATGGTAATGTGTCTGTGGAGGCTTTGAATCATATTTTTATAGAAAGTCCTTAGATGTATAGAGCACATTGCTTTTTATGCTTTTTGTTAGAAGCTGATATAGAATGCCACGGTAGTACAAAGGTTTATAAAGGAGTTTACAGAATTAGGGGATTTAAGGATGCTCTGGTCTTGGCACACAAAGGCTAGGCCTCAATGTCTCAGTGGTGTGATTTTTTGTGCGTGTGGCACCTCTAAGTGACTAAGATTTTTTTTTTTTCTGTCTCTGTTTTTTATTTGTTGGTTCAAAGTAAGTATCAGTTGCAGAGATGCAGAACAATTGAGAGGGCACTGCTGGAAATCCATGTGGGGAGCTGTTTTATATGCTAGCCTTCCTTCGTATCTCTTATGCGTGGTCTAAATCTGGCTTGCTAATGAAATCTTGCAACTTTTCTTTGCAGTACAACAAAACCCCCATTCTTCAGAGTAGTCAGCACTGAGTTTCCTCATGAGAAAGCCACCCAGAATAGAAAAAAGGGTATTTTGCATAAAAGAAAAGGTTTGCATGTGCAGTCCCTAATTCTGGTTAATGTTAATTATGTACTAATGAAAGAGTGAGGGAGGAGATGAGGCTGCAATGAACAGGGTCACATTAAGATTTAAATTAGCAAAGGATGAGAAAGTCAATATAAATATTTAATGGTTTTTACGTGGTCCACAGAATGTTTAAACGGATACTGATTGTAGGGTAAGGATGCTGTGGTGAGCACACCTCAGTGTCAGCTGTGCCCGTTCCTTTTCTGCTCTTGGATTTTGGTTCAGAGCAGCAAAATGCAACAAAAAGTGTCATCTTTGATTTATGGGTTAATTTTGTAGAGAGCATAAAGTACATTTAAATGGATTGCTCTGTATTGTCAAGTGGCTACTTACGGCTGGTGTTTTCACTTCTGCTATTTTAAATGTTTTTAAAAAAGTAGTGAGGTATAGGCTTCCAAAAAATATTTTTTCTAAATTGAAAATCAACTTGAAAACGTCTGATTGGTGGGTGAAAGATTCAGTGCTCTTCCCAGGGTAAATTTAAAACAAAACAATGAATGTTTTTTCCCCTCTCTTTTTTTTTTTTTTTTTTCTTCTGTTCAACAACATGTATGTGTATGTATTAATAGATGTACAGGTCTATAATTTCTAGTACTGAGAAATGAGTGACTTTTAAATTTATCAGTCCCAAAGCTTGATTGCTCCATGCAATTAGAGCTACCTAAGTATTTCCCTAAGTACTCATTTTTGTGTTAGTATTTTTTAGCCCAGTGTTTTTAGAACTGCTTTCATGTTGCATGGCACTCATTACTTAATTTAGCAAATGGTTCCAGTCTTTGAAAAATGAGCAGTGCTCAGCACAGCTGCCTGGAAGGTTTGAGACAATAAGAGCCCAGTTCTGGCATTTCCTGTTTTCCTGTGGGGATCTGGGCAGTTGGTGATGCACAACACCCGTGTGGGGCTCATCCCACACGTAACTTGCTCCTCTTTGTGTGTTATGGGAAACACAGACAGAGCTGCTTAAACGGGGAAACTGCCCCAGGCCCCTTGTGTCCCACGTGCCATTTGTTGTTCAGATTGATCTCCATGCAGGCGGTGGGAAGCATTAAATCCCACATGTCTCTTCTGCACCTTATTGATTCAGAGCCTCCTCTGGGGTTTTTTGTCAATATGTGTTACTGGGAAATCAATTCACAAAGCTGCAGCATCAGTGAGGGACACGTAAGAGTCAAACTGGGAGAGTGAAATGCCAGGCCCTTTAATGCAGGCTGAGGGGTCGTGGATAGGGGTGTGACTCTGAATACATTGCTGTAGTCAAAAGGAGGAGTAAATGGTGTTGAGGACATTTCAAGGGGAATTTCAATATCCTGCAATGGTTTTTAACAAGTTCACCCTTCTCTGTAGCATTTTTTTGTAACAAACTAGATTGCTGAATCCACAGTTCCTCCCAGAGTACTGGTCTGGTGCATTCTTCCGTGTGTAATTGTTGCCTATAAATACTTCAGATTTTTTTTAAAAGGAATTCAAAGTTTTTGAAAGAACTCTTAGATATGAAAGGAAAAAACTAAAAATGGGAGAATATTCTACAACTTTTCATGCGTATTTACTTTTAGCCATTTTTAAACTAAACTTGAATCATCCCTTACAGCAGGGAAGCAAGGGAAGAAAAATAGCCTGTGTATTTTCCAGCAGCTGTTTTTAAAGATCAGTTGCAATGTAAGATTATAAGCAGATGTTAAAATGACACATTCTAAAGTAACTGTTAGCTTTTGGTTAATTGGCGTTTAATTTCTCGAGATTGACACTTGGCAGGGTGGGGAGTTACTTCAAATTGTGGTGCCTGTTACAAATGTTGAATCTCAGTGTAATTTTTGGCTTCCTCTCCCCTAAGGGAGCACAGGTCTCTGTTCAGATGTGGGGGTGCAGCCACAGCATTTGTGGTGCTTCACTTAAATGAGATTTTGCACGTGGGCTCTGCGAACAATGGAATGCAAAACAGGTTAATACTAAAAGTATTATCAAGTCATGGGTATTTCAGATCTGCCCTTTAATCTCTTTTAGACTGTAATTATGGAGCTGGAGTCATATTTCAAGTGAGATAGCACTTCATTAAAAAATGTATTTATTCAGGTGTTCAAGGAATTCAGAAAATATGCTACCGGGTGCTAAAAATACTGCCAAGAGAGCTGGGTTCAGTTTTTAATATCTAACCTGCTGTGGTGGTTAAATATTTACACTGAAGGTCGCTGCTGCTGTTTGCTCTCCCCTTTAAATGTGCTTGGCAGCACTGCAGCTCTGAGCCTCTCCCACCTGACTAGAGAGAAACAGCTCTTGATCTCATCAGGGGGACAGAGGCAAACCTATACTGACCCATAAGGAAATTGTGTTTATCATACCAATTTCCTCTCATGTGAGGAACATCACATACACTGATGGTCAGAGGAGGATGGGACAGGGACGGAGACTTTTTACAAGGGCATGTAGCAACAGGAAAAGGGGGAATGGCTTTAAAATGAGAGAGAGTGGGTTTAGGTTAGATATTAGGAAGAAATTCTTTTCTGTGTGGGTATTGAGGCACTGGAACAGGCTGCCCAAAGAAATTGTGGATGCCCCATCTCTGGAAGTGCTCAAGACCAGGTTGGATGGGGCTCTGAGCAGCCTGGTCTGGTGGAAGGCGTCCCTGCCCATGGCAGGGGGTTTGAAACTCGATGATCTTTACGGTCCCTTCCAACCCAGGCTATTCTGTGATTCTACAATTGTTCTCTATTTACTTAATGCTATTATAGCATCCATTTAATGAATGTGATAGCCAGAGTCGTTTTTTGAGTAAAAGTTCTTCCCAGATGCGTGTCCAGGGTGAGTTGGGTAGTTCAGCTTTCCTGCAGTGTGTTCAGCTTGGATGTCTCTGCAGGTGTGAAGCCGAGGAAGCTTGAGGCAAAACGTGTGTGTGTGTGTTCTGGCTGTGTCCTCCTGGCCTTTCCCTGCTGGTGAGGGCTCAGCACGTGACACGAGGAACTTGTAACTTGCCAAGACTAAATGATTAAAGGTCCTTTTAAGACATGGCTTTTCTTGTGCTTTTGCACTCCCAGCTCCTTGTGTCAGACCTGCTGGAGTGCAAGTGCTAGCTGTGTTGTTGCTGGGAGGCTGAGGTTGCAGAGGTTCTGAGAACAACTGCATGAAGCTGTTCTGGTTTGCAAATGTTTTCCTGTGAAATAGCTTCAGAAGGCAGAAGTGACAAATTGCAGAGTTTCCTGTGCCTGTATTTAGTTTTGTTAGCTGGAGCCAATATTCAAGATCAGGGCTTTCTTAAAGCTCTGTGCTTTTAATTTTGAGTGTGTTTTAGTTTGTGTTTCTATGCAGCATTGAAGGCATATTTTCATATTGGCAGCAGTAGTGTTGTGTTCCTGTTTAGTGCTTTTTCATCATTAAATGTGAGATCACTTTGAAAAAGTAATGTCAGTATTCCCTTAAACAGATAGATTAATCAATACCACTAACAGAGTGTTCTTCCCCTGCCTGCCCCAGGGTGAAGGCAAATGGGCTCAAGCTTATCTTGTTACTAAACAGATACTATTACTGTGTCAAAATAACTTTCCTTTCTTTTTTTCAAATATTTCTGGGTTGTGAGTTCTTCCCGTGATAGGTTATTTTCAGTCCCTGTTGTGAAAAAATATTTTCAAAGCTGTCATTTTTGCCTTTAGGCAGTTAGTAAATGGGACACAAAAGACTGTAAAACTCTAGTAAAAAATACACTGCAGACATTTGGCATGATCTAATTCTGCGTGCAAGGTTTATGGTGCTCTTTTCCTGGTCTTATGTCCTGTTGTCCTGAAGACCAAACTACAGTTTTTATGGGGATAGAGCTGTATCCTTAGCCCCAGGGGAAGCTGCAAAGGTCTGATCAGGAAAGCAACTTTCTTTGTGCAACTTCCAAGTAATGTTGAAAAACTGCTGCTGTTGTGTGTTGTTTTTAGTTACGGCCTCATAGTGCTGAGGGTGGAGGAACCTTTACAGAATGAGGTGGAATTACCAGTAATTTTCTCTGCCTGGTAGAGACATTGGACTTGGTGCTAGTAGAGCAGTGGCCCAGCTGAGCACCTCTTTGATTATGCAAGATTTTTTCAAAGCCTGTGTGAGAAACCAGGCATTTGGAAATTAAGGAGCAAAGTTAATGGGAAATTTGTAGATGCTATGTTTTCTTGTTGTACCCACAGAGACTTAGAGCCTTTCACAGCATCAAGAGGGAATTAGTGGAGGATGTGGCTGTTTCTAACTGAATGGAGAAGTGAACAGTCCTTTGGCCATGCCCATATTTTTTTCTGGAGGGAGATTATGATATGACACTGAGAGAGCCTCTGAATTTTCAGTATGGCTTTTTAGGTGGACATTCTGTGTTTATCCAGCTTTTAACAGTAATACAAAGTAAGGAATCCAGTCAGATTTTCTGAAAAGTTGTTTGGTAGCATGCAGGACCACAGGGTACACAGTCAAATGGGATGCTTTTGAAAATGTCTGTTGGAAGAAGCTTGTCCCAGAGGGCAGAGTTTCTTAGCAGACAGTGCTCTCCGTGGATGTGCATTTTGATGGTGGGAATTGGTCAGTGACCATCAGGTCTTATCAGAGAACCTTTTGTCACCTCACTTTCTCCTCTTCCTGCACAGGTGTTCTTCACTTGCTGGAACATGAAGAAGAGTATGTCTTCACCCTGCCCAGTGCCTATGCTCGCTCAATCCTTACCATCCCCTGGGTGGAGCTTGGAGGGAAAGTCAACATCAATTGTGCCAGAACGGGCTATTCTGCCACGGTCACGTTCCACACCAAGCCCTTCTATGGAGGGAAGGTCCACAGGTACAGCAATTACTGTCTTACTCTTGTTTACCTGCTGCTGGATTTCAGGGGAGAGGCTCCTGGGCATCTGTTCAGTTCTTCTGTTGCAGTATTTTATAGACAGATAGCTGAAGTTCTTTTCCTATTAGTGCTGGAGATGACTTAAAGCTCTAGGGCAGTTTATTGTAGCAATACATATTATGTTGTTTAACTGAATTGGATGTATTTCTCTCATTAAAATAAAGTGAATGTATCTCTCCAGGCTTTGTTGCTTGTAAAAGTTGCTGTAAGTGTAGGATCAGAAAAATGTGCGTGGAAAAGGCAATATTTCTGCTACCCCAGCTGCTGCTTCTGTGTGAGTCTTGTAGATGAACTGGTGTTCCACGTGGAGCTCCTGAAAAGAGGAGAGAAGCAAAAGTGTCACTGCCCATAGTGGTAGCTCCCTACTGGGGACTCCCACCCCGCACTGAAATTCCAGGTAGTGAAAATGTTGCTTACCTTCTTTGGTTCCCCTTTAATAAGGGTGCAAAGAGATGCTGTGCAAGACAGCCTCCTGTCTTGCTTCCATGCTCAGGTTGATGTCCCAGTCATTAACATCAGATCCTTTTCTTGTTCTGTTGTGGACTGTTGCAGTGTCCAGAGGAGACTGTGCTTTGCATGGTTACCTCTGTTTTATTTCAGATGGTGTAACTATTCTTCCATATATGTGTCAACCATTTCAATGTTGTGCTCAGGTAAATGTCCACGTGGGGCTGTTTTGACAGGGTTTTTCTTTAAAAGTTGTAGATTAATAATTGGTGCCATCAGGTTGAGTAAAAAATTGGGGGAGTTGTGCTGTATTACTTTAGTAATTAAAAAATTAATTTTACTTTACATGGCTTTCTCATGGACACATACACAAAACTCCTCCCTGCATTTCAGTTTTCCAGTTCTAGCTGTCTATTTTTCTCACTCTCAGACCAGTTCTTTGACTGGTGAAGTGGCTTTAATCATTGCCTCTCAGCAGCTGAGAAGCGAACTTGCAGAGCTAAAGAAGAAAACAAAGATACCCAAAGTTTTTGACATGGGTATCTTTTTGACAGCATTTCGTTCAGGCATGAAAGTATCATGTATTGAAAATGTCACATCAATGTCAGGGATTGTTTTTCAGGGTGCTGAGGTAACCATTTGGTCTAGGCATGAGCTGAGTATCAGAATTTTGAGTTGGGTTACTGCTGTTCTTAGCTAGAATGTCATCCCAAAGCTGTTGCAGTGTTAGAAGAGCTTTCCTGGGATGAGTCTTTTTTGGAGGCAGCATCACTACTTTGCTTGAATAATTGATTTGTGGAGATAGAAAGCTGCTTGCACCCTTAGCAAGGTAGTGCTTTCGTGTGCTGATAATAAATGGTACCAGTTATTTCTGTGGTCTGTTTTTCCTTCCCCCTTGAATCAGGGTTACAGCTGAAGTGAAGCACAATCCAACAAACACCATTGTGTGCAAGGCACAGGGAGAATGGAATGGCACCCTGGAATTCACTTACAGCAATGGAGACACCAAAGTGATTGACACCACCAAACTGCCTGTTATGAGGAAAAAGATCAGGCCCATAGCAAACCAAGGGCCACTGGAATCGAGGTAAGGGCAGAGGCTTTGCAGTGCTGTCCTGAACTTTGGGTGGGAACAGAGCAGAGAAGCCAACTGCAGGTCTGAGTGCTGTGGTTCAAAAATTCCTTGCTTCCTACAGCACAGAAATCTGGGCAGAGAGAGCGGAGGCTGTGTATTGGTTCCTTGGAACATAAATTACACTGTAGTGATGAGTACATCAATTTTGTAGATGGGGAAAATGCTTGTATTTGTTTTAATGAGCATCTGGAAAATGGCAATGCAGTGTTTTCACCTGCTTCTTGGAGTGATTGCAACATGGTAGGCAAATCAGTCAGTTTGTTGCAAGCAATTCAGACTGGCATATATATTACATGTTGCATATCATTGAAACTGGTGCTTCATGTTTTATATATTTTAGAATATAGATTTGTATAAACATATATGAAATATGAGGCAGTATGAGATATAAAGACACACATACAGATGGTTTTAAGGCTCTTGGCACCTACATCATGTGCCTGACTCTGACTAGGTACATTAGAAAAAACCTGTTCTGGATTCACTGTCAATAACCGTTGATGTTTATCTTCAGAAAAATCAATACTTTAATTGATTTTATTGAAGGATTTAAAATATGAGTCAAACTACATTTTATTATCTGTAAATGTCTTTTTATTTTACAAAGGTGTCTTTAGTCATTGCGCAGGGTCAGATACAATTTGTCTACTTTCTAGACCACTTGCTTATCCACAAACTCATTTTTCTCCTGTAGTGTGGAACATAAAGACTGTAGTAAATAAGGAAACCAGTAGCTTTTCAGTGTATTTATTGTGTTTTTTAGATACTAGTCAGCAAATTGCATCCATCCAGTGGCTCTGCAGGATCTGCAGTTTATCACATTGTGAACACAATCTCATTTAAACAACCCTGGACATATCTGAAAGCTATGGTTAGTTTCAGACAGAGAGCAGTTTGGATTAGATATTAGTAAGAAATTCTTTACTGTGAGGGTGGTGAGGCACTGGAACAGGTTGCCCAGAAAGTGTGGATGCCCCATCCCTGGCAGTGTTCAAGGCCAGGTTGGATGGGGCTCTGAGCAGGGTGGTCTAGTGGGAAGTGTCCCTGCCCATGGCAGGGAAGGTGGAACTACAGGATCTTTAAGGTCCCTTCCAACCCAAACCATTCTGTGAGGGTTTTTCTCAGTGCTTTTCTGGGCAAAGCTTCTGCTAGGCTGATATAAGGCACTGTATCTGAGTGTGGTCAGCTGTGTGAGAAATGTGTAGCTCTGTGCTGGTAAATATTGGAACTGGGAACACAGAACACAGACCTAGAGGAGCTCCCTAGAATCAGTTCCTCTGCTAGCGACCTTGTTGGACTAGTCAATGCACTCTTGGGTTTTGGCTGACACTCCCTTATAATTCAAAAATTTACCTGCAAAAAAATGCAGAATTAAACGCCTGTTATTTGGTGGGTGGAGGAACATCAGCAAGGAATGCAAACTGGAAATGGTAGAAATAAATCCACCTGCTTTGGGAAAAAAAGCTCAGGTGGTAAAGAGAACATAAACAGAGTCTGCTGAGAAAATTGCACTGCAAAATACTGGGAGCTGAGTGAATCTGAAAATCTGGTCCACAAATGTGATGAATATCCTAGGAGAGTGATGGTTCCCCAGCTGTGGGACTTGGAATACCAGCATGGATATTGTGGCCTCAGCCTGCTGCTCACCAGTCTGGTGCCCAGCAGCACTGGGCTGTGGCAGAGCTGTTCTCACCCTCCCTTGTGCTCCTTCTCCCGGGGCAGGCGCCTGTGGCAGCACGTCACCAACTCTCTGAAGGAGGGGAACATCGACGCCGCCACGGAGCACAAGCACCGCCTGGAAGAGAGACAGCGAGCAGAGGAGAGGCAGCGCGCGGCGCTCACAACGCCCTGGAAACCCAAATACTTTGCCAAAGAGGTACTTGGAGTCTCTTGGTTTAGAGACCTTTAGCAAGTTCCTGCACAGGGGACAAGTGAATGTCTGTGGATTTTGTCATGAGCTGGTGTTGTTATGTACCACTGATTGCTTAAATTTTCTTTTTGACAGAGTCTGGCTTTTGAAGGAGAGCAGTGGGCTTTTCCATGTCTATGTTGTGAACTGGTTCACTTTTATTCAGTTTGATTTTGATCTGGATTTTTGGTGCCTAATGTTAGGCACATAAAGTGATGTGTTTTTCTGTAAAATCCAGCCCTTATTTCTCAAATTCTGCATGCTCACTTCCCCTATAATCTTAGCATACTAAAATGAGCACAATCTAGGGAGATTTATCCACTGTAAGTAAGCATTGACATCCTAAACACAATCTTCGGTTCCATCTGTGTGAAAGGAAACAAATTTTACCAAGTTCATCTTTCCCCTTTCTTGGAGGAAAGGAGGAGGGGAAATGAGACTAACTGAGGGAATTGTTACATTAGCTGCTATTTAAATCAGCATCTTCTCATTGCATCTCTTCCCCCTTGTAATTTTTTCCCTCCCGCCTACATTACTTGTCAATTCTTTAAACACAGAATTTTGAGGTGACAGGGATGGCTTCTTGTTTGGTCTTATTTTAGCTTTTGTGTGGACATACACAGATCCAGTATTTGTAAATCTTGTTTGTAAACTCTGCTTAATTTTCTTACAGGGTGACGGTTGGCTGTACGTGAATCCTCTCTGGAAGACCCATTGACAGGAGAGAGCAGTTGCCTCATTACTTTACCTGAAAGGCATTAAAATGATACAGTATGTAACTTCAAGATGTCCTTGGATAGGTCCTGTTCCCAGAAGATCCCCACAGGAAGTTATGTACTGTGAATGATGCATCTCAAAATAACCACGAGCTCGAGTTTATTCAGGAGCCATTTTGTGTGTGCAGATCCACAGACACATAGGCACACGTCCCTAAGTACCCACGGTGTGCATGTGTTGTGTGTGTTATTTACACTACATGTAAACACTACCAACACCAACAGCAACTCAAAGACCTTTTCCTCCAAGTGTTAGGGCACAGAACCCTGGCCAGGGTTCCCTGAGTTGTGTGCTTGCAGGATCAGGCCCTGTGCTAGTATTTAAGAAAATACTTTTTTATTAGTACTGGTTAAGGTTTTTCTATTTTTCACTTTTGCCAAAAATGTTTTGCACTTAAAATGTGATGTGTCTCTTAATGGCAGTCGATCTGTCTGAACAGTCAGCGAGTAACTCACTTTGACATAAGAATGATCCACTGGCTGTGCTCGCACTGGGTTGCTGAGTTCAGGGTGTGTTTCCTGTCACTGACGAGTGTGAATTTCCTGCCACCCTATAAGAAGTAGCAATACCTTCTCCAGAACATTGTTCTTCACACTAACCCGTTGTGTCCTCGCTGCTTTGTCTATTCATGCTCCAGCTGTTCAGTCGATCTCTGGTCACCACCCCTGAGCCAGCTGCTCTGGTAACTTTGATCTTGCTGTGTAACGTTCTCTGGCTGCTATCATGCCAACACTTCTGGCTTACATGTTCCACTAAATGGGATTGCTTCTGATAAAACATCTGGATAAGTAGAGATGATATAACCAGCCTTCCCAGATAAATGATTCCCAGATAAATGATGTAGAAGTAACAATTTAGTAAATTATTCCACTGAGACAATAACTTTATGAATGAAACAAATGAAATGGGATATGATTTGTTTTGTAGTGTTAAAAAGAAAAATTAAAAATCCTGTCGCTTGATCTTGCTTTGTAAGATACCCACTGTGACACTGACAAAGTGGATTCTGGAAGTGTGTTAAGGCTTTGTCACTTTTTAGTGTGTATTTGTTGGAAGTGAAGATGTTTTTGAGAGAGGTGGCAGCAAAAGGCACATGTAAAATGTGCTCAGTGCTTCTTTCCACAGTGCCCCGTAACAAAACCACTGTATTTCTAACACACAGTAGCATGGATGCCCATCCGTAGAGCTGAGTAATTTTGTGCCTTTTGCCTGCTTTGTTCATACACTGACTTATGCTTATACTACAGAGATATCTAGGACAAAGCACTGCCCACATCTGTCCTTGTGCGTCCTGCATTTTGTTTTTTCGGTAGATGTTAAAATCTCTGGAGCAGCTCAGAAGGCTGAGCGGAGGAGTCGTGTGCACAAGGAAACATTCCATTAGTTGTTCCTTTGGATTTGAACTTCAGATTTCTTTTTAATGAAGGTGTGGCTACTTTTCCTCCTCAATCTACTTAGTCCTCCTGTCTTTTTTTTTTTTTTTTTTTTTTGCACATTAGAAAGATTCATGTTCTAAATGATTTAAATCCTATTTTTTAAAAAAAAGTTGATTGTATGAGCTTGGTTTTGTAACTGATATTTTTTTTTAAGAGGGAAAAAAAAATCTTATTTTTTGGGAATAGTTGATGTAACTGTTTTCTGTAACAAAACCAAAATGATGCTGTTGCAGTAATCACTGAACTGCTACTGAGTATCATCAGGAACACTTGTACTTTACCACCTGCAAGAATTCACTTTATAATGGATCCACTCTTGTTCTAGAAATTAGTCTGATAAGTACCTAAAAGTATTCCTACAGTTTGTAGTATCATCACAAAGAACAATGGAAAAAGCAGAGTTAAACCCATGGAACATCCTCCCAGAACTCTCTCACACACCAAAGAACAAGACACATACTCACTAAATAGCCATTGCAAACCTCTGTGTCTCAGGCATGCAGGCCTGGGCCCCTGAAAGAGTAGACCTCTTTCAGCTGGGATGGTGTGACTGTCAAGGCTACAGAGATGCTGTAGCTGTTCTTTTGAGGAGAAATTTGAATAATTTTCTGCTTGTAATTTATTGAAGATTTTCTCTGTCTGCATGGTTGGTTGTTTCTGCATGCCGAGGACATTCCACTTGTGCTTTGGCCAATGTTTTGTTCCGTTCTGATGCTATGAAGAATCCCCTGATGCCATTACCACTGCTTCTTTCCCAAATTAACTTGGGAAACATGAACGTAAAAAGTCCTTTCAGAAAAGATCCCATCAGTGAGAGATTCCAGAACAAGATTCACAAGTGTAATTTTATTTTTCTGATAGTATGTGTTCAGTATATTTTGCAGGACTGAAAAGTAAATATTCATAAGCCTTATTCTGTAGGTCGTTCCAATAGCTGTCTTGGAATTGCAAGTAAATACTTTCCTTTTCAAGTAGCTGATGTACACTGAATTGTAATGTAACAACTTCCATGTACTTCAGTTTTTTTTGTGCACACCTGTAGAAAGCCTATGCAACCTTTTTCTTTCTTAAATTAGAAATGTTCAGAAAGAAAATTTATACCTTATCATTTAAAAGATGCTCTGGCAGTCTCTTCTGATTTGCCTTCCTTTCATAATTTGTGAATTTAAAATGAGAATGCTCATGAATAAAAGATTTGTTTCATTTAGTAGCGGGATGCCCGTTCTCTTTCCATGGAAGCCTTAGTTCAGTGGTGTCAGTCACTGACTGTCCAGGAACTGTGTATGACACCCGAGCATGGTTCCCATGGAAGTGATTTGCTAGGTTAATCCAGGTTTGGTGTGAGGCTTTTCCACCCTGCTTATTCTCCCAGACGCTCTGAAGGTAAGTTTTTTGTTTAAATTGGATAGCTCTACCCAGGGAAAACGAGGCTGGGCAGCAAAAACAGATTTAGGAAAGGCTGGGGAACATCTGCTTCATTTTGGCAAGTAAAAAGGAAAAATAGGTAAAGGTATACCCTTGCTTCTGAAAATCCCATTTTATTTAATCTTTATCAGAGATTCTTGATCAGAACCTCTTAAAACACAACTCTGCATTATTGCAGCATTGGACACTTTGCATGAGGAGATAAAATGGTCTTAGAGGAATCACACAGATCGTGGTCAGCATTTTTCAAGTGTTAGATAATGCCCTTCTGGTTTTCTCTAAACATTCATCCACAGTGCTGGAAACAATCTTGCTGGAACACTTTGTTTTAATGCAAAATGGAAAAAACACTGCCTGTAAATAGGGCAGGAAACACTACCCAGCCCTGTTCCTTGCCTTCTGTGGCATTGCTTCAAGGCCCCATCTTTGAGCAGTTTATCCACTTGGATTAAAGATGTGAGGGTGTTTTAGTCACAGCCAAATATGATTTTTTTTCAGTTTTTACTCTTGATAAGACTGGTATGTACCAGGGGCTTTGTCAAAGCACTCAGCTGCTTTTTAAAGAGTAAATCTATCAAGATAATTAATGACTTTTCTCCTTGTTATGCCATTACTTCTGCAAGTCAAAATATTTCTTTTGGGATTACCAACAGCACTGTCTGCCTCACTGCTCCCACCATTAATGATTAAGAGATACAGAACCTATGCAGTATTATTGAGTTCTAGACACTTGCAGCTTCAGTTCCTTAGCAACTGCTGACCTGAGCCTGGCTCACGTGTCTTTTGTTGTTTTTGGTTTTATTGGTTTTTTTTGGTTGTTGTTTTTTTTTTTTTTACTGTTTTGTGGCAATTATGCTTCAAAATTTGACATAGTAGAACAAACAAAAGGAAAAAGGATGGCTGGAGCTAAGGAAATAAACTAATCTGGGAGGTGTGTGTGATGAAGAGGGAAGATGCTGATAGTCTTTGCTGGTAGAAGTGCTGTTCAGTTCTCCCAAAGAGGCAGGAGTTAGTTTAGCTGTTTGATTCCAAGGTCCAGCTGTAAACATACCCAGTGTTCAGACTCCTGAGGAACCAAGGAAGGTGAGACAGTGCCAGTTCTTTGTAATGTTGCTTTCTCTAAGTGGATGCCTCAATGACTCCCAACTTTTTATTTATTTCATTTTAACTGCAGAACATTGGCAGAATCCTTGAAGTCATGTTAGATTTAAGAAAACAATAAAGTTCAGGTAAGTAGTAGGCAACTTTAGGCCCAGGCTGGCTGGGATCCCTGCAGTTGGCTTATTTTTATTTCACATGCCTCAGATTCACTTGTTTCTGCTGTTAAAGAGAACACTGTCACCTAAGGCTGAAAACAGTCTGTCCAAATGTAAAGGTACCTGAAGAGGGGAGGGCAATCTTGTATTTCCTTTTTTAAAACAAGGCTGAGTTACTGCCAAGCCACAGAGTGACTGGCAGCCTCTGTCCTGCTGCCTTTCAGGTGATCTTCCAAAAGTTAGATCCTTTATTTCTCACCCATGGTCAGGATGCAGATTGGCTTGGAAGCAGCACTAGGAATCGTGCATCACATCATCAATCAGCCCTTCTGCTGGTGGGTGAGCAGCTGTAGCAGCTTGAGGAGCTCCAGATGCTGGAAGGAGTTGCTGCAATGTGTGGTTGGGAAGGCAGGCTGCTCTTCCCTGGAAATATGACAGCCACCTTCATTTCATTGCAGCAGAGGCCCTAGATTTGGCCTAGTTTAAGCTGGAGGGAGTTAAGAAGATGCTGTGGCTTCATTACAGCAGCTTGGTGAAGTCAGGAGATTGCAATACAGAATTCTAATGTCTTAATTTATGACTAGGACTGCAAGCAACATATTATCAAGTTAATCACAACAAAACTGACACAACAGCCTTAACACAAAACTTGAATTAACTTTATTTTCCCCTACAGTTGACAACTGGTCTGCATTGAGCTTTAAAGCAACAAAATAAAATGAAATCTCCAAACGACAGGGGCCAGAAATCCAGATTTAATTATCTTTGTGAAAATGTTGCAGCTGTAGTATTGGTCTGTATAAACCACTGGAGTCAAAAATGAGTTCATAAATCAAAAAAATATTCTACACCTTGGGAAAGAAGTCAGCAGTAACATTCTCACAGAACACTGTAAATTTACATTTTCTTCATGAAAGGTACATACTATTCTGCATTTTACATCAAGTTATTGATGCAAGATTTGTTTCTATAAAAAGTTACAACCTGTGGCAGGAAAACAAACTGCAAAAAAACTCAATTAAAGAAAAATTTCAAGTCTGTATAAAGTTTCCTTATATCTGGAAAGTGAACACGTTCAGTCTCCATTTATATTTTAGTGCATTTAATCTGACAGTTTTCACCACTTAAAAAAAAAACCAAACCGAACCAGTATAAAAGACAGACAAAGCAAATAGCACTAGAGCAGGAATTTCTTCAATTGATTTAAGCACTCCAAATAAAATGCAGATAAACAGGTTTCCAGAAAAACTTCCACCCTTGCCAGAAAGGCAGTGAGGGCTGAAGAGGTTTGCAAATCTTCTACCTCTGATAGCCACAGAAAAGGGGTTTTGTATACCTGTCAACCTTCTTTTCCCTGGTAACCAGGTTATACTTGTTTTACCAATGTAAACATTCACCTAAAATAGTTTAATTTCTGTTCTGAAGCACCAGCAGCTCCATGGTGCTCAGCTGTATGTTGTTATAGCATTCATTTACTGTCGTTTCAGGTCTTTCAGGAGGTTACAAATTTAGCCCTTGTATCTACAGTGTGCAAGATTTGCCTTGTCTACCTTGTGAAATGACAGTGTAAGGCAGCAATACTGCAATCCCGTGTTGAACAAAAGCAGCTTGTCCAATTAATCTGTCCTGTCACCTCTTGTGAAAACTGCAGCTTTGCTTCTTACACTCCAGCTCAAAACCAGCCTGCAGCAAGAGTAAAAGGACATTGAAAGAAACCATTGAAAAATAATCATGGGAGTAACTTGTTTTCAAAGTTGAATTTGAGAGAGCTCTGCCATCTCTTTCTTGTTGAAAAAGAGTCATTTTCAGATGTCACCATTCCAGTTTTCATACTGCTGCTATTCAGCTGAACAGTGTTCTCCAGAAAAGATTGACAAGTAATGCATGTGCCAAGGACCAAATTACAAGGTTCTTTGGTAAAGGCAGTCCAAATTTTCAACAGATTTGAAGGATAATATGTACCAATAAAAAAAAATGCTGCTAGACTTGGATAGCAGCTCTGTCTTGCTTCACATTACAAATCTAAAACAGCTGTTCTCAATAAGCCAATATTTTTAATCAGACATTGCCTGAAAATTTTGTACAATAATCTGGACCAATGATGGTTCTGTACCCTCATGTTGCTGTGAAACATGATTTGAGCTAAAGGCAAAGACGGGTTATCTCAAGGACAACTGCTTCGTATTAGCAATCAGAACAGTGTGTTTAAACTGTCTTCCTGTTGGGTCTCTTGCCTTTCTTTAAAATTAGTTTATTCTTAATGTAGCCACGCTTCCTTTTGGAGGTCTAAAAAGAAAAACAGAACAACAGATATTAGTTAATGATTTAGTCTTGACCATGGTTTAATGATGTGCATTCAATGCCTGAGATTTAGATTGATTTTAAAGAGCTTAAATGCTAAACCCTCAACTAGGCATTATCCAGTTATTATTTTTAATGTTGGGATTGTTAATTCCTGCCTAACAGTTGCTTTTGCACAAGATGTACTTTTGTAACCCTGTCTATCAGATCTGTAGAATTGTTTTCAAAGCATGTGCTGAGGCAGCATTAATAATTAACCAACATGATAAAACTCTAATATGCCCAAAGAGCAAAATTGGTATAAGACTTAGTTTTGTTTGGAAATACCTTCTTGCATCTTTTGCACTATTTGATTTTCTTAAAAGTTAGTTGGAAGTATTTGCTCAAAGCAGCATCTTTCAAAAGAAAAAAACCCGAATAATCCCATTTTAGTCTTCTAAACTCTGCTGTTGGTCTGTAGGTTGCTTAGTTAGCGCTCCCTGCACATTCCTTTATCAGCCTGTTTTAGATTTTTTTTTTAAGGTAGTAATGGGGGGGACCATTAATGTTGGTCATAGGTAAAATTAACTTCAAATTTGTGTACATAGTTTGTGGCAGGTAGAATTGTACATTCAACACACCTGCCTGGAGGCAGCTCCCACCCTTGCTGCACTTTACTGTGCTTACCAGCAGGGTCTGTTACTATTTAAAAAATTGCATTTAATCAACATGACACCAACAACATGATTATAATAAAGTGAGATAGATACAAACTAATATCTAATATTCAGACACATATTGTATCTCTGAGCTTCAGCAATGTCATTCCTAACATGATAGGAGATGGACTGAATTTCCAGTAAGGAAGCAACTGCTGAAAAACTGGCTACTGAGGAGCCCTCAGAATGTATTTAAGAAATCCTAGCTTGAACACCTGCCCCACGCTCTCCACTGGTTCTCTGATTTCTTAATGGGAAGTAGAGCCTGTTTGTACTGCAGCCTTCAGAAGCTGTATCAACTTTTAGACAGAAAATTTACACATCCAAGGCTCAAGTGGGGTCAGTGCATCTATCATAGATAAATACAGCCTTGCTTGTCATTTAAGATCAAAAGTTACAATGTTAAGTGTATGACAGGCACAATAAAGCTTATCATTTCAAGATATGTCTAGCTTCAGTGGCAACTCCCAAATGCCTTATTTTATGTACTTCCCATCAAATCACAGAAATAAGCATCTTTACATTTAAGATGCTCTTCTTAAGCCTAACTTAAGAAGATTCTCTGCAAGCAGAGAATGTTCTTTACTTGTATTTCCATGACACAGTGTAAGTCTACTGCCTATACTAGTTTGTTAGACAGGGTTCTGAGTTCCTTTTGCAACATCTATTTGAATATATAGAAAACAAATGTTGTGAAGGAGAAGGCTGCTAACGGTCTCCCCAACTCCCCTGGGAACAGGCCTTTCTAAATAGGCTGAAGGAGGGCAGCACAACACACACTTTAAAACTGTGAAGATGACTTCAAGCAGTAAGCAGACAGACACTAAAGTTCCATCAACAAAAGTTTCATATTTAATTTATTTCATACAAAATTGCCATTTGTAAACTTCTAGGCATCACTACTTTCAAACAAAGTCAGAAAGCAACTTCCACATTTACTTAGTGAGCCGTAGTTACTGAAACATGAATTGATGTACTTTAGAGATTATACTTCCAGTTACATGAAGACTTAAGAGTTGTAACAGCCAGTGACACACTCTATGTCAAGTTAGCATTCTGCCTAAAAAAAATCTAGCCTTGTGTCTTCACATGCTTTTAAGTCAAGCAGACAGTAAATTAACAATTATTACCAGCAGGCAGGTCTGATATTGGACACTAACATGAACAGTATCCATAACATTCTGGCTAGTGGAAATACATAATTCACCAGCTATGTGATTCACTGTTAAAAATAAACTCCTGACCCCTTTCAGTTACTTCACTGGGAACCCACCTTCTTTGACAAATACTTCTGTTTCGGTACAATGTTGGTTACTCTAGGTTTATGATCCAGTGTCTCTCTGTTGTCTAGTTGTTTGACCTTGTATATTCTAACAAGCCAGTGCTCTGAGGTAAAGGCTTCCTCCAGATGTTTAAATTTAATGTCTTTGTTGCCTATCTCTGCATTGCGTGTACGGTCGAATCCTGGGGGTGTCCGAAAATCCAGCTATAAAAATTAAAGTTACATGTTAGTTTGAGACAAAACCCAGAACACCAATCACTGCAAACTGTGAAACTTCATACTATAAGGCAATGCCTTCAGCTGGCCCAAGTCAAAGGGCAACATTTCTCTTGCATTGGTTACTCTACTACACAGAAAAACCTTTGAGATCCTAAGGGACTAATTCATTCTTACTCCTACAGCTGTCACAGGAGACAGTACTTAATGTCTCAGCAAAACTACCCTGTCTGCATTCAGAGATGAAACAACTCAAAGAACAGTCTGAGGTACAGCAGCCTGCGGTGTTTTTTCAGCAGAGCTGCTGCCTTTGTGCTCTTGCCTATACTGCAATAATTTGCACTTCCACGGTTTTCCATATAATCCAGAAGTAGTTCACAATTATCAGTTAAATTTGGCCCTGCTGTGTTACAAGTAAATCCACTGAAAAAAGGATTCTTGTGCTAATACATCAGAAGGAAGGGCCCCTGGTGGGGAGGGGGGCAACAAGGGAAGAAAAGGAAAGGAAAAAACCAAACAGGTTTAGCTCCATCCCTGTGTTTGGTGCTCCCAAAGGGGAGTGACAACTGCTGCCCTTACTACACAGTGTAGTGTTGTTTTATACACTGACGTGACTTGGATGGAAATCATGTAGTTTCTGACAGACATTAAACAGTCAATAGTTCCACTTGCATGTTGCTATTACAACAAACAAATCTAAAGCTCTCCACAATGTCACAGTTGATGCTTTAGTGAGCACACAGCACAATGCAATCAAGATACTCATCTGGGGCAATGTGAAGGACACCAAAAAATGAAATACAAGTGTGGGTTAACAGCAGAAATGCTTTTTGCTAAAGGTTATAAACAGCAGACCATGACTGGATGTGTTTTGATTTGTAAAGCTCACTCTTACTGCAGATTCTGCTACTACAAGCAATGCTTAATTTAAAAGATAGAAAATACATCAAAATAATATTTGTTTTCTCACATTTCAGTTAAGATTCAGAAGAAGTTGTAGCACTAACCTGCATCTCTCCAAATCTGTAATAGGACATTTTATACATGAGGCAGTTCAGCAAAGTTGGAGAGCCTGCCTTGTCTACCCGGAATTCTCCCTGAGGGGTAAAGTAATCACTTTCCTTTAAAAAGAAAAGAAGATACAAAGAGTCAATGCAAACTAAAATCTTAAGGGAATTTCTCATTCCTTTCCCCACAGAAAGACCCCTAAGAATCTCAACTGGCTATTACAGTTTAAAAGCTGATTTAAGGTAACCTTAAAATGAAAGAAATGGTGCCCATTGAAGGTGAAATAGTTGCAAACTACCTGCTTGTAATCCAGACCCCAATTGATTAGTTTTCTGTACTTGATGCTGTTAGAAGTTTTGTCACATCACTGTAAGTGGTTCTGGAAAAGTTACCTCAAACTTAAAATTTAGTTGGGCATCTGTTCTTCAGAAAGGCGACGAACACTGTATTGTTAATATATGAGATCTGCAGGGTCACTATAAACTTCACATATTCCCCATGTTAAACAAAAAACTTCTGCCATTTTCATCTCAAGTACAAGATGAAAGTATGCACATGGGCTACTCCCTTAAGCCTGCGCTCAATATCTAGGAGTTTTTGTTAGGCTTAAGAAAATATTACTACAGACTTCTGCAATCTCAGAGGTGTTTGAACAGCTTAAACTCTACATAAGTCAATATTAACACTTTCACTTGTCTCCTAGTATTACAGAGTTTGAAGAAATTTGTAATGCTGTTTAAACAGTCTAAATGCTCCTACTTTTTTCAAGCATGTGATGATGCACAGAGAGACATACAGACAAGAATTACAGAAAAAACTCCTATTTTTAGTATCACGCAAAAACGTGAAAAGCTTTTGAGGCTACTGACCTTTCAGAATCAAAAACATTCAAACAAACTGGGCTACAGGCCACTGCACTCCTACTATTCTAGAAAAACAACCCCAGCACATGTTTTAAATAAAATGGCAATTAAGTAGTAGAGATTTCCCTCCACTGTAGTGACCACTCCCAGACAAGTGATAACAAAAATAAAAGGGTTTTTTAAAAAACAAAAAGTAGAGGTTCCACTTACCCGTATATCTTTGGGATGTTCCCCCTCTGCTATTCTCACCATCCACAAGAACTTATTAATATCATCACCAGAGTAGCCAATCACACCACCAAAAATAATTAAAACATAATCCACATCAAGGCTTCTCATGATCTCATATGCTGCAGACTCATTTGATGACATTGCCTTTCCCACCTGTATCATTACAAAAATATCTTAAATTTCTGCATAACTGCTTATTGAACAGCTCCACAGATCAATACAGCCAGACCAAAGCCCAGGAATCCTGTGCCATGTGCTCTAGGATGGCCCTGCTTGAGCAGGGAGGTTGGACCAGGTGACCCACTGCATTCCCTTCCAGCCTGTGGTTCCGCGATTCTCTAATACCTACTTGTCAACCAAAGCCAACATTTTCATTCTAGATAAAGAAAACCCATTGTGAATATTTAGAAATGCAAAAGCCCAGCCTAAACTGAAATATTTTCTCCTCTGTAAGAGGAGTGCTGCCTGTTAAAAGGAGTGTTTTGAGTATGAAATGGAGCAACAAGGGTTCTCCCTTTGTGGCACCTATATATTTTTCAAGTCATAACTGTATTACCAAAAACTTAAGTGTTGCAGAAAATACCTAATTACAAATTATTTTCAAAGCTTTAGACACAGCCCAAAGTGTACAAATTATCTGAAATGTGATTTTTTTTTAAAATTGAGCTCTGTCCTTCATTAATGAAGCAGCCATTGTGCATTGCACTAAGTAGCACACAGGCACCCTCAGCACTGAATTCAAGGTAAATCTACACAGAGAAAATGTCAGAATAAAATTTTTTAGAGCTGTATCCAGCACCTCTTGTATCCTGGTCACTTCCCACACTTAAAAGAATTTGGTCAGCAACTGGCATGCAGTTCAGCAGTTTTGTTTGCTCTTGAAGCTCTTGTACTTAAAGCATAGTAAGGTATCGCTGCAGTCTAAGGGAGTAACTACAATATACATAATACTGCATCTGACTTGGTAACATTCAGCTAAGAATGTAATTAGAGAGCACTAAGCTTAGGCAGCAAGCTGTTAAAGACCAAGAAGCTCAGCTTCTTGGCCATTATCATAATTAATGTGAGGTTATTTGCCAATTTCCATCTCTGTGCAGGAGAAAATAATCTGGACACATCTCCAGGGCATGCCTCGTTTACAGCACAAGTGCAGGTATTGGCCACAACACACATTTATTGCTTGAGTCCCCCTTTATGGAGTCTTCATTCCAAAATGGAACTTGAGCAGTCATACTCGAGAGAATTCTTTATTGAAAGCCATTATTGCCAGTTGCTGCAATGTGTGTGGTTACTGTGCTTAGGCAACACAGATGACTTCCACAGTCCCTATTCACATGATGCACCTTGTCCTGCAAGAAACTGTGAGTTTGGATGCAGTATCTGCATTTCTACCTCTTGTAGCAGAGGGAGGCACACAGAGGTATCAGGGCTGAGTGTCCATTAAAACACACCAATGCTGTCAAGTCAACAACCAAATTAGAAGTGCCTCAGAGTACATGGCAATGCATGTTGACTGACATTAGACTGATATTAACACCATCAGTACAATTTCCCAAGCTTGCTTCTAGCTGAATGGGAGTTTCCTGCCCTGTAAAAAGTGTAGATTTATGATCTGTCTTCCCCCAATACACATTTTTGGGGACTCTGCTCAAAGCACTGCTTTATTAATTTGTTGGCTTTGTACACTGCTTTTTGGCAGATCTGGTCCACAGCTGTACTCACTACTGACCCAAGACAGAAAGAATACCAGAAACTATCCTAATTATCCTAATTTCTTGAGCCCTTCCCCCATTCTGCCCCTGTAGCAAAACATTCTGGGAAGAAATGTGATTGATAACAAGTCATTGCACAGCACAAGTTGCCAAAGGTGGTGCCCTGTAACCACAGGCAACACTAACACCCTGCCTTAAGCACACGTACAAAGGTTAAACTTACTCTTCAGAAGTGAAAGAAATTAAAGGTGTGGACATTTTGTCTATCTGCAAATTTGAGAAGACAGAAGTGCATTAAATCTGCTACACTTCCACAGCTAGTCATAAATAATCACTTCCTGTGATTTCCCAGATATCTGAAAATTTGTCAAGTCATGTGGTCAGTTTTCACATGCCATTCAGAAATCCACTCAGCAGTGACACTGCTGAAATGCAAGGATCCTTACTTTGATAGGCCAGTAATGCAGTGGTACCAGCTGTTACAGCATTAATCCCAAGGGGAATGGTTACCTTAGGTTTTGTCTATCCTCCCCCAAAGAAAAGAAGAGAAACTGAAGTGTAAGTGAAGTTTTAGAAGTAAACAAAACGAAAACTCTGAAGCAAAATTGATCCCTATACTTGAGTTTTTACAAATGAAAGAAGTACGTCCCTTCCACGTTTGTGTTTCTCACTCTATGCAATTTCTCCTTAATATCAATCACCCTAAGAGACACCTGCAATTTCATATTGGACTGCAGTATAAACATTCTGGTGTTTCTTCTCCAGAGAAAACTGCCACCTTACCAAGGCGATGTGGCTGTTGTTCCAAGTGTTGTTATCAACCAGGGTTGTTCTGTTGGCCATTCCTGCTATCTGATACCCATAGTCCCACCACGACATCACTCTGGCGTGCTCATCCGTGTTCTGTCTGAGCCAGTAATAGGCTTCTCTGAAGTCATCCAGGATATTCCGAGTGCTACAAAACAGTTTTATTTTATTTGCATCTCTACAAATAGTACCAACAAATTAACTGCACCATGGTAAGTCTGGGTTCACAAATAAAGGTTTTCTTATGAGTTCAGCTCCCCTTGAGGGATTTTGTCACCAGCAGTCATAAGTTTGAACTCCCTGACAACTAAATGTCCAGAAGCTGAACTGCTTTTGAAGACATGACTGCTTTTGAAGACATGACTAAATGCATTTCCACTCAAATATATATTCTTAAACAAGTTTTCCCAGTTCACTCCAAGGCTTTTTTTTAACCATCATTTTTATTGGCTTTGGGTAGGGTTGTTTTTATATATTTAATTAAGTATTTCAGAAAATGTTGTATCTTTTTGAAAATTGGAGTATGAATAATTTTTTATTCAGGTCACAACTCCTTTATATAATAAGGAGTGATTTAAAGAATGCAAAGCAAATTGCTAATGCAATGGCAGCAAAAAAGACTTTTGCCCTTTAATCACTTCAGACTGTAGATCTTACTTACCCATCATGGTTATAGGAGGCGAGAACCACGCTGGGGCTGGAGTATGCATTGCTGGTTACCCAGGTACAGTGAACAGCAAACATCATCAACAACATCAGCATCAGCATAGTCACAATGTTTTTGATATTGGGACCCAGTCCTTCTTCCGTTTTTTCCTGCTCAGACACATGTTTCCTCACCTTGCCTGCCTAAACAAACACAAATGTATCTGTTATGGCAACTTCTATCATCCTTGACATTAGAACCCAAGTTTTCTAACACTTGCTTCCTCCCCTCACCTTATCATACAGGTTGCCTGGGTTCCTTTTGTCATCCTCGTCACTGCTGTCTTCTATTGGTGGATTTTCCCTCTTCATATCATCACCCAAATAACGCTCAAAGACATTGGAGAAAGCAATTGCTGACAACATACAGACCACTGGAGTCAAAGTGAGCATCAGGCGGACCATCACTCCAGCAAAGTAAACAGCGCTGATTGCATACAGAGCAACTGCAAGGAAACACATCTGATGGTGACACTTTGAAAATAATACTCACTCTGCACACATACATGCTCTCCATAAAACTACTTCTGGAAGCGGGTTGAGCATCTGTGCGTATAAAGGCTTGAGTGTGCATCTTGCATTTCATTGCTTTTTAATTTACAGATATACGGCTGAATTAACGTTTATGCCTTTGAAACCTCAAACCCTTCCTGAGATTCATCTCGACAACTGTTAACAATAACACATCCCCATTTTCAATATTCATTAGTAATGCGCCAGAAGAGACATTATTAGTGAAATTTAATATTATACACCAACAATACTACTGGAATAATAGGTAACTTCATTTGATTAAAAAAGTCAAGCAGCTCTAGACTAAACAAGTTATTAGAACTGAAAAAGCAACAGGAAGTGTTACTATTTCATGTAAATGTTAAATTTTGATTTAAGTTAGAGGTATCTCTGGACAAATTGGGGGCTTGTCTACATTATAATTCTATACAGATAAATAACGTGATATTGCGAGCCCTATTCTGAAGTAAGTATTCCTGAGCAGTATTACCTCCACTTTGTCTTCCACAAAACATAAACCGAGATTTTCAGAATACTACAACACATTAAGAACACATTATTAAAACCCCCAAACAATCCTGTATACACTGATTGGGAATATCCAAAAGTGGTTTCCTTGTGGTAGACTCGTCTGCTACAGTTTAACAATATCCTCTTGTGAAAGATTTGCCAGAGATCAAGGGACACTGATTTATCAGATTACATCATGTAAATATTTTCTACATTGTGGTGAGGCAGTATGGCTCTCCATCCTCACTCATAGGCCTCTTTATGCTGCGTTAAATGGAAGGTGCAGCCTTCAGTAGGAGGCTGAAAGCAAGCTGCCCAGCACTGGTCTTGGCAAACATTCCTTGTAAACATTCCTACTGCCCACACATGTCTTAGGTAGCCTGAGAGGCAGCTATATTAGCCTGGAACCTCCTGTCTCTGTAAAAAAGTCCAAGACCTGAGTGATCTTTACTCCTCCATCACTCCTCCATATGGGTTACAACTGCTTACAAGCCTCATTCAAAATCAGAAGCTGGTTGTCACAATACAGCTTTNAAAAAAAAAAAAAAAAGTTGCCACTGACATAGGGAGACCCCACACTTCCATTTTGGCTCATTCCTTATCTAGCACTTGTTCCAAAGCAAGAGATTCTGTTCACTAAAATAGCAGAAAACCTGGAAAGCAAAGGCATTTTGAATAATTTGTGATGGGATGAGTGCCAGATGCCCAAAGGGACCCTGCCTTTGCACAGAGCTGTTCTCCTGGCTGACCAGGACCGCGGAACTACATCCCGCCAGAGCGTGGAACTCCAGCTGCTTCATTCCAAAATGGAACTTGCTGCATCCCATCTCCTGGGACTACACTCCATCACCATTTCAGCAAACTCTCCACTTTTATAAACTCTTTTAAAGACTCCTGGGTGCAGGCAACTCTTAATAATCAGCTTTAAACACACCACTTCTAAACCACATTTTAGAACAAGCCACATATCAGCTTTGAGCAAACAAAACCAAAGTAAAATGAAGTTGAAGGCAAACTTTTTCAAAATAATTTAAAAATATTTTCTCTTACCAAAGACTCTTTCATCATTGATGTTTTTGATACAGAACCACAGCCCTGCTGGGAAAGTACACACGAGAATATGCAGATCAAAAAAGAAGGAAACCCATGTTGTAGGCTGATGCTCAGACACAGAGGCAATGATCGGGATGTGAATTTTCGCATACCTTTTTTAAAAAAAATTCAGTTCAAATTATTTTGAAAAGATAAAATTATTAAAATCTGTAAACATTAGGAATTCTGAAATTCATCTCAAAGGAAGCATTTCAATTTTAAATGGAAAGTGCCCTAATCATCAGAGATCTGATGAAACTCTTATACCAAACAAGTCCCCAGCCTTACTGTATCTAGGAAGCATTTAGTGTATAGTTATTTAAAACAACAATTATTTCCATACTAATTAAGAAAATTAAAATTATAGATGTTTCATTTGTTTATGGCTAAATATGAAGCCAAATTCACTAAAATGGAAACACAGAGCTATGGAAGCACCTTTACTACACTTTTGAAGAGAATCATCAATGCCAGTAAATCTCCTAAATTTTCAACATTGTATTTCAAAACCTCTACACAGAATATCTTCATTTTCCTAGTAATGAAAGTTACAGTAATAAATACCAGATCAGTTACTGATGCACCCACATTATTTTAGATGCTGAAAAAACCAGGCCTTGTCTACACTTGGAAACACATGTCATCTAAACAACATGTCAAACACTCAGTGCAGACAAGGACAAAACTGTGCTCTATATTACAGACAAGTATACATATGGACCTAATCTAGGGTGCTACCATGATTGAATGGTGAGGTATCAAACATATGTCCTTTTCTTCACTGAGATCTAGTTCTCATTCAAAACTGTATTGTGTGTTTCAACACAATATGTTTTTCTAATGTAGACAAGCCCTCAAAAGTTTAATGCTTTGTATATACATATATATACACACACACATATATATATATGGACAGGCAAAGAACAAAATCTTTATATTCCTCAAGTAAATCTAAGGCTTCTTTACTGACATTTGTTTTACTACATTTATCACAGAGCTGGGACAGAATCCTGTATGAGCTGGATTTTGGAGCCTGGAAAGAAGTCTGAACTGCACAAAGTTCAAAGCTTTTCTATGCTTTAAATCTTAAAAAAAATTCTAGCAACTGAATTTAAGACATTTATCTGAGAGAAATACTTTCCATTTTATTCTTTTTCTCTGGGCTGACTAAAGAATCCAAATCTGTATTTTCAAAGTTTAACTTTGAAACTAAAATAAAAGATCAACAAGATTTTTACCTGTGAAAACACACATTAATAAAGCAATTGTTCAGAGTGGACATCTGTATATACAAAACAGATGTATGAACGTAATATAGAGGCAACATGCAAGATCATATGTGCAACATTTTTGTGATTTTGTGCAATATTGCACAATGAAAATAGTCTAAGGCTCTTAGTAATTTTTAAATATGTACTCAAGTGTTGGCACAGCTTTCAGTTATTTCATGCTGACATACACACTACAGTTTCATATAGAAAAAACATATTACATATTCAAAGACTTGTAAAGAAGCAAGAATTTTCACAGACAAATTAGTGAAGTGGTTGTAAAGACCATGAAACAGCTACTACAAATACTCTCTTTAGATAACTGATTCCCCTTGACTGAAATACTAAATGGATTTGGGGATGAGGAGAGGAAATGATTATTAGTTTTCAGTAAAATGCTACCAATATCTAAACCTTATATCCTTACTTACCCAGTGTCCCACAACGAATAAAATCTGCCACTCCAAGGAGCAATATAACCTGAAAAAGAGAAGGAGGAAAAAAAACCTTTTTGCTGCCTAGGTTTTTAAATGAAATAATTTTTCTACTCCCTCAAGTTATAACACAAACCCAAAGAAATTTTCGTTGAACTTGTAATATATGTGAACCATACCTACTGCATTAGGCAGGCTATAAAATCTACCAGCCATGAAGCAAGCTGGTTTTAGAACACACTTACAGGATCACATTGTACTTGTTAAGTACAATCTGAGTATCAAGACACGCACACTTCCAAAAGTCAAAGCAATGCAATACTAAATATTTCTCAAATAATATGACAGATAGCAAACTATAGTCTGTGAAGGAGTATGAGAAAATGAAAACATAATTGATAAAAAAGTATTTCATTTTTCTGAAATGTCAGAGGAGGAAACTGGGAACACTCAATAGCTAAAACACAAACAGTAAATGAAATGCTAGTTTCCTTTTATTTCTCTCCTGGTTAATCTACTTGTGGTATGGAATATAAAAGCTGCGATTAGACATGCTGATAAGCTTTACATATTATTTGATAAAACAAGGCTTTTAGATAAGTTGAAAAGAAACAGTATAATTATTAGATGAATGATAAAAATTATTATTAAAGCTTTTAGATGATTCTTAAATTTTTATTTCCACTTTCTTTACAACTGTTTCAGCTCCTCTTGAAGACAGATACAGACAAGGAGAAATAAGAGAAGGTTAAATCCTTTCATTATTACCCAAGTTTTTGTGTGTGACTCAGTAAGTCTTCCCTCTATCTTACATTCAAAATTAGTCTAATCTAACTGAAGGGTATAGTTTAGTATCTAATTTAGACACTTAAATATTGTGGTTAACGTTCTAATACAAGACATATTTCTCCCTTCAGTCTTCAGATGAAAAGATTGCTCCCAATCCACTACGTGCACACGAAGAAGGAGCTGTCAGCACACAGGAAACTACTGGTTATGATCTTCTCTGGATGTAGACAGCCTGAGGGCACTGGAAGAGTAGGCCAACATGAGAGCTACCCACCATCTTCACCTGGGTAATGAGGGTGCCTGGGAACTGGCTACTGCTGCACCTCTAGGCAAGGCAGGAAGTTACATGCAGGAACCTACAGGGCAGTAACCTGAGCTGCTGAAAAATCATGGAACTCAGCCTCCTGAAATACACTGATAAATGTTTTCTTCATTGCTCATTAACAGCTGAAGAAGAATGGACAGGACAAATGGACCATTTGACTGGTTGAAAAATGGCTGTCCTGATAAGCTCAAGGTAGTACACAGTGGATCGGGGTCCAGCTGCTGGCTCATAGAAAGTAAAAATATCCCAGAGGCCAAAAGGAACTGTGCTAAATTGAAAAGAGTGGCTGACATGCCTTGTGGCAGGCAGTATTTCAGTACAAAGCCTGAAGCTCATTCTTCCAGATACTGGGATAAAGGGTCCAGATGTGAGCACCCTCTTCTGCAAGAGGAGTATTAAGAAAATCTAGAGAGATCAGAGCACTGTGAGGTAGTTCAGGAGCCCAGATCACACAGCCTGTCAGAAGCTGAGGGAACAAGGCCTGTTCCAGCTGATGAAGCAGGGATACTGATCAGTGAATTTCAGAAGATGAAATCAACACTTCCCAAGAACTGCAACTGAATACATATTTGGCTGCATGCTGAGATTAGAAGCCAATTTTTGTTTTGATATGCCAGTCTGAAAACTCTGCTAACTTACACATGGAAAAGCAAATCAAACAAGCATGTTTTAGAAGACTTTGAAACAAACAGAGATGCTAAGAATTCTTTTGGAATTATGATATCATAAGTAACGAAAATGAAACTGCTACTAAATAGTCCAAAATGTTGAAACAACTACTTTAGGCTAAACCAAATGTTGATCATCTGGCTTACAAGCTGTAAAGGTAAATGAGTTTCACATTTATTTACCTGTGTATGTCAAATAGATGACACTCAGGAATACAGTACCAGCAGCTAGTGAGACGCCCAAGAAGAACAGTGTCTGAAATTCTTGCTTTGTTAATCTGTCTCTCAGATACTGCAAAAATGCATAAGCCTGCAGCAGTGCAAAAACACCTATGGAAAGAGGAAAGTTCTTGTTTAAATGCTCAAGAGCAGTACAGCTGTTAAAGCAACCAGCATATTTGCCTATATTTCAATTGGAAAAATAAACATAAGGTACACCCTAACATCTAGAAACTAGTATAACATCACTTTCTGACAAATAACCTTTAATTCTTAACAGGGATGACACTTGCAAAAACAGAAACTTCCAATGAGATAAAATATTCTAAAGGAGAGAATCACCTGAAAAGCAGATTGCATTGATTATGACAAGAATACAGGTTAACATACCTAGCTAGATGTGATGAAAAATTACGAGACAGACTTCAGGCAACACACAGTGCTAATACACAAATATATTCAAACTAAGCTACTGAATAAAACAGGAGGAATTAATGAAAGAAAAAACCAAAGCAAGTAAGCTTTAAGTCAACTGAATTATATAAAGTTGAAGCACCAGAATTCACTGGTGAAGCACCTGACACACTCAAAAAGGCTGTTCAGAGTTTAACATTAAACCCAGAACTTGGACATGGTATTTCAGTTATTATTCATTTCACGGTCTATAGTCAGATCAATCCACTGATGAATCCTTTCAAAAATGCAAATTCAATGCTGGCTTGCAGAGGAATAAAATAAAACAAAAGTGTATCATCTTTCTTCAAATTAACAAAGAATTCGAGGTACACAATGAAATTCACTAGTTCTCAACTCCTAGAGAAAGACAAAAATTCTATTCACTAAATAAATGTAAAAGATCTTCAGAATCTGAATATGGCTTGGTAATTTTTTCTTTTTCCATTATATTCAGATTGTTGCAAGTCTCCATTTTGAAAGTATTTTTGTGTTAAATTTTAATGATGGTCCCATCACTGTCCCAAATATGTTCTGGTAAGTAACTAAATGTAAGAAAAAAACCTGGGGAATCTAACAAACTGAACTACATCACACAAAGAGTGCATGTAGTTAAACTCACTGTTAGCAGAAGTTATTTCCCTCAAGAAATCAAGATGTCTGACTGCCAACAACTACAGAAAAATTAACTTCAAGAAATCAAAAAAACTCCAAACAAGATTAAAATTGGTTATTTAAAAATCACTCACCTGATTTGTAATTTAAGTAATTTGCATTTAGCCTGCTTTGAAAAATTACAGAAGACTATCAACTCTAAAACCAAGTTGCTCAGTAAAAACTGTGTTACCAATGTTTCAACTGTACAATGCATGAAGGCAACGTTATATTGCAAACCAGCAGAGATTATCAATGTGTAAAGTAAGTGCTTGTCAGAATGCTAATTGATCCAGGCTTATGAAAGCATTTTACCTCCATTAGCGCAAACAAAAAGAGGATAATGTGTCAATTGGAAAGAAAACTTCCTAACAGACACTAAATTGTACCTCTTTCTTTAGCAATTTGCTTTGTTAGCCTGTGTTTTTTTCTAATACAAGGAAACAAAGCTGCAAGTGTTTGAGGTTTTCCTGTGTTAAGCAGGCTGTTGGATGCAGAAGTTACATTTTCTTACCTGCAGCTGCCATGTGTTCGCTTGTTCTAATTGGCTGAAATCCCACAAAAGGTATCTGCATTGATAATATTAACCCCACAATGTAGAAAGTGCTATATGCTAGGAGAGAAAAATGTGAGGAGAGGGGAAGAGAAAGATGGGAACAAAATTAATACACGTTTGAAAAAGCATTGGCTTCATCTTCAAAGTCCATCTCCCCTAACTTCAGTGACAGCAGAACAGAACTGTACTATGCCAAATATTTCAGCCATCCTAATTACTTTTTTTCTTCATTGACTAGAATAAAGCTCTCCATTGCAACCAATCCTAGCGGATGTAGCAGGGTACTGTTGTTTCTAATTGCACTGTTTTATCTCCTCCTAGAAAAAGAAGCCATTTACTTAAGATTCTCCAGCTTGGAAAAGGTTTTCACTTCCCATCTTGGTTTTGAGAGTCATGGATAAAAAGAGCTCTCAAATAACAAGTGACATAGGAAGCTTTCTACATGATGAGAAATTGAAGGGACCAGACCTCAAAAAAGCAAAACATTTAAGAGTCCACTACTTTAGAAAATGCAAACAAGCACCATTGTTCTTTATTTAACACAAGAGCAGAGGGAATGCAAGAAACGTAACAACAACAGAATTAAAAACTAAGCATATGTATTAATAGATCTGTATCAACCCTGGGGATTTATAACCCCTCGGAACATAGAGGCCAAGAACATAATTAATTACTATTATTAATATGAATTCTTATTGTATATGCATTAACATTAATATACTTTATTTTAAAAGGGGTTTTGGTCCTCAATATTACAGGGTGAAGAGGAGATGGAAGGGGAAGATAAAAAAACCAAATCTGAAAAGCTGTTTACATGAGGCTGATTACATTTGAAGTAACCAGCCAACCTAAAGTCCAAATGAAGTTCTGCTCCTTCAGTGGAAAACAGCAATAATCCACCTGTCAGATTTTTAAACTCCTACAAATCCTAAACCACTATCTGGCTATAGATAACCTGGATCTTATGAAGAGATTCCTGTTCTCATAGAGTCCTTTACTAACCTCCATGAGATCAGTTCTGAGGAGAGCATCACTGAGCAGTGGTGTAATTTCCATAGCACCTGTGTGGTCTTGCTGAGGGATTATGCTCCCAGGGCACTGTCTGAGGTCCAAATCAGTCAGAAGTGATGGTTTACTCTTTCAAGGACCTGCATTGCACAGCTTGCTCTAGCTACTCACCTATGCCCTCCTAAGTCACTGAAATGCATTATTCCTGTAGGAAGCTCAGCTTTTGAAGAATTCACTACAACATAAATCATTTACTGTACCATGCAACTGTTACAACACTGCCATCCTGTGGAAGTTCAATGGTTGGCATAAATCACTACATTTCACATTTGTTAGACCACTGTAAATCATAATTTTTAAGCCCAGTCTTGCAACTGCTATACTTGCTATGTGCACTGCCCACTCCCACCCCAACCCCTTACTCCCACTTCTTTCAAAAAGCTACATAGTGCCTGGTACTGAAAAGATTTTAAAAAGAGGTAATTTACACAATTGACAATTTTTCTAGAAACTTAGAAACATCATGATAATATATCATCACAAACTTTTCATGTTCCTTTATATTCTACAGTCTTTGCAAAAACAAGAAGTTAATTTTGATTCCTGCATGCTGTCCTTATGGTTATAAATTTGACCAACTCCAGAACAAAACCATTCTGACCTACTATGGATAAAGTCATTTTACAAAGAATTTAATTTGCAGTACACCACACAAACACAGGAAAGACCTACTGAAAAGCTTCTCCAGAGAGTATAATCATATACTGGCCACATACTTTCAATTAATAGATTACGATCACCAGAAATAAACACTCAATCTGAAATTTTAGAATACTGAAGTAGTTGATATAAATATATGCCTGTTCACTGTTTTAATGATAAAATCCAAAACATACAACATGAAATTATCGAAATGAAGTTTTAAATTCTGGAAGATCCTCATGTCTTTTATTAAATATTCTGATAATTATACACAACCTAAAAAAACTGTATGAAAAACTATAAAATTGAAGTGTGCAAACATAACATAAATCTATACCCTTCCAAGTGTAAAATCATTTATTTTTTAAACGTATGAGAGACTAAAGAGATAATAAAAATAATAAATAATAATAGCAATAATACCAATAATAAAAATAATATCAATGGTTGCTATAGCTGAATAAAGAGGTTATTCACCTCTCTGTTACACTGGAATTGTAAGCACTTGTTCATAATGATTAAACTAGAGGATCTGAATGAAAGGCACTGGCCATTGTCAAGATGAAAAAATTAAAGCACAGCTTGAGCTTTCAAATGGAGGTAATATCATCACTGTTGATGCCAAATGGGTCAGAAGCTATCTGGCTAATAAAGTCATCTGCCTTCCAGTCCTAAAATATTTTAAAATTGGCAAACTCTTCACATTCTGGAAATTTTTACTCATTACATGATTCTGAGTTACATTCCCAGATATATCAATCATGTCCCATTAACCTTTTCCTTGGTGTATGAACATTCTTATGAGAAATATATACCAGAAAATCACCACTATTTAAAAAAATTGGTTTTGCCAAATACTGTTCTCTACATTTATGTTATGTTGGATTAAACTTAACACAACCTTTATAAAATGGCTCATGCTAGCTTGAAATAAATTTAAACAACTGATCTAAAGATTAAAACTCCCAAAATTCTCCATAACAGTAAAAAGAATGTAGATTTTACTAGCTATTGTCAGCTGACAATATTTTCAAAAGTTTCAGCTGCACATGGTAAGTTTTTTAAGAATTATAAGACTGCTGCAGGCACAGTAGCAATTGCAACAGAAACTCCCCAAATATCTTTATTCTCCCTGCTTCAAGGAGCTTTTGTAAACTCTTCTCCCTATCTGAATAGTTTGGAGGTGAAGCACACTCAAATTTCCTCTCAGAAGTGCTTGAACATTCTTACCTGTTTTACAAAAACATCCTGTTAAACAAACCTAGAAATGACACAGTAATGTGAGATGTACAGACTTCTCTAGGGCTTCCCATGAAAGCTTAAATTAAGACAGCAGTTGCAATGAAACAGCAGAGCACTGATCACATTTTCATTCTGACAACTCCATGGCAGCACATATCTCTCACTGCTGAAGGGCAATAACATCTCAAAACACTACAGCTATTTGCAAAACAAACATCTGCCAAACTCTTTAATTCCTATGAACATGCAGTACTATTTTTCCCACATGAGTTCAAAGACTAGTTAATTTAAAGCAGAAAAAGCAAGAGCACTTATTCTTTATTGTTTCTGGCTACCATATTGCTTCAGGATTTTATAATTAGTTGATCTAATTTTCTCTTGCCTAATTCATAAAAATCAGAAAAATGAAACTATTAAATAAAACAATTTTAAATGGAAAACAAGATAAATTACTTTCCCCTTAAGTTAGAAAGAAGTAGTTAATGAAGAAGTTAACTAATACTAACATTAGAAATTAAAGATGGGTTAGAGCTTCTTCTTTCCCTCTTTTTAAAATTGTAATGAATTTCCAATTCTTAATTACATAGAACAACAAAGAAGTATGGAAGGAATATTTACAGTTTTGATAACAAAAATTCAAAACTGAATTTGAGTAAATTAAGCAATTGTTGTGGTATATAATGGTTCGCATATATGTACTTAAAGTAATTTCTCTAGCAGGGACTAAAAAAAGCATTAACAAAGATAAAACAGTATTAAAATGAGGAATAAAAATATATTTACAAATATGAAATGCTTTGTGATTACGCTCCACCTACCTATGGTAAAGGCTTCACATTAAAAGTGTTCCAGCTAACGTCTAAATCTCTGAATACCTGAACTGCTTACTAATCATTCCATTCACACACCTACATCATGGCCAACTGATTTTATTGGTAAGGTGTCAGTAAAAACAGTTTACACAGTATTTAAATATCAGGCACATCAATAAAAAAGTTAGGCTCCCAGGATCTTTATTCACACATTCCTAAAACTGGAAGGAAGGCTGACCAATTAATCCAAAAAAATTTTAAGGATTCCCATGGAGTGGACAGACTCTTACTGTGGAAACCTTTTCCCCGTGATCTAAAACTTACACGGCTGCTTAAAATTTCCTATGTCTTTATCTGTACATTTGCATAATTTCTGCTGTATAACTTTTAAAAATACCAATTATTTTATATACTTGGAAAAGAAAAAAATATAAAACATTATTAAAGGCACATGTAATATATATTTACAAGATATTAATAGGGTTCTTTTACATCAAACCACCCATTTTTCTTTCCCATGCACTGGAAAGGAAAAAATTAATTAGCAGCAACACATACGAAATTTTGGAAGTGTGAATATGTTTCAACTCCTTACTTCCATGTTGTAGAAAATAACTGACTATAATCAGTAATCAAATCAAAACAACTCAATCTGATATGCAATTACTTAACACCCACTTGATACAAAACACATCAGTACAATAATTTTGTATCTCATGTATAAGTATTTGAGAATGACTTTGCAATGAATAGAACTTACCAATGTAGACTCTCCTGCTGTATCTCTGCATCAGCAACAGAACAAACACATGCAGTGGAATAAGGTTGATGATGAAAACATAACCACCCCATGCAGAGACCTACGACAAATGGAACAGGAAATCAGATCTGAAAATATCTGCAGATTCTTAGGACAGCCCATGCTGGATTTATACATCTTGATGGTCTAACAAGAAAATGCAAATCTGATCTACACAAGCAGTCAGAACTACTACTAATACTACCAGAATCCTTCTCACTATATATTATAAAAGACTACAAACCACAACAAAGCCCACATATCAGAAGTGTTTGAAATGGTCTGATGGATTTGCTAGGCTACCCTTCCTGGATCTCCTCCTTCCAAGCTAATCTGGCCATACTGGCAAACAAGAACGTTATGCTGGAGGCTTTTCCCAATGGTGAAGGCTGCAACACAAGGCAGTGGTAGGATTTGTAGGGCCATGAGCTGGACTTTGATATCTTTGTGGGTCCCTTCCAACTCAAGATATTCTATGATCTCATGTAGGATCCAAAACCTTCTTTGGACAAAATTAGCACCATACACTTTTTGCTGAGGACAGGGAATTATCTCCAGGTAGAGAGGGGAAAGGGAGCAAGGTACACCTCCAGGAGCAGAACTCTGGGACCAGAGCAGCCAGCGCAGGTTGCAGTGTAAGGAAATAAACAAAAGGAAGAGTATGGATGCACGCTAAAGCAGGACTGAGCACTGTGGAATGATATACAGCAATATTATAGACACTGCAAACCTGCGGCAACAAGGGCTGTTGAGAAGGACTGCTATGGTATACTTAGAACTGAAACACTACAGTGTTATTAACAGATCACTGATTGCTGGTTTAGGTAAGGATTTCATCAGCTATCATTACAATGTGTTATCTAAATTTCTAACATATTTAGAAGGGCTCATATTGACTAGACAATCTGTATTTTAACACGTCCTGTGGTCATATTACAGTCTAGACTTTTCCCATATGCACCATGCCTACCCTAGATCTTCATTTTTAGCTTGCAGTAGCTAATGTGGTTTTCACTTTAATTGTACTTTCGGGTTTAGATTCATGTAGCTATTTTTAAAGCCCTAGAATCCAAAAAGAAACCCAAATTACTATGTTCTATAGAACAAATTCTAAAAAATCCATGAGACCAAGATTACTATCTTTTGACACTAATACTACAAACCCCAGCATTTCAAAATTTATGGTAAGCAATTCAGACTATGTGAAACAAGTAGAATAAAATAATCTAAATTTTCTAGTAACTCATTTCAGATTATCAAAATCCTAATGCTTAACTACTTGTATGAAGTATCATGGTTTACAGAGCTAAGTTTATTTAATAGCAGAAAACAGTTACCTGAAGACAGGTAAGACAGAATAGAGTTCAAGCATGCTAATAGAACACTGTCAAATTCAAGGAAAGGTTTGAATCAAGGCGGTCGCAGCTTGCATGGATGAGAGACCTGCATCCCTAATTATCAAAATATGAACCCAAATCTAAGCACTGAAAATTATACTCAAGATGCACTTTGGAACTTTTCAAACAAAACTGAGGCAAACTCACAGATAGGCAAAAAGAGTGGAGACATGCTATTACGCCTACAGGATTGCTTCAATGTAAAGCTTTCTTTTATTTTACCTCCTTGTCATGAAAAGCCACATGAAGCAGAAGATGATGAAGTAAAATAAAGGCTAAAAATATAAATCCAAGGAGAACACACCCTTCGCTATATTGAACGCAAGGCAAGGCTATGAGTTAAATTACCACAGTGAGTTAGGTATATATTATAAGGCAGATTTAGTTATCAGAAAAGATTTGTCACTTCATGCAATATCCATTTGCCTTCTAAGCTGTTGTCCAAACTTCCCATTGAAGGACTGAACTCTTACTATCTCAAAATTGTGATTTGATTTAACTTCCAACTTACACTGAAAATGACTAATTCCATCAGAGAAAGACAAATTATTACCATGTAACAAATAGTAAAATTATGTTTTGTCCTAAAAACATACTCAAGCAAAATATGTAGAAGGGCAACTCCACAAAATTCTTTCCAAAAGGGATATACAATGTAGGGAAGGCCATTGTGGGATGAAGTAGATACAAGCAATAAAATTCTATCATCTAATCACTGAGATGTGAAGCTAAGCTACAGATGAATCCAAACCTTTCATGAGCTGGTAGAACTTGAAAGGGAAATAACAGCACCACCCCATTTACATATAAGGATTGATTATCATGATGACATTGATTCTTAAGTTCTGATACCATGTACACACATGATCACATATTCTCACATACAATCCCACACACCAAAATGGTAAGAATCTGTTATTGTGTGATTTTTTAGCAGTAAAATTGTTATTGTATTTGTTATTTGTATGCTTATGAAGGCACCTTTAGAGAATCTTACCAATAAATTGGCACAATACAAAAAAATGCTATATAAATATAAAAAATCAAAAACTTACTTGCAGCTTTTGTACTGCACTTAAACATATACGAAAGCTACAGGACCTTTTCACTATAATGCTATATAAACAACAATGCTGTGTATGAAGAAGTGGCTCTCTATTAAGCAATGTGGCAAAAAGGAGGAGAAATGGAATGAAATAAATGTACTCTTAACAAAAAATAGCTATCTTAGCCTCTTTGGTGACAAGCACAAGGCTATTATCTCCTGTATTAACTGCAGAAGTCTCCCAGGAAACCAAATGGACATTAAAGCTAGAGGAAAACTAGACAGCATCCAGACTACCTTTGAATTAACCTTGACTTTAAGGCACATAAACCAATCCAGAAGTTCCTTGTTTTTGCAAACCTACCTGATGGTAGAAAAGCAGTATTTGAGACCTCAATCTTAACTGTCACCAAGCAATTAGCCTGGCTGTCCCAGCACTGGCTATTTGGAGATAATTTATTTTTCATTCAGCCACAAAAAGTTTATCAATTAGGGGGAAAAAAAGATTCAAACAGGAGAATTCTTACTCTAATGTTTCAAAAGATGGAGGAGGGGGAAAACCAATTCACTCCATTTTTCTATTAGTTTTATCTGCTCATGTTTACTACTATTTTCCCCCCTCTGCTAGCCCTTAGGAAAATCTCTGCAATAGCCTTCATTTTCACAGATCAAGAATGAAAAGGGCATTTATGATCATTTATTATGACATTGAAGTCATTCATCAGTTCTGGTAGTAAGCATTACTTTATGGCATAATTATACCCATAGAAATAGCTTTCAAAATTATAAAAATGTAACTTTGTCCTCGCATTCTAAATATTCTGATATTGCATTATAGTAATGACACACAGACACATAAATATTAAAATTATACCTTAATTTACCTGTACCCAAATAAAAATCTCACTGAATCAGAGCATCTATTCACAGCATGGGAAAAATTTGTAAATAAAGTTATTATATTTCAAATTTTTTTCCCAAAAATTGCTTTAATCATGTTGACTTAAATACTTTACCTTTACATATTATGTTGTTTAGTCATATATTTAAGGTTTTAATAACAATACAAAGCAACAATTTTATATTATGGCTCCAACAAAGATGAAAATATCCTTCTTCTCTTTGTCAACATATGGACTATGTAAGTTACTCAAATAGTTTAGCAATTGTATATATAAAAGCCTTACCATGTAAAAGTAGGATAGACAGCAGCAGATTGTCCAAAAGACTGACCCAGTTTTCACCGACTTCACCTGGAAAAATAACCAAGTATTTATGAATGACAAATCCTGGACAATACTCTAAAGTTTCGTCCCCAAGGCAACTGTCAAGAGAACTTTAGCCTGCCTTAAGTTACATTTTATGATTCTGAACTGATGTCCATAAAATCGTAACACAAATGCAATTCTTTCACACACAAAAGGAGGTTAGGTGTATTTCTCTAGCAAAAGCATACAATCCAACTCTCTACCTTATGATCTGATGTAAGAAGGTAGTTGCAATGGCTCTGTGCTACTTTCTCTGAGATGTTAGAGCACTTTATAATTCTAAGTGAAGACCATCCACGCCTTAATTTGTCTGGCATCCGACCCAACTCTGCCATTACAGACAAAAGAGCTATTCTGTAATTCCAAAAAATTCACTTAAGGTTAACAAGAGCATCCAGATACTACTAAAGGTTTAGCAGGATCCAGAAACTGCCCGGGAATATGAATTTGTCTGAAACTGATGGGGGTGACTGTGGTGAAGGATAACAGGAATGAAGAACAGACATTAAAAAAGCTAGAAAGTTGTCTATAAAATGTATTTGATTCTACAAGAGTTCATGCAAACATTATTGCACTCTGCAGTTTAGCTAAATATGAATTCCATGAGAACAGATAACTGCTATCATATCTCAGTTACTCTAAAGTAAAAACACAGTTTGATTCTATTATTGTTATCAAACACAGCACACCTTTCCAGCTGTTGCTTATTCTAAAACCAGATTTTAAAAAACTCCATTTAAGTAATATCAGTCACTCAGTCATGAAAAATTCAATTCTCTTCCATTATATCCCTACGAACTATATCCCAAGTTTGAAATATTCTAAAGCTAAAACATTTGTGAATATGCATCTGCTTATGAAAACCAGAGCTCTTGACAAAATTACGGAGAATTGTTGTAATGACCATGTACTTACTTACACGGAGTCTTCTAAATGAAGTGTAGGCATTCCAGAATACACAAGTGACAATACCCTACAGTGTCTGTGCTGAATTAACAATATAGTTATGCTATTTTTGTTATTTCCAAAGTAGGTTCAACAGTCCAGAAATACTCCAGCTTCCCTAAACTCCTTCCTGCAAAACTACCTTATGGATGAAATTTCTACACAGATTAAGGAAAGGCAGACATGCTGCTTTAGCAAGCAGGCAAATTAAAAGACATAAAACTGTTTTTTTTAAGCACACAAGAAACATTAATATCTGACTATAGACAGCTTTGGCCATTTAATCTGGATACTGAACTCAAAGCCCATGCACTCCGTACAGTCAAAAGCCTTTCCAGAAGACAATTCAAAGCACTTCATATTCAGAATCTACTGCTTTTCACCAGCTATGTAAGGAGGCTAACATTTGATGCACACAACACTATACCTCCAAACCGCAAAACAAGCCCCTCTGTTTGCTTTAAATTTCTAGACTCATAAACATTTTTATTACTACTACAGGACACACATACTTCAGTGGAACCATGCTTTTACACAGCAAACTGAAGAGCATGATTATGGAGTGGTTCAGATCATGTGACTTCTCAGTACTTGCTTAATCAAGAGCCAAGGGGAAGAGGGATGAGAGGGAGGAAAATAAGAATTCAATGGATTCTAAGAAAAATCAGTCATTTGGTTGGAGGAGGAACTAAAAAACCTTTCCAAAGCAAAAGACTCAGCAATTACTTACCCATAAATAGTATGTGAACTGCAGTGCAAAAATAGCTATGCCTTCATTGTCAAACGATCCTGCTACTGATCGGGATATGTAACCTGGAACTATGGCAATAAAACAGGCAGCTAAAAGCCCTGCTCCCTGGTTCCACAGTTCTCTGGTGAGCAGGAAAGTAGAAATAGCTGTAAGGCCGCTAAAAACTGGTGCTAGAAACACACATACATCTCTTATATGGACTGTCACATTAAGCATATTTAAAATCCAATGTATAAGGCCTGCTGTCACCATCAGTCCTGGGTATACCTACGTGGAGATAAAAACCAAAACAAACCAGAACGCTAGGTTATTACAGAGAACTGTCATGGTACGCATGTTTACATAGAACTTGCAATTAAACAATAATTTTTAAGCTGATATAAGCAGTGAGTATTAGCATAAGCTAACAGAATTATTTTAGTATTACTTTAATCATGTTTTGACAACACCACTGAATACCCTAGGTTCTTTTAATTTTATCCAAATGCTAACAATAACATATAATCTACTTCATAAATGAATGAGCAGCATACATATAATATCCCATCTCGCTTGACATTTATCATATAATGAAAACAATTTGTCATTAAGGTATGGAAGCAGAAACCAAAATCTGCAAGAGAATTTCAAGTCAGCTACCAGTTTTAATGAAATGAAAAAACAAGCCCCCAAAGCCTAAGACATCAAGAAGAAACACAAAATTTCCCAGTCATACCATTTTCCTTTAAAATATACCGTGCTATTCTTTCACTTTTTTGTACCAATGGGGAGAGAAAATGTGCTTCAATAAGATTTAATTTTTTAAAGATGAAAAGTTGATGGTCAGTCAATTGAATACTACATTTTTGCAAGGTATCTGTAGACATCTTTGGATATGAAGGATTAAAACAAAGTCCTATAAAAACTGAATTAAGATGTGCTCCAGGAAAGGTAGCATAGACTTACACAAATCTATTGAACCCACCATAGAATATTGGAGAACTTTAGAATATTCTTAATAGGAATTCTACCGTCCCACATTTATCAACATCAGAAAAATCAATACATCCTAGAAAAGTTAATACGTACTTCACCTGCCTTAGTTTCTTTCAAAAACTAAGAAGGACATTGTACTAAATTAAATTAACAGATGACTGAACATTCCCCTGCATATATTTCAATTCTTTTTCTTAAGAGGTTTTATTTTGTATAAGACAGGTATGGAAAACATGCACTTACATGTTGCATAAAGAGTGTCCAGTATCTCGAAGATACTAAAACAAATCGTGATCGAACTACTACAAAAAACTTGTAAATGCCTTTAAGTGGTATATACTAAAAAAGCTTTAATGAACTTTCACATATTAAGAAACATGTGGCTGCATTACTTAGTGTTACTAAAGCTATTCCAATGAATGATACTTGCATTCTGATTTGATAACACTGTTTTGTACACCTTTCTTGTTTTGTAACTTGCATTGATACCAATCTTAACTAGTCCTGATGCTTCGTACAGGTGCCACACTGATCTAATTTCACAAGGTCTTCTCTCAGTGAAATCCTAACCTTTTCCATACGTGCATGAAGTCTACTCAGCATACATAATTTGATTAAGACTTGTACCTTAAGGGATTTAGGTAAAGATTTAAAAAAATATTTTTAAATGTTTTCCCTGTTTTGATTTCATATACTAGAATTACAGGAGCCATAATACCCTTACTTGCTACTTATTAAAATTTCATATGTAAGGAAGTTCTGTATTTCTTGGTCACAATGTGCTATTGGATAAAGACTAAGGCATGTTGACTTACTTAGTTTTTGCAGCTAAAAATTAAAATCATCTCGATATTCCCTCTGCAGCAATTTGACAATTAAAAACATATTTTATTAAGATTCTCCTTTTATCAACATCAAATTTGTATTGAAAGTTCAAAAAACTTCCTGAAAAGTCACCTTTAATTATTTTTTACTTGTTAAATTGATTTTATTTGATTAAATATATTATTACAATACTTACAGTTCCACCTACTATTCTTCCTAGTGGATACCATGCTCTTTCATCAAACCAATTTAAAAATTCATAAAACCCATGAGATGCAAGATGATGTGTTGATCTATAGTTAAACCTAGAAAGAAACAGAAGGAAAAGGTAAAAATCAAGAGCTTTAGCATCTCATTTACTATGTAACTACAATGGTCCTCTCTAAACCTGCAGAGTTTTCAAGTAAATTATTAAGTTCTCAGTTACTAACTACTGTATTTTCTTCACTTCTAGAGTCAGTGCATATACCATAGACACCAGTTTACAGTTTTTGGTGAGTTTGTTTTTGTGCATAACCATTAAAAGGTTGTCTTTCACTCTGATAAACACTCTGGTTATTTTTGTTATTCCTTTCCAAAACTACTCATTTTCAAATACAGTCTATCACATGCAGTCAAGGCAAGACTCCCATTCTGAGACAGGGTAGCTACATGCTACACGTGCTGCTGCCCTACTCCATGTAAAACTGACAGGTGACTGACTCATCCAATAACAAGCAACAGGAATCAGTCTGTTTGTTCACACTATCAAACTAATGGCCTTCTTTCAATCAATAAGAATTTAGACAATGTAGAATCTCTGTAGATGAAGTTTCATCTTCCAAGTTTGTACATTCTCTGCTATAGAGAATTTCTTGTACAACAAAAGGTCCCTCATGCACACCTTCAGTTCAGCCTTCCACACTGTAAAAAAAACATTAAAAAACACCAACAGACTGCTATTAAGGCATTCATCTTCTACCTTCCTGGCACAAAATATCTCAAACATCTGATAACAAAACTTCTAAACTATTAAAATGTCCATTAGTTCTTGAAATTAGGTATCAGGCTGCAAGAAGCACTACAGTGCATGTCATCCTAAAACAGCAGCTCTTTCATGATCATTCATTCAAAGGCCAAACTAAAAAGGCTACAGATACTGAGAATGTGAAGTTTTGTAGACAAAGTTTAGGTAGAGAAAAGCCTCGGTTAACACAGCTTCTAAAACAAGCAATATTCACAAAGCCAACCCTTCTAATAGATATTCTACTTGAATTCCAGTTAACCATGTGAAATTCATTAGTTAAAGAAGTATTAAAGATTTTATTCATTAGTTAAGTAGAAATTCAGGTGACTAAATTGAATACAGCAGACAAAAGGTTAGATGGGCAAACCACCACGAAAGACTTCCAAAAACACTGCTAAAATTCAAGCCTAGAAAAGACTCTGTGTGTTTTTCTTTTTATCTATTTTATGGAAGAATCGCCTTATATCAGAAATATGCATCCCTTCTGACAAAAATTTTAAAACTAAATAAAATTATTTTGTATATCTAGGATTCCCAAAATATCACAGGTTTACTTTGAACCAATTAATTTCCACAGAATAAAGCTAAGGTCATTTAAGACTGCAAACCCCATCAAGTTCCTAATTGTTTAATCAGTACAAGTAGTATCTGAAATAAAACCACCTTGAGGTCATGAACAGATTCTTCATCTACACAGTGGAAGAACAAAAAAAACTGAAATGCAGGTTCAGATGTCAGCAAATTTGCATGTTTCAAGTGTCTGAACTATCACAGCATCATTCAAATGATATTAAAAATAAGTAAATAACAGAGTGAAGTACTTTCAGGAAGACTGTCTTACATCTGTTAAATAAGCATTTATATAGGAGACACTAACTGATAAAACTGTGGACTTTCAGAAGCCATTAGTCAGGTTTATATAAGAAAATTCACATGAACATCAGTCATTCTGACCTAGAAATCTTTGATTCAAACAGCAATGTGACATTGGTTTTTAATAAGCCTACAACTATTCCCATTTGACTAGATTTCTAAATATTAATTAATTCTCCAGTTCTGAACTGTCAACTCTAATGTGATTTCTGAAATGCTGTACCTGTAAAATTAGCCTCTTATCTTAGGATAGCAAGGTCTGATGTTAATTTGTTTAGTGCCAAGTGCCTACAGTATGGTATGTAACAAATCAGGAGCTTCATATTGCACAGGACACACAGAATCCATCCAGCTACAGACAGGACTGAAAGCACTGAAAACTCACCGAATATTGTTCTCCTAGAACTTCAAGAAGGGAACAAGATGTTTACTAACACAAATTACTTTCGAATTTTTACATCATGACTCAAACTCACAGAGGCTACAAAAGTATGACTAATGTTTACTTTTACAGCATCAAAAGATTAGTTAAACAAACGAAATAGGCAAGAAGAATACATATTGACATTCTCCTCATGTTTCTAATTAGCAAAGCTTCAAAACTGACTTCAGAAGGATGCGAACAACTGTCTTGAGCTTTGGCAGCATCCCATTAAGTCCTTAATAAGAATGAATTACCACTCAAAATTGAAATGCAACGTAACAGCATTTTACTTATACCACTTCAGAGGTAAGAATTCAATCTTTCCTCCTAATATACTCTTAGACAGACATAAATCTATTAGCTCTTCTTTCAAAAAAGTGATTCTTTTGCCACAACTGAAAGCATGCAGTAACAGCTGGGCATGCCTCTGCAGCAGAAATTACTGGCAATACTACAGTGTATTGTGAGAAGACCTGTGAGAACAAGAAACAACCTTCTAGACACAAAAACTAAAAAAAAAAAAAAATTTAGAAGCTTAATTCAGCACCTCACTTAGACTTAAAAAAAACCAAGTGCTCACTTCACCTCCCACTAGGTTACCTGCAAACAAAAATAAGTTAAAATGTCAACATAAACATATGCACACATCAGGAAAAGGTTGCTGTGATGTTGCATATCAAAGCCAGCTTCAGGCATGGACAAACTGGCAGCAATGGGCTGTGCACCAGACAAAAGTCTAGTTTGGAAATCATATGATGATGCCAGTATTAGGCTCTGATATCACTTAGCCCTTCACAGCACTTTTTTAGGGACAAGCCTGAGCCTTGTGAAACTGTTTCCCTTTAAGGTAGAATGGAGAGCGCTGCTAACAAAGAGCGAGCATCACAAACCAGTCACACCTCCTTACTATCCTGGTACTTTTCAAACCGTGCTTAAAATGTAGCACAGTGGTATTGTATTTCTACTGGAATGCTATCACAGTACCTGCAACTATCTATAGGTTTCACTGGGGTGTAAAACAGCCCTGGAAAATATTAGAAAAACTGCCATCTTTGCCTACACTTTCATCTGGGAGATTCAGGGGCTGCAGCTGAGGAAGGAATCAGAATGGAGGCAAGAACAGCCAGCGCTGGGTAGGGATTGCATGTCAGCTTTGACGGTCACTGCCTGCCCCAGTTCTGCCACTTGCAGCAGCAGCAAGAAGAGGTGATATTTAGGGTTTTTATCCAGCCCTCCTTCTGACCTACTCCATCTTATCCAAAGAGACACTAGAACTGAAATACACTGCTGGTTGCACTGACTAAACAGGATGGAGCATGATGTGACAGAACCAGAGCGAAGGACAGGATCTCTTTTTTGCCAACCTCAACCCTCACATCCATCTGATCTTGAGGTATGGAAACAGATTACCCATTTCCCAAGATTCCCTCTCATCCTCCCTGACTCCCTTGAGGCAAGTCAATTTGAAACAGACCTGAGAAGAATAAAGAAGAAAATTATGTGAAGCACATTTTAATTAAATACTTAGCTAGAAAACCTGAGTTAAATATTCAAGTTCTCAGTCCATGCTGTGAAGATACACACTTGCTAAGATTCAGCTAAGGGCCTGACACCAGGAAGCACTGATTTTTTTCAGTTGACATTCTAGGAGGAATAGTGATGCTCTGCTGTTTTCCTTGCCTCTTTCTGTCATGTCTGTAGTTTGAATTATTTCCTCCTCCAAGCTAAGCTTTAAAGGAATAAACAATCCAAAGTCTTTGTACATTTCAGAATTCAAAGTCCCAACCAGCCAACTAGGCTGGTATTGTAGTTTGAACCTTTGGGGGGATGCTCTAATGATCACCTAAGTGCTCTGTGTATGGCACCATTAATTTCGTGGCACTGTTGGAGATACCTACATTACAGCTGGTTCAGTAGACAACTGGAGGTAAGTTAATAAAAAATACGGTTCCCATTTCATATATTTTAACATAGAACAGAGTATAAGCAGCAACTGCAAAATAACTGAAACAGAGGCATAATCTCTTTTTTAGTAGCAACATTAAATTAGAAAGCTTAACTAGGCAACTTGCAAAGCAAAGCCTGTGAAGTTTTCACATATATATTATGCACTGTTAATACATAATCTTAACTATCTGTTCATACTTAGGTTTGATTTTTATTCCTTGCTATGAACTGCCTTTTTGATGACACAAGGCAATACTGTAGGATAATTACTTAATGCTAGTCACAGCAATCATTCTCTATCCAGGAGCTACAGAATTCTCCAGCACTTCACAGCAACAATTACTGCTATATTTATAAAGAGACGTCTTTGACGTTCCCAGGTTTAGTATTTCCTTGACAAAGTACTATTTAAGGTGAGTATTAAAATAAAATTCAGCCTACTGAGAAATAAGAACATATAGAAAAGAATAGCACATGTATGGCAGTGAAGTTACTTCATCCACATCTTAACAACACTTAAGGCAAATTACACTGACAGTAATGGAATTCATTTGACCCCTCGATTCCAAGAGAGTGCAAGATCAGTGGTTGCTTCTTGTGGGAATGGTGACTGTCTAAACCCCAATCAATTTCACGCTATTATTGCCCCATCATCTAGACTTTTTATCCAGCATTTTATAGCCATCTGAGAATATGTAATCTCCTTACAAGCAGAATCTGTTGAAAATTTTCTAAGCCCTCAATTATAAAGGCTTCTGTGCTTTAAAAGTCTTCAGCTGCAGATGCACAAAATTTTCACATCTGCAAACTCAGAAAAATGACAAGATACAAACTGTGAACATTACAAGCTATAGGAGTAATTCTAGGAGTCAGTTTTTAATGCAAATGTAGATTACAGAATCAATTTGGCCATACAGAATCTAATTAGATATGGCAAGTGTAGATTCTTGAAAAAGAGTTGCAGACTGACTCCATATCTGACATATTCTTTGCATCCAAAGAAAGAATACATTCAGCAACACTTTATGGAAAATCTAATGAGAAACTTCAGTAACTTCCATTGAAATAAAGAAACATATATACAGTATTCCAAATTAAATTTTGAAACACCTGCTTGCCCACAGACTATACTACAAGCACAAGATCCTGCAAGTCTCATTCTGAGCTCTGTATCTGCAAATGAGCAATTAACACACTGAGTTCTGCATAAGGTTTTTAAAATGAAAGTGTAAAACCAATCAATCACATCATGAATTCAAGGCACTAAGGAAGACTTTCTCATCAGGAAAATTTTTATTTCTGTTGCATTTATAACCTTGGTAAGTATGTGTGGACATTTAAGCCATTTTCAAATAATCAAGATTAGAACTTTGGAGCAGTAATACCTACAGGAAAAAGTACTTATGACATGTAAAGAGCCTTTCCTAGTGCCCGCAACCCAAACCTAAGGTGTTAGACCTCACAGTAAGGCTGAAGAAAACATACACCAAGCTCTACCTCTCTCTTGCGCAAGAACCCATGAGATAGAGGGTGGTCCTCTGTTTACCTGAGACAAAACTGACAACTCTGCAAAATGGAAGAGTCACCATGCAATTTTATTTCAGAAAAATCTCACATTCCTTTCTTTTTAATTTACATTCATGCCAGTGGAATGGTTTTATTAGATCCTNATCTTTTTTTTTTTTAATTTCTCTGGATAGACACCTACCATGGCTTTATGGAGAAACTGTTATCACTTTCCACACTCAAGCTTCTGTACCTCACCAGACAACAACCACCCAGGGAGTCATGAGCACATGAACTCTACCCCATCTTTCACAAGGGACACAGAACAGGTTTGCACAGTTCTTGCTAAACTTGATTGAAAGATGATTATTAAGACAAGTCCACCAGAAAAAAAAAAATAAAAGCTTTGACTGATGCAGAGTTTAATATCATCCTAATTCTGATGGTTTTAGGGGGTTAAATATACGATTTTTGATTGTTTAGTCTTTACATTTTTATATCAAAATATCTCTTAGCATTATGAGATAATATCAAGTATTTGTGGTATCAAGTATATTGTGGGTACCGAGACTGCCCTACACTTAGAGAGGCTCAAATGATCTGTTGGGGTTTTGATGCAAGTAAGGCCATTTGGAAAGAGAAATACATGTCCTTCAAGCTGACTGTCAATCACAAACCCTAGAAAAAAGAATTGGCAGCAGTACTGCCATTCTGAGTTTCCTCAGGTTTAAAGTTGGTCATGGACCTGCTTCTGATTTCAGCTTTCACCCACTCAGAAAAACGTGGCAAAGGCTCCTTTGTTATATATACAAAGCTTAGTAAGAATGATGATATAACAAAATAGCAGGAAGTTCTACAGCGATGTGGCCACCTAACTTCAAAAACGATGGAAATTTTGAGTCAAAGGAGGAAGAAATTTCTGTCCCTGGAATCCAGCTGAGAAAACTCCTCCTTTTTGTAATATCTTTAGAATAAACCCTGAAGGTAAACCAGGAGAAAGCCAAGTCAGAAAAAAAGGTGGATGACACAATCAGCACGGCACACATTTTTTCAGGCCCAATATTCAACTAAGCTCAAAGGAAATCCCGAAGAATACCAGAATGTTTATAGAATAACCATTAAGAATTACCATTAAGAATATCAGAATGTCCCCAATGTGTTTAAGAAGGATTACAGCCTTCCTACTGCCACTACTTGGCATGGTATTTTCCCTGCCTGCAATAGGATGTTACGCTTAGCAAGTGCTAAAATCAGGAACTGCATGCTGCCAGTAGCTTAATGATAAAAAATTCTACAAGGAGCATACAGTCACTCAGCTTCTTCAGAGAACCCAGGGCACCTCCAGTATTTTTGCTAAGAAACTGTGAGCTTTTGAGAGCACTCCATGATCACAATTTGTATTTTTTCACACAATATACCACCATCTGAAACCGCGATATGCTTCCCATCACCACTGTAGTGGGAGTATATCTGTCTACAACTTCAGACACTTCCCCTGATGCCTATTAGGTTTTTTATTAGTTTTTTTCTGTCTTGCTTTTGAACTATTCCATATCTCAATGCAAATTATTATGAAAAGCATTGGTTTTATCAATATTGAAAGGCATACTTTGCCAGTGAATTCTGCCATTCACAACATGTAACAACACTTTAGACCTAAGAAGAAAGTGATGATGACATTTTTCTTGGGACAGTCAAAATTCCCAGATTTCAAAGACAAGATGGAAAGAGAATAATTTGAAATTTCTACGGGCAAAAATGGAATGCTTGTTTTCTTTTTTATGGATGGGCATACACTTTACCCCAGATACCACACTACAGCTGGCATCCAAATTGATGACAATGTTGGTTCTGTACCTTTTGACAGCATCAGCTTCTTGAGAAGCATCAATTCTCTCCTCAATACAGTATTAACTACCACTCAAAAAACGCTATAGTGCTATGTTTGTTTCTTTTTGAATGCTCTTGGACTACTCTGTGGCACAATAAGCCTTGTATGCTGCAACTGTGAAGGCTTTGCACCAAATTCAAGAATATGTTCAAGAGGGCGTTTTTCCAGATCAAATTTGTGCTGTACTTGTTTTAAACATGATGGAGACAGCTTAACTCCAAGTTCTTCTAAGTTAAAGGCTGATACATGAGGATCTGCTTGGCAGGAAGGAATTAAAAGGCTATTAGCTGAACAATATATTTTAAGAGCAAAATATCCTTTCTGTGAAAAATCTGGTACTAAAAATCAGTGAGGTGAACATGACTGCTTCATAAGAAGTAACAGGGAACAGAGGACAGCTAGCTCCAAGACGCTTTTTTCACCGTCTCCTAGCATAGAAAAGCAACCTGTAACACCTAAATAACTACACTGGACTCCTATTAAACTGATCCCAAAAATACCTGCTATCTTGTAGCAAGATCTAGTATGTGTGCAGAAGCAAATAATAACTTTTGTAATAGTCTGAAATACAGAGTAAAAAAAAAGGAAATTTACTGTTCCTTGCAGGTACTATAATTATATTTAACTTCTTGGAAGCATGTGGCTCAGCCTTCATCTCTACTACATAAGAAATCAGTCTGGATGCAAGATGGCAGACTACTTCTACGTTATAAAATACAAGACATGGTAAAAAGTAAACAGGACCCTTAGAAAGGCTCCAGACCCCTCACATCACAGATGATATTTAAGCAGCGACAATCTTATTTCTGGCAGAACATTTAAAGAGTTATAGCACTGTAGAAGAGCTTTAGTAGAAATTATTTTGTACAACCCTCAATAGCCAAGAGTCTGTTACTTGAACTTCTCTGTAACATGACAAAGGGTAAATCCAGCCAGATTCAGACATCAAACCACTCTGTACAAATTATGGCAACATAAGGCTCTTCAGCTCACAGGAATTAAAAGCATCTACAGTGTTGTGGCTGCACACCTAAGTCAGTTTAGCAAGTCAAAATGAGGTAGCTTTTTATCCAAAAATCCTTATATATTTGCTCTTTAGTACATTTCTTAATGCATCTGCTACTCTTCCTCCTGCATCTAGGTCGGTCTACCTTGCCCAAATTCTCTGACTATACTTTCTTTCCATTGGTCTCTCTGTACGTAGATCATGTTTAGTCCAAGAATCTGGATCTCTCATAGTGCACCTGTTGAACTCCATCTGTTGCCATATTTGACTTACTGACTTTTTAATACAATAACTGCTGGGAAAATAAAAATTGTTTCAGAGTGGATAATACAAAGCATCATCAGAGCAGAAAGGACACAGTCTAACTTGAAGAATTTCTGTCCTGTGATTAACACCAGGTTAAAGACTTAATTCTACCTAACTTGAATATGTCTTCTCAAATTCTGCTTAACCCTTCAGTAACCTGGCATAAATAGACACAAACATTCCCAAGGACTGTAGAACCAATTAGACAATCTTCACCTCTGGGTATGTATGTATATAGACAGAACTACTTGCAGAACAAACCAAACAATACACACAGGGTTTACAAGAACCTAGAGACAGATCTAATCATGCTCTAAACAAATAAAGCTGAAAAGAAAAATGCATGAATAAAGCCCAAAGTGGAAAGGCAGAAGGGAAAATAAAAGTATTCCCAACTCTAGGATGGCTTGTACTAAACTACACATGCAAATTTAATTGTGGCAGTTATCCTTCAACTAACCTTTGCTAAGCTAAAAGGAGTGCAGAAGCATTCCTAATCCTCTTCTGTCCGCAAATTGGACAAATTGGCTTGAATCACAGCTAAAAAGCAAACCACTCTAAAGATGCCATAAAAGACAACAAAAATGCTTCTATAAATACACCAGCAACAAAGGGAGGGCTAAGGAGAACCTCCAGGCTTTGCTGGATGTGGAAGGAAACAGTGACAAAGGATGAAGTACCTAATGCTTCTTTGCCTCTGTCTTTTACAGAAAGACCAGCTGTTGTTTGAGTACCCTGCTCCCTGAGCTGGAAGACTGGGATGAGTAGCAGAATGAAGCCCCCATACCCCAAGGGGAAATGGTCAGCAACCTACTGCACCACTCAAACACACACGAAGCTGCATGAGGTCCACCCAAAGGTACTGAGGGAGCTGGCAGAAGTGTTCACTAAGCTATTTTCAATAATTTCCCAGTAGTCCTGACTAACCAGAGAGATCCTGGTAGACCACAGCCAACAAATGTGATGTCCACCTACAAGAAGGGTGTGAAGGAGGATCCAGGAAACTCCAGGCCTGTCAACCTCACCTTTGTGCCAGAGAAAGTTATGGAGCAGATAATCTTGAACATAATCACACAGCGCATACAGGACAACCAGGGCATCAGGCCCAGTCAGGATGGGTTTATGAGGGGCAGGTACCTCTTGACCAACCTGATCTCCTCCTATGACAAGGTGACGCTTAGCGGATGAGGGAAAGACTGTGGATGTTGTTTATCTAGACTTTACTGCAGCCTTTGACACCATTCCCATAGCATTCTGGAGAAATTGGCTGCTCATGGCTTGGACAGGTACACTCTTTGCTGGGAAAACAACTGTCTGGATGGCCAAGCCTGAAGAGTGGTGGTGAATGGAGTTGCATCCAGCTGGCAGCTGGTCACAAATGGTGTTCCTCAGGGTCAGTGTTGAGGCCAGTCCTGTTTAATTTCTTTATCAATTATATGGATGAGGGATCGAGTGCACCCTCAGTCAGTCTGCAGATGTTGGGTGGGAGTGTTGATCTGTTGCATGGCAGGAAGGCTCTGCAGAGGGATCTGGACAGGCTGGAATGATAGGCCAAGGCCACTTATGAGAGTTTCTACAAGATGAAGCGCAGGGTCCTGCACTTGGATCACAACAACCCCACCAAACACTGAAGGCTTGGAGAAGAGTGGCTGGAAAGCTGAATGGTGGAAAAGGACCTGGTTCAACAGCAGCTAACATGAGCCAGTCTGTGCCTAGGTGGCCAAGAAGGCCAATGGCATCCTGGCCTGTATCAGCAGTAGTTTGGCCAGCAGGACCAGAGCAGTGATTGTCCCCCTGTGCTCAGCACTGGTGAGGCCACATGTCAAATCCTGTGTTCAGTTTTGGGACAAAAAAGAACATTGATGTGCTGAAGCAAGTCCAGAGAAGGGCAGTGAAGCTGGTGAAGGGCTTGGAGCACAAGTCCTATGAGGATCAGCTGAAAGAGCTGGGTTTGTTCAGCTTGGAGAAAAAGAGGCTTATGGGGAACCTTACACTCTCCACAACCATCTGAAAAGATGTTGTAGCCAGGTGGGGGTCAGCCTCTTCTCCCAGGTAACAAGTAAGATGACAAGAAGTGTCAAGTTGCGCCAGAGGAGATTTAGATTAGGTATTCGGAAAAATTTCTTCACTGAAAGGGTTGTTAAGCATTCAAACAGGCTGCCCAGGAAATGGTTGTCTCACCAATCCTTGAAGTATTTAAAAGAGGTGGGACATGCTAGTGCTGGGTTAATGGTTGGACCCATTGCTCAAAGAGGTCCTTTTCAACCTAAATGATTCTATGACTTCAACTATTTTAACTGAATTTAATCTGAAGCAGATTAAAAGTATCCACATCTATTAATACAGTCCAACAGAAGGGATGATGGTCCCTAGCTAAGGGCAAAAAGAGTTCCAGATGCTTGCAAAGTGACTGTATATTCTCACACTGGAGCAAATTAGGGTGGGAATGGGATGTCACCAATAAAATAAACAAAGACCAGGGAAGATGCTGAAAACTGAAAGTGGCCTTCATCCTTCCTCATAACAGAGAGTGGAGTTTATCTTTCTAATAAATCAGACACTAAATCAGACACTGAAAGTATCTGAATGCAAAATATGCATTCAGATACTTTCAGTGTCTGATTTAGTCACAAATAAGTATGGCAAGCAGAATTTAAAATGAGTTATGAACTACTTCTATTTTATATCTTTCATACTGCTTCAAGTAAGTCTAAATTACAAAGAAACCCAAAGTTTTTGCTGAATTTAATGTAACCTGTTAAGAATTGTACTTAATGGTTACTAGTGTTTCTTTAAAGATTAGAAGCACAAGTGCAATAACAAAATGTTAATTGCTTTTTAGGTATTCTCACAGAAATGCTAAAGATTAAGTCAACTGTGATGACTGCAGTGCTCAGCATTTAAGACAGTATTTATAATTAATATTAAATTCCTGCCATGTACAATGTGAAATTGAAGTTACATGTTTATTTTCTCATTACGTGATAAAACTTCTAGTATTGCTCAGTCTTACTCCACCGTAGATATTGAGCTATTTCACTGTGCTCCTCTGTCATTTTAATAAAATCCCATGAATGCTTAGAAATGACCTTAAAATGTGAAGGTGGGGGAACATTTTAACCATGAGCTAGGCTTGCTATTACACACATGCTTTGAAGCTGTCACAAACGTTAGTACAGAAATATTCAGAGACTACACCCACCATTGCCTCCTCTATCCTATGTCCAGGAACATGCCCTTTCAAAAGCAAACCACCTCTTTGACCAGCCAGCTACATTGGTATATACAGTTTAGTAGCTACAGCCCCTCTGTCTTAGAACATTAAAAGGATGAGTTTCATTTCTAAAGCCATTTTATTAAATCAAAACGCATCCTTTCGCTGCTGCTCCACTGTGACATAAAATGAATGTGTGGCTGCCCCTGAAAATGGGAAAAGGAGGAGGCTAAAGCAAGAGGTTCAGTTTCAGTTCAGGTGGGGTTGAAAAGTTGTGTACTGCAGGGGTATGTGAGAGTTGCTGGGAAGGAGCTGGTGTAAGTTCTCAAGGACAGTTCTCAGGTCACATAATCCTAAATCTTCTCTCTCCTTGCTCTCCAAACATGAATTAAGCTGGTCTGTTCCAGGACCTTTCATGCTTCAATCCCCACCAGACCATATGCCCTCTCAACTCTCTCTCCACAAATGCGCTGTTCTGTGGCTTTTTCTTCTTGAAGGTAGCCCTGAAAGAAGACAGCAGATGGCACCGTGTGGAACACACTCTCACAAAGCAAAACCATGATGTGCATAGCTAAGAATGTTTTGTTGAAACCAGAGTGCAATGGAAGCATAAAGAAAAAAGAACCCTGAAGCTCACTTACAAAAGCAAAAGCCAGAAAATAAAATTCAGTGATGGAACAATTACAAGCATGACACATTTCAGACAAAACATATCATCCAAGCTTGTGCCTAGCAAAAACTGGGCTTTATTGTGGGAGGGTGGGGCTAATGTTGGTGAAGTAAAGGTGGAATACAAAATTAAAACACTAAAAACTCCTTGGCTCCCATTTAGCCATAGGAGAATAATTACAGTTGTCATTACTAGCTGACCTGAGACATCACAAATTAAGATACTGTTGCTAATGTTTAAGGTAGTCTCTCCAGTGTCAAGATCCATTTTCTATTTGGCGAATGAAAGACTGAAACTGTAACAGAGTAAAATTAATTGTGAGACACGTGCAATAGCTTTTCAACTGTTACTTCAGACATCTGACAATAAGTGAATCATTCTAGTCACCTGCGTAAGATAAAAGTTGAAACACAGTAGCATAAACAGCTTCTTGGAAAACTCAAAACACTGCACTGGCTTTCACGACTTTCATTCTGTAACAGTGAGTTGAAGAGACATCCATTTACTGTCATTGTTACCACTGACATAATTCCAAAGCATCAATTTTGTTTTGCTGACTTTCTAAATTAGAAGAATTGCAACTTTAAGGTGTTTTATCTATTACCGGAGAAAGAATTAAAGATGTTTTAAAGACCTTTAATACCCAAATCATCAAATATTTCAACCATAAAGATGAAATCACCTTTTTCAAGATAAATGTTTCAAAAATATTTATTAAATTCTAAGTTATTTAACTGAACTTCCAAATGCTGTTTGGGCTAAGTTTAGAACAAGGAGTTAGCACATTCAACGTATGCAATAGACTCTGTGTATATATATATATATGTAAAGTTGGGTAAGTACTCAGGACAGGAAAGCTCGTTTTGTTATCTTTTGCTTCTGCGCCACTCTATTTTCGAATCCTCTGGCTATAGCACACACATATTCTATTAAATGTGTTCCTCTCTATCAGCTGCATCCTCAAAGAGGTACTTTCCATGCCTAGACTTTCTTAACATATCAATCTATTGTGAAGATAGGAATAAAAATAAATAAAATCACGTTTCTTGAAATTCAAGAAGTTGGCTATCATTTATAGCATAATAATTGCAAAAAAGAGAATACAGAGACTGAAAAAATAAAGCAAAGAACTGAAAAAAATGTAGTCACATGTGCTAGAACATTTTAAAATTACATAATTACATGTTATTCCTCCTTTCTGCAAAATCCATATTAAACCAACAGGATATAGAGTGCCCATCCATACAGTGAGCCACTATTTTAAATAAAAGTAAATAATACTTCGTAGAACAGTCTGGAAGAAAATAGTTATCCCACTAAGAAAAACATCAAAAATCAATAATCAAGCCAAACTCACATCCTCCACTGCAATGTAGTTTCCCAAGGAATTTGTTTGTTTAAGTGAGGGAAGTTTTGAAAAGGTGTTCTGCAATACCTCATGGATTATCAGCTGAAGAGAACTTGAACATGCTCTTTTACCTAACAAACTAACATAACCCATAATTTGACTGCAACAGAAAATTATGATAAGCATTGTAATACCCAGAAGAAATAATAATTTACAGTTATTTATGTTAGATGGGCTCTGAAAAAGTAACATTTCATACTGGACTTGGGTCCCCCACAGCAGACAGACATTTTAAATACCATTTCCTGCTCTTAAAGCACTCATGTACAAATACTCAGTTATTCCTTGTTTAAAACAGACCACTTCTTTTTCTAAAGCACAGGAATATTCCCTCACATAATAGCAAGAACTTTTGAAGTATAACAAGTATTTAATCCTCTAAAATGCCAAAGGAACTTTTACCCTGGGAAAGCAGCAGTAAGTTGGGAAATACAGAATACTGATCTATTTTGTTCGTATCTATATCCTTAAATTCATTCCCCAGGCTGCTTCAACTTATGTAAGGTGTGGTGCAGCATTAGGGGCAATTTCATGGTACCTCTCCAGCCCAGACCTAGCAGCTACCCACATTATAAACACCTCAGTTTGATTCCCAGCAACAGCTCAGATGAAGACCACAAACTCTGCTCAGCTATGGGGCAGGAAATGAAGTCTATGTGCTGGACATACTATAAAAAGGCTATAGCAATACATGTCCTATGTTCACTTTGCTCTCCAAGCAAGTAATAAGACTGATGGCTCCAAGAAGTTTTGCTAAAGGAGTTAATAATAATAAAAACATTGTCACACGTCCTGCAACGGGGTGCAGGCTCCACAGGCCCCAAAAGTAGCAGCTTTAATAGCTTTCCTAAGTAGAAAGAAGCCCTCAGGAGTAGCCCTAAATGTCAGTACAAATGTACCTCAAAGGACTTTCAAGAATGGAATTTTTAAAAATTCAGGAGGAAACTCTGCAACACATGCACACTTAGACATTAAATGGAAAATAACCCGACTAAATTAGAGGAGATTCTTGTGGAACAGCAAAGACACCTCCCTGAACTTAGAGTCCCCTCAATCCATTTAAAACCTATTAATCCCTACAGGATTTTGAATTTTCTTGCTAACTATACTGGCCAAAATTTTTATTCTCCCCTTCCCACACCAGTTCAACATGAGACAGATTCAAAAACACGAGTATTAGGATTACAGGCTGCCAAAACTAGAGACTATTAGAGAGAGTTATGATAGGAAGTAAAGCTAACCTTTATAAACCACTCTAACCCTATATAATCAAATCAAATTCCTGTTTTAAAAACTGAACATATTAAGCTGTTCAAGTAATAGGATATCTGCCAAAAAAAAAGTCCATGCAAGGATTTTAATCGTAGCATTTACTCTAGTTAGTCAAGTGCTTGTGAGTGTTTGCTGAAAACCATAAAAAAAAAATCATGGCATTAAAAGCTAAACTTGATGGTTCAGTTGACCCAGCCTACATAAAACATTTGGTTATGTTTTCTTTTTCATGTTTCATTCTGCTATCCATAAATCAATAAACAGGTCAACACTTTGCAAGCATTCTATCTCACCTCATATGTTTTCCACAAGAAGTCTGTAGGGAGTCTCTGTACTCAACCATACCCTGCACGTGTTTTACGAACACTGCCCCTCCTACCTATCATGCATAACCCCATTACTGCACCCACATGAAATCTGATGAGGTGTTCACCCCAATTACAAGTAGTGCAAGTGAGGAAAGAAGCACTATATGCTTAGTAAAGATGGTAGTAGACAATAGCAGATACAGAGCAGGGATTCGATTCTTGCATGACTGCTATTTTATGAGGCCACACAGTGAACTGCTTTTCAGCTGCATCACTCCAACTGGACAGATCCAGCCTGAGGTCTCCCCACTCACAAAGCAGTTTCTGCTATGCCTTCAACTCTGTCCAATGTTCTTTTACAAAATTATCCTCCTTCCATTACATTTCTAAGATTTGCCTATTTTTGCAATTTCACAAGCAGTAGAGAAGTCCAGTACAGTCAAGTGCACATCATCTTGACTTTACCACCATATCAATCTTACAGAAAAATTTACTTTTCAAAACAGCTCCCTCCAAGTAGGTCAACAATACCTTACAACTGAGAAACCTCAAAAGTCAGGCTAACTTGTGCTAACAGAATTTCTCAACCCATGTCATACTGCAATAGAAGTGATCAAAAAGATGTCTGATTTGCATCCTCCTCATTAAAGGGTAGCTGGTGGTGTGGTGGTGAAGCCTGGAAGACTATTCTCACATAAAAATCTCTAATCTTTTCTTTCATGAGCACACAGGCCCCTCTGAATCAGATCTGGACTCTATGCGAGAATATTTTTCCTACGACAATAAAATGGCAGAAATGAGTTTGAGGTACCTGAAATTCTGTTCAAATTATTAATATTACTAGAGTATAAAAAATCATTCAAATGTTAACAGTAAATATAATATTAAAAACTATATTTCAATAAAATAGAAATAGAGTACTTCTCACTTCACAGAATCAAAACACTTGTGAATGAAGAACATGTAGTAAGTTTTTAATATGAATCTCATGAAATTTGCAACATCTCAAAATTAATTCAAAGCGATTATATTCAAACTGAATTGGAATCAAATTTTTTCCTGAGGTCTGGAAGTTGTCTAAGATTATAAACAAAAGGAATTGTTTTGGGAAAAAACCCTAAAGCCTGTGAGAAATATTTCCTAAACAGATCCACATTTATGTACTTCACTTGAACAGGACTGTGTGATGGGTTGAAAGGCTCCAGAAAGACAGATCCAGTTTGGAGACCAAAGTGGCTGTCAACTCTCAAGAATACATTTAGTACACAATCTGCTGTCTATTTTCCCAGCAAGAGGCACTAGCAGGGAAGCAGTGGCCAGATGAATTACCTGGGTGGGCAGTGGTAATCGATATTATCAACACTATCCTCTTCACGCAATTTTTTCCTCTCTCCTTGTGAACACCAACTTAACATGCTCTTATTCACCTCTTCTTTCATCACCTGTTGCTCCAGTGTCTCAATATGCTCTGGTTTTATTTGTATACACCTTCCCTCTGTCATTCAATCCCAGTTTATCCCCTAACATCAGTCACTATTTACATTCCCTCTCAATGTTCATATTCTTCCTCAAAAATAAGAGATTAAACTGTAATATAAAAACTGATGGCAAACCAGCTCAGGAAACTAAAATGTTATAGCATTTCAACAATTTACCTCACTGAATTTACTATGACTGCTTTATAGCAAGCAAGAAGAAAAAAACCGGACTGCATAGTGGGCAACAGAGGAGAACTACTCCAGAAGTCAACTATCAGATCAGGTAACTACAACACAAACCCACAACCATCAATGATTGATCAATTCCATACATCACTTTTTATGTTCACTTCAGTCACATTTTGACTTTTAAGGAAGGTTTCACGTCATATTTATAGATGTTAAATTATGTTTTCATTAAAGAAACAAGTTTACAACAGCTCAAGGATCCATCTGGTAAACATGATTTGAACGTAGCAAAATCTGTATATTTGACGGTGCCTGAGATAAAAATATCAACTTCCTTTAACCTGCCTGTCTCTGAAACTCAAGCAATGACACTGACCTTAGGTTTATTTTCACCAGCTCATCCCCATTCACCAAACCCCATTAACACTAGACTATGGTATCAGTGATGAGAAAGTGGATTGCTATTATATCTATAAGCCATATTTGCTACCAGGACAATTATGTTACCTCAGAGTGAGGTACAATAAACAATGGTCACCTCTAATGGCAGGTAAAAAGCCAGTGGTTTGAGCGATCAATGCTGCTGGCTTGGAAGAGCCCAAAAATGTATGTGAGATTGTGGTAGTGCTCTTCATGACCAAGAACTGGCAGGGATGCAAAGACAACATTCCGAGCAGGAGAAGGTAGGCAAATGGAACTGACAAAGCCTGCACTGGTGCATCATCCTGCACGTGCAAACTGGTAGGAAGAGGGCCTCATGCTTTGGTATTCCAGCCTAAGAAAGCTTTCACTAAGGTAACTGGTATTAATCTGACTTTTAGCAAGATATTAAAATTCTCAGGGGAAAGAGAAGTTTGATCTCATGTCATAGGATATGATTAATGATTCAGATACAGTTCTCACAGGTGTGACTTAATGGTAAGAACTGTACAAACAGAATGAATGTACTATTTTGACAGTACTCCCTGAAGACTACTGATATACCAAAAGTTGTTATAATTTCACTTGGTAGCAGTATCAGAATGCAACAGTCTTGCTATACATATCTATCTATCTTATATGTATACTATGCACACATACAGATTATTTTTTATACATATACACACACACACATATATATATGATGAAAGCAGTCAAAAGAAATAGCATATGGACATGCTGGAGCTGTATTTTAGAAAACCAGTGCATAGAAAGTAGTCTCAGTTCAAGGGCTCCATGATTTTGGTTGCCTTGGTTCTGCAGCCAGGTTGACATTTAAGGCAACATCTTACACTGAGAATGCTCTCACTTGACAACCGAGTTAAATCTGCTGTTGTACTTTCATGTGCAGCTTTCACCCTGCACTTGTGTATACACAGCACCACAATTAAGCTCTTGGTCCACTCAGCTGCCAAACCAGCCAATAGATGAACCAGATTTCAGACATGAAATCTGTCCATTCCAATGTACCATCACTATCCATGTTTCAAGTTCTTGGCCTTAGAATGAAATCCTGGAATTAAATGCTGGAGGCCTGTCAATGGCACATCTTAATGTCAGTGCTGCCTGACTTCATGTATCAGCTCACCTGATCTAGAAGCTGCCAAGAAGTATACACATTTCTCAAAGTCTCTGGACCAGCTCAAGTATGGAAAGTAAACATGACATGAGAAATAAATCAAAAAGTGAAAATACTGCACAAAATAGGTAGTCAGTGTGAAAAAAAAAAAAAATCCCAGTAAACCTAGTCATAATGTACAGGTCACAAGTTCTTAAGTGACAGCATGGTGACCTCAAAATACCAGTTTGGTTTTACCTTGCACTGGCATTGTATTTCAATGGAGATCAAAAACCAAACACCGTACTCTCTCTACTGCCTTGGCCTATTGTACTACATTTGGGTCACTTCTGGAAGAAATGCCAACACAAGTGAGTCTCAGTGGCTGATTTTACAAAAGCAGCAAATCTCCTTTCTATGCCAAATCAAAACCTAATTTTACTGTCAGAAAGGCAGCTTGAAAGGGATGTTATTTGATTCAATTAATATGTAGAAAACCCAAGGCAATTCTGCCTTTCTTCCCACCCCTGATGGCTTGATATGTCCATACCAGGAAACTGGATTCCTAAGTAAATGGGAAAGCTTTCTACACTTTAGAGGCAATGATATTTTTCAATTCAAAAGAATAAACGATTTGCCTAATGCTCCTCATTTTATCAGCTATATCTCAGTTTCCTCTCTGGAGCACAAAACAAATACTAGAGAATAGGTGACTGACTTAACAACACACTGCAAGATATCCTATGCAAGCTTGACAGGAAAAGCCAAAAGAATTGGGAAAAATATCAAACTGTTCCACAGCAAAGTCTACACCCATTGTCCTGGAAAAAAAAATCCAGTTTACCTGGAGAAGCTGCTATAGAAGTGGTTTAAAAAAAATTAGAAACAAAGCACTGCTACTAGTCTTTTCATAAGCTCCTTTCCCATATTACATTCAGACTCGTAAGCCACTTGCAACTATGAAACACCATTCCCACCTAGCTACTCCACACTGTTTAAGAGAGCAACATCATTTTTTACTCTTTCCAACAATTCTGCTGTTGCAATAGAGAAAGCCCTTTGTTTTTACTCAGTTTCTACCATTTTAGGTTCTCTTTCCTACTAATTAACTTAAGTGCATTTGCCTCTACCATTTCTGGCACGCAGCAACACGACACTGGCATGATTCTTGACATTTCAACTGCTTCTCACAGACCTGCATTAAAATCAATGAGTTTTGTCAACTTCATCTATTCCCTAATTAACAAGGATACATCCAGCAGCACAGGCAGCAATGCCTTCTGTTTGTGTACTCAGGAAGATGACTTTGCATCAATTTACACATTGCTTTCAACAGGAGTTTATCTTTACAGCTAGATCATTACTATGAACTTAACTCCCATAGCACCATTTTAGTGTCCTTCAGGGCTTAGTAAGAAGTTACGCAACTCAGCACTATAAAATTTTCGTTTATCCAACAAGGATGAGTCTTGATTATAAAAATCAGGTAAAATTGGCACAAAAATGTAGGTTGCATGCTTAAAAGTTTCCTCCATAATAGAAAGGAAAATCTTTATGCTTAAATTTAGACTAGAAGATAACTATTCACAGGATACAAACTCAGGTTCATAGTCTCATTGTAGATGTGTTTAAACTATGCTCCCCCTCATTCTTAACTTTATTAACTGGAAAGTCTGCACTTCTTCCATTCATTTGTGTTTGCAGAAAAACACTTAAATCATGGGCAATTACTTGACATTTTGAAGATATTCTGAGATACTTGGCTTTCACATCACAAAGGTTTATTACTTCACACAGCATTTAAAAACAAAGCCATTCCTTGTTCTCTATCCACTATTCTGAGCCACGATTTGTGAATGGATTACATTTGCGGGTGGGGGAAGAGTAGTGAGGGGGGAAAAGCCAACTAGAAAAGAGGAAGTTGTGCTTTTGAAAGTATCAAAGTGGAGTGCATGCTTTGCAGAGAAGTACAATTTCAGCAACAATTTTAGATGAAATTTAACAGAGAATATCTAGCGTGCATTTCAAAACGAAGCATCTCCTTCCTTCGTGCAATTAACAGTGAGACCCAAGACATAAAATTTTAAATTAAAATCTGACAATTCACTATTCTAAAGTCATCTGCCACTTAGCCTACTTAAAGTTCTAAAAACCCCACGGACTCCCAGGATGAATTAACCGGTAATATAAAAATTCCTTGTCACGTTTTTGCATTACAACAACCCTGCCCCACAAGTCTTGTCATCTTTCACTTCGCCTTGCTGCAAGGAACGAGTGCAGCATTTCTTGATCTCATCCATAAAATGGTTTCGGTCCCCTCCAAGACGGAAAAAGAACAGACGGCTTCTACAGGAGGGAAAGCAATCTTTGGAAAAATCAAGATGTGTGGGAAACAGCAAAAGTCCTTGGGCTCACACAGGCAGCTTCGAAACACCTGGCAGTAAATCAATGTCACCCATTTCGCTGTAATCCCTCAAGTCACTTTTATGAAGATTACTTCCTGCAGTGCATTCCTCACCCTGCTCCCTCCCTGGCGGACCAGGGACTCCGGTAAAGACCACTTCGGGAAGCCGCACCGCACATACGGGACCGGCGCCGCGACAGCGGGACCCGGACCGGGGCGCGGGTCACGCCTGGCACAACTGTTTCGCGACCAGCTCCTGACTCCTGCCCGACTCCCTGCCAGCGCCATAACTTTCTTTCCCCGTGCCCCCCGGAGAGTCCTGCCG
>VXBC01004878.1:39600-78301 GCA_013399945.1 Ploceus nigricollis | reverse complement strand
GGGACAGGGGACACCGGGCCGGGCCGGGCCGGGGTGCGGTACAGGGGTGCGGGACAGAGGACACCGGTCCGGGTTGCGGGACGGGGGCACCGCGCCGGAGGCGCGGCGTTGGAGCGGCCCGACAGAGGGGACGCGGTGCATTTGTCACTGCGGTTCCCTTCGCCCCCTCCTGCGCCTGGAGCTGGGCCGGTCCCAAGGCCGGCGGGTGGGCAGAGAAGCTCCGAAGAGTTCTGCCAGGTGACCTGTGACACGGCGTCTGCCGGAGTCTCTCGTAAGGCTCGGGCTTTGCTGGCATCTAAAGGCAGCTGAGCACAAGGTCCGTAGTCTGGGCACAAGGCAAAGGTTGGGTGCTGTTCCCTCGGGATGGCAGGACCCGAGGGAGCAGCTCGAGCTCCATCAGAGGACGTTTCGGTTGGTATCTGGAATGGTTCTTCCCCCAGAGGCTGGTCGGACACCGGAACAGGATCCCCAGGCAGTGGTCACAGCCCCAAGGCTGCCGGAGTGTAGAGAGCATTTGGACAGCGCTGCCGGGCACACGGTGGGGCTCAGGCTGTCCTGCACAGGGCCAGGAGCTGGACTCGCCAATCCTAATGGGTCCTGTCCAACTCAGCATATTCTTTAATTTTATGTTCCATTTTACACATTTTGTCGTCACGCATACAGGAACTTGGCTAAACTTTTCCTTCCCAAACACACAGCAGGAAAATTGTGCTTTACAGGCTGTTCCAAGCACATTTGGTTCCTGCTTCATCTGTCACTTGTTTTTCCTGCATAGGTGAGCAGTGGGTGTGGATATGGACAGCGTGTTCTCAGGCTCTTCTCTGCAGAACCTCGCCAAACTGCTGTGTGATGCTCCAAGGAGGATGATGATGATGATGATGTGGTGAGCCTTCCATGAGAGTTGCTGCTTCTTTTACATATTGTACCATAGCCTTATCTTGTTAATCAAGGAGAAGCAATTCTCTTTTTCTCCAGAGTGAGTAAAAACAGAATGAAAACCTTAGAAGGTTTTGGTCTGACTGAAACAGCTCGAGGATACTCTCAGAGTAACGAGCTCTTGAGAATGAGCAAGATGCCCCAGGAAAACAAGGAGACATTGTGAGCACAACATATGAGGGAGGTTTAGTTTTTCAGCCTGAAGGAAAAGGGAACATGGACTTGAAAGAGCTTTAGATACTTCAGACTTGCCACTACTTTTCCCTGAACTCTGCTGGAGATGAAGGCAATTACAGCCAGATATAATAGGAAAAATTTGCTACTCAGATTCTGAGTAAGGGCCAAAATATCTAGAGGCAACTGAATGTATTAATTGCATATGTCTGGCATTGAAGAACTGTAGAGATAACTGTAGAGATCACTGAAGTACAATAGGTATTTTGGTGGTTGTAAAATAGGGAAAGGCGAACAATCATTCTAAGGTGCATAATCTGAATGAATAATGAGAGAAATATCTGAATGTATTCTTCTCTATCAATTCCTCTCAGGAGCAGATGAAAATCACAGCGTTTGGAGAACAGGCATTATTCCTGCAACATGCAACACCTGCTTTTATCTAGGCCTGCCTGTGTCCTGGGAAGAAATATTCCCAGGAGCCCCAAAGGTGCCAGCAATGTAGAAGACCTCTGTGAAGGCTCAAAACTTTGCCAAGTCTCTCAGGATTTTGAATAGATCATATTATGACATGGATAACAAAAAACCCAAACAAACAAACAAACAAAACCCCACAGAAACAACAACAAAAAACCCCACACAGATAACAACAACAAAATAAAAAAAACTAAAAAAAACCCCAACCACCAGATAACAAAAATGGCAAATGCCTGAGTGTTCCTCCAAATCATTCCTCAACAAAGAGCTGACCAGCCCCAGTAGTGGCAATGCAAGTAATATTTGGGATAAAAGGGGTGCATATCCCTTGAAGTTTTCATTCAGTGGGTTACAGGTGTGGTCCTTCACACCCCAACTATCCTCCAGCTGTTTAATGCCTGCCTTTTAAACCCTGCATTATTGCTGTACATCTCTGCAGTAAACATCCTGATTTTAAAAATAATTTGTTTACATCTTATTAATAAAATGAATGACACTTCAGAGACAGAAATGGAAAGTTGCCACGAGAGATGTCAATTAAGTCTGAGTCAATCTGGGTAAATTGAAATCTTTATTTTGATTTAATTTAATGCTCTGTGCATATGAGGCACTTTTATTGAACCAAGGAATCTTCATATATAGAGAAATGCCTCACATTGGCCTATTAGCACTAAATTGATTCATAATTAGAGGAAAATGTTGTTGCCTCATGATCTCTACTGTAAAAAGGAATCCAAATGCTCTGATGGGGCTTTCATGTAGCACCCTTGGTTTCCTGTAATATTTTCATGGCAGGCAAAGCATGGAAATATTGCCAAAATGCCATGGAAACCAAAACTCACAAAGCACATCTGCCTGTATTACTGGGCTTCTGTGAGTCCTGCTTAAACCCAGTGTGTCAAGGTCACTTTCTGCTGTGTGAGAGTGAAGAAAAGAGAATGTTCAGTGGTTCAGTCGTGAAACTGTGGGATTATATTTTTTCAATTCTATCAGGGATTTGTTTGACCTTAGATGATGTGTTGTATTTACTGACATCATGGTTGTAACCAAGCTTGGCTCTATAAAAATTGATTTAAGGTCCTCTTGCCTTTCTTTGCAGCCACGCTGTTCTGTTGGTGCCATGACTCCTGGGAGTGTTGGACCAGTCAAGAAAGAGACCACCAGTAAGGAGGAGTATTTGTGTGTTTTGGCATTCAGTCTCACATCAGCAGACTGTAACAGCTCTAGTAAGATACCACTGCAATAAAAGAGGGGTCACTGACGTTTGAGGTGGGCATAGCATGACATTTCTTACACTTACACTGTAAAATTATTCCCTTCCTGAAAACTTAACTCTAAAATATGCAAAGAGGAGCAGAAAGGGTAATGCCAGAGCAGCCTCCAGTGGAGATGATAACAGCTCAGAGCACAGCCTCGTCAGGGGCTGCAGGGATCATAACTGAGCAGCAAAAGCTCCCTATAAGTACTCAGGAAAGACAGGAAGGCAGTTTTGGTAAAGACTTGGCAAAGTTAATGTTAAGTTTTTTTGGAGCTGAGGTTGTCACATTATTGAGCGCTTTCATTAAAAGCCCTAAGAAAGGCCAAGAAGGGCCAGGGTGAGTTTTGCAGGAAAGGAACTGTGGCAAATATAATAGGTTATTTTTGCTTTTATTGTTATCCAACAATAACCAGAGATTCTACTCTAAAGTCTTCAAGTTTCACATTTACCAGCTTACTAAAACAATATTTTTTTCATGCAGGACAGACATAAACCATACTATTTTGCCCATAAACTTTCATGTGTCTTAAGCACCTTGTCTGGACTGTGCCCAGTAATTAATGTGAAGAACTGGATTTCTATGTGAGGAGGTGATCCTCTTGTGAATGACTCTGCTCACTGAAAATCTCATGTCAGGGGGCTTGTGAAAGATTAGTATTTCATCCCTCTACACTTTATCAATTTTGAAGTGCTAGATATTGTATGCCAGAAAGGAGGATTTCCAGGAAATAAAGGTTGGGTAAAGAAGATTTAAGTGAAAGGAAAACATCCTCCCTCTGCAAATCCTCATTCATAAGAGAGTAAGGTGAAGAAGACTGTAATCATTACCTAGAATGCTTTTAATGCAAAGATTTTTCTAAAGCCTAGAAATACTATTCTAGGCTTTAGAAATGGCTTTTTTTTCTCCCAGTCTTGAAAAATATTCTAAGCTTTCAGCAAGCCTTGAGGAACAGAGACATTTCAAAATGTGTCAGTGTGATTTTTCTCCTCACTTACAGGTACTTTTCAAGTGAAATCTGAAAACAAGAAAACCATTTGGAATACAGAGGAGGTCCCAGAAGGATCTGAATTTGATGATACCTGGGACCCTAGAGAAAAGCCAGAGTAAGAAAGCTGAGACTGCCTGTGTGGGCTTTACATAGCATTAATGGAAATGAGTTAAACAGCATCTACAGCCAGCTGAAAAGATTGTGTTGTGCAAGAAGAAAGGAAAGATATCAGTGTTGCATCTAAAGCAACATGTGAGGAATGGTTTTAACCCCTCTCTTGAAATCTTCTGATCTCAGAACAGAAACTTAGTGTTGGTTTTTCCAACATAAGTTAATGTGCAGTGTCAGTTACTTGTATAAAGTGGGATTAGGAGGGGAAGTAGGTCAGAAAAATGATTTATTAACTTTAAAATATGCCATTTGTGTGAAATATCTGCTTTTTCCTGCTGCAACTGAGATGCATCCATTTTTCCATACTCATAAATTCATAAAGTACTCCAATGTATATTTGCATTTCAAAGATTTAAGCTCTTTAGAGACAAATAGTACTGCAGAAGAAAAGCTGTGTGCAGGCAATTTTGAGCTCTTAAATCTTGTCATTCAATCTTAGTCTGTCAAAGCACAACTTAAAACCAGAGCCTTTTCTTGCTCATAGAAAAACAGTAGCAAAAATATTCTTGAAATCAGGCATGTAATTTGGAGTTTGTAGAGGTCAGAAAGCTCTGAGGGTCAGTCCATAAAGCAGCTTTTGCATTTCCAATAATTGTTTCAATGCCATGTCCTGAAGTGTTAAATGCTGGAGCATATGTACTGTAGCCCATGAAGCTGCAGATTGTACACCAGAATCTTCACTTTTTCCTTCATGTAAGTCAGGCCATGAGGAGTCCAATTTCCCAACTAAACAAAAGACCTGAGACCCACCTGAACAGGGACTCAGCCTTTCTGAAAATTATTTTGAATTCACCCTGATGCACAGTTGTCCTTGAAATGGTCACCTGTCAGGTACAGAACATGCAGTCTTTGTATTGTGGGCACAAAGAAGCTTTTCTCATACTGTTCTTTGACCCTTCCCCTCTGCAGTGCTTCTCCAGCCTCAAGCACTTCTGACCTGTGTTGCACAGATGAAGAGAGAGTATAAGTCTTTACAATAGTTCATCAAATGAAGCAAAGAAAATGTGCTAAAAGGAAAACAGATGGCTACAGAGGTGCATCCAGAGCTATTAGACACATTTGTCACTGACTTAGGAATTATTACATATGCAGATGCACACTGGAGATGTGAAATACTTTCTAACAGCTTAGACAAGTGATCCACCCCAGTAATTTTGCTGAACTTAGTAGGAGTAGCATATGTTATAAATACAAATTCACTTTTCCTTTCCTCATTCATTAATTACCAAGAGCAAGGGAATACGTGATTCTACATTTTGTAGATGTGAAGGAGAAGAAAATAAAATGTTAGCTGAATGCAAAACTACAGTCTGGCTTAAGAGCATTATGCTCAGGCTGCAAGAATATGCTAAAGGACAGAACAGAACAGATGTAATTGTGGCATCCCCCTTTTCAAATCCATTCCCCAGGAGTTTGTGGTGTTTTTCTTGTTGATGAGCATGGTATCCACTTAGGAAGCATTTCCTGGTCCTGCCAAGGCTGGTTAGGGAAGCAGAAGCAGCATGGTGAGTGCCTTGGGAGGTGGAGTAAGTGATTTTCACCTGTCTTCCAGCTGCCTCAGTCATGGCTCTGCACAGAAACCCAGTGCAGGTGGATTGAAGCCTCGAGGGGAGACTGCAAAGGAGGAGAGACAGTGTGAGGAGGATTTACAGTCCTCTGAGAATCACAGTTTCCTTTAGTCTCCTGCTCCAGTATTATTAGGTAATGACTTCTCTTTGGCAGGTATGAGATTTCATTCAAGCAGCATGTGGGAACAGAGGATGTCTTCTTTGGGATGACTGGGAAAGACCCCTCCACTGCCTGCTGTGAAGATATAGTGGTGAGCAGAGCCTGGAGCTCTGATTCCTTCTTTGTGCTCTTTCTCTGCCCTTTTCCATCTTCCTGTTTTTCTGAGGGACAGAATGTAAACACCAAGCTCCACTGCTGCCTTTGACCCCCTGTAGCATTTTCTCGTGGTTCTCCAAGCATTTTTAGATGACATTTACACTTGCTAACCTGAGGAACTTGTGTATCTCCTCAAGGACCAAGTGTGCTCAAGGGAATCTGTGCAAATACGTGTGCCCCATAGAAACTTAACGGGAATAAAATGTAGCTCTAAGATGAAGTTTCATCTTGGACACAGTTTAGAGAGGAGAGGGGCTGGGAAGGAGATTTTTTTCATCTTCCTGCATTTTTTACGAGGTGTGTGGGCTAGCAGAATGCTACAATGCTGACAGCCTTTAAAGTTCCAGCTATCAGATCCTGCCTCATCATTATATAATCAAAGACCTCCCTGGTTTCTGAGCTCCAGGACAGGTAGAACTGCTGTGTTATCTTTCTAGCAGAAGCAAACTGTCCCTGCATTGCACAAAGCCTGAGGCTTTTGCTGGATGTTGAACACCTGTCAAGCACATTAGCAGCTCAGGAACTGGAAGAGAATAGGATATCAATACACATCACTAAGCTATTGAAAGCAGTCATTATCACTGTCGTATTTTCTCTGATACAAATTACCTACTCAAAACGTTGCTCTTTGATACTAGCATTGAAATATTCATGAAAATGAGCTCTTTTATGGCTTTTAGGGCAACATATGTAATCACAGCTTTACCTCTGCCCATCATTTCAGATTAAAATCAAGCTGCCAGAGACAAAGTACTCAGACATCACATTAGACATCCAGGACAAGGTTCTTGACCTTCGAACTCCCAAAAAGTAAGTGTAGCACAACTGATAGAAGTACAGTTAATACCCTGTTTGAAATGGGGTTTAGCCAAGCCTTGAACTGCAATCTGTGTGGAAAGCTAAAGATTGTGCTATTAATTGCTCGTGAGAAATAAATACAGAAAAAACCACCCATAGTCCATCCACAGGTGTACAGTCTGCTGGCTTTGAATCTGTGACACTGTCCAGTAAAAAGCTTTGGGACAGATTTTGGCTACTTAAACAACAAGGTTTCAAGGGCTCAAAACATCTGGCAAAAAGTTGCCCAAGGTGTTGAAGGACTCAGTCCAGAATTCCTAAGCACTAATTTGTACAAATACATATGACTGAAGGTGGTAAAAAAGTGCAGATAAATTTTCAATAGCTGAAAGCCAAATTATGGACATATCCAAGCACAACTGCAGAGATGGAAATGTTACAATGTTTTCTAAAGAGATTTCCTTTGATTTTTTAAATAGGGCTATTTCAAGCCTACAAAAATAACCAACTGACTGATGCACTCTTGGATTTCTCAGTCTTCCTCCATCTCTCCCTCAGTGTGCTATTCCCCTGCCTGAGATTTCCAGATAATTCCCATGTTTGTTTTGCTCAAAGTCCTTCTTCACAAAGACTGTTTTTATAAGAAACCTTAATCCTCTCTGGGCTGACTTGCTGCACTGAATGGGGTGTGGGAAGATCTATATGAGAATAGCTTTCTGCAGATAAATTTGTGGTGCAGGCCATGGATTAAGGCCTAAATAAGTCCCCAGTAGACTAACTATAGAAAATGCACTTTTCTCTGCCAAAACCAGGCCGAGTCAGTTACCCTGTGCTTGGTTTTAACCCAAGGATGGTTTTAACCCAAGGATGCAACAGGAGTGGCAGAAGGTTTGGGAATGTTCATTTTGAAACTGGAAAATTGGGAAGAATAATTGTTCAGCTAATGACTTGCTGAACCTATGGGCAGTAAGAGAAGTAGCTTAATGCAATGCTGCAGATGTAGGAAAACCTCAGCATCCTTTTCCTTTTGCAATTCTATCTTTTTGGTGACTCAGATCTGCCATTATCTTCTCAGTACCCAGCTGTCTCTAGTCACAAGCCTAGCAAATAAAAAGTTCACCATAAATCTGATGGTTGCTTGGGTACAGCCAAGCACAGAGCCAGTGCTGCTTTCACAAATATAAGTGAAAATCTTCTCAGTATGAAGGAAACAATCAAGATGTCAAGTTCTACATACTGAAAAACTTTGTTCTCCCACAGATGGGTAGGAAGACTCAAAGCAACTGCTTCCAGCTCTGTAGTCCTGGGGCTGCTTCTAAGCCAAGCTGTTTTTAAGTGATGGAAATATTTCGGTCCACTCTTGCTGTGCATGAGGTGTTGCAGGAACCCTCCAGCCTGTCACAATAAGGAGATCTATTGGAATAACATTCCCTGGCATACTGATTGAGGAATTGCAGGAGTAACTTGCAATGACATCTCAACTGCTCACTTGACCTGAGACACTGACATTCCCTGTGTCCTCTTTTACAGGAAGCTGCTGCTGCACCTCCCCTACCCTGTGAACAGCAAGGAGGGTAGAGCTCGTTTTCTCTCTGAAGAGGAGATCTTGGAAGTCACCTTGAGAGTATCAAGGAAGTTGGATTTCCTAAATTTTTCTGATGGGTAGAAAGATAGAGAAAGTTTGCAAAACCTAATGTTCTAGTTTGAAGTCTTTTGGAAACCCAACTTGTTCTGAAATAGTAGATGGTTTCCCTTGAACAGTCCAGGGGAATGTCTCTGGAGAAATGAGTCAGGAGGAGCACAGCACCCACAGGTTCTAACAGCTGATGCTGTCTGGCTCTTACACTGCTCTGGTTAACTTTCTGCTTCCTTCAGTCTGGTACAGACCCTGTGAATCAGAAAGTGGGAGATTTCAGTTCTGTGAGCCAGAGAAAGCCTTTTGTGTGGTCATGGCTGAGAAGTAGCACAGTGAGGCTCTGGACAATGTCTGGGTTTCAAGACTTGCAAGTGCTAATGTCCTTGCTTGGTCTCCAGTGCTGGGACTAGGGCCAGTTCAGAATCTTCTCTTGCCTATTTCTTGGTGAGAAGATCATTCTTCAGGGATCTATATCCACATCTGAGGCTCCTTTACACTGGCAGAAAAAGTTAACCAGCTATAGTTGGATTGCTGAACATCTCAGCTCTTTTGAACAGTTTTTTGACAAGTTATGGTTTAGTGTTGTCTATTCATCTGCTGTCCCTCCACCTATTTTTCTGATCTTTCTTGATTAATAAAATAATAGGTTCTAAGGAACAGTTCCAGTTATCTTTGAGTCTGCCTTCTCTACATTATGCTCTGAGAGACTTCATAAAAGTTGAGATAAAAGGAATTTTGCATAACAAAGGTTTTCTCAAAGGGCTGAAATGCTGCAAAATCTGTTCTTTGGCCTTCAGGTCCAACCTGGAGATACAGAGTTGGGTAACCAGGGTGTTTCTCTCAGTAGCTGCTGGGCAAATATATTAATTTAACATTGTTAGACCTGCAGGAAACAAAGGGACTTGCTCCATGATCAAAGTGGAGAGGAAAAGCAGGCCCTGGCATGTTAATGGTACACTTAACCAAAAGCCTGTGAGTACTTTCAGAGCAAAATGGCTTGAGTCCTGCATTCTTCTGGGGTGGAAGTAGAGGAAAATAATTGACCAGCTAGGCTGCAGACAGCACCCATGCAGCTAAATTTGTGGCAGGGTGTAATGAGAAGATGGATACTGCATGATGGATTGCAGACACTGACAGTGAGTTTAGAGGTGTAATCGCTGTACGTTTGTAATACACTGCATTATAACTCCAGGACAAATTAGGCTGATGTCTGGACATTTCAACCACTTCCCTGAAAAGTGAACCGTTGCTTGGGTCAGAACAATCCTAATCAACTTCTGCTTTAGCCTTAATGCACTGGAAAGCAGATACTTCATTTATGATTCATCACAAGCTATGAAATATGCTGATAACACTCAGGGGCTACTCCAGTTGGTATCTGCTTAAGCTTCCATAAATTAGATCTGAATGTCTCTTATTCCAAAGCTGTGGTTGAGCAGGACAATGTAGATGTATGAGAAAAGGCTGACATCATTCCTCCTGACTCAGTTTTTCCCTCCTGTGCTTGCCAAACAAGCTGTTTCTTGGAAAAAGGTTGTCTTTGTGGTCCCTAGACAATATGCTGCTTAATTTTTGTATTTCTTACACACGTTACAAAAAAAGTGGAAGATTGACAAGTATTTATATGCATGTGAAGGTAACATTTGTCCAAATTAATTCAGTATATCCATGGCAGTGTACAACTCTTCTGAGCCCCACTCCAGTGTTCTATCCACAAGGTTATGTTGCCTTTATAATTGGCAGTAGTAATTTACTAAGCCTTAAATCATCAAATTCTGCTTAATTTAATGTCAGTGTTTGATACAGAAAACAGTGATGAGTCTGGCTCATTGTGCCTCTCTCCAGTGTTAGTTTCTTATGGAAATGAGCATATGCCACACTGGTATCCATATCGTAATTTATCTTCAAAGATTTTTTAACCTGAGGGCATTTTATCAGCATTCAGGAGACAAAAACCTGAGGTGAGTATGTTCTGTAAGAAATAGAAAAGGGAAATACAAATCTGTACTGCTTAAGAGGGAGGTTGTAATGTGGTTTCTTGTACCTGCTGGCCACTCTCTCTGTGCATCCACCTCCAGGCTCCTGTAGGTCATCCATGAGGGAGACCTGGCAGGTTGGTGACACCGGGTAGGAAAAGGGTGATATCCTGGCAGGGGGAGGCTGAAATCACAGAGTGAGGATAGAGGAACACAGGGGACAAACTCATAAGCAACCAAGATTTGTGTGTTCCACTCAGGATAAGCTCTACTGCCCTTTTCACTAAAGCAGGGACACTGCTCTGGGGGTGGGCAGTTTGCTGGGCTGGTCAGATCCACTGCCTGAAAGCACCATCATCACCTGGAGAGCCTCTCACATTCTCACTTTCTTCCTGTCAAGGACACAGAGGCTGCCCTAGGCAAAATGTGAGTTTGGGGGTTTGGATTTTTTCCATATATCCTCCCAAAATGACTCGCAGGTTGTCAAAATTCCCAGAAATCTGGAAGCTGCTGCCAGCTACAAGAGTTGACTTTTTTGCACAGGTTTGAGGGCAGCTTTGCTTTGCTGAAGTAGCACTGGCAGAAATCCTCCAGGAGGGGAACCCCCTTTGCCTCTGAACATCAACACTGTTGCCGAAGTGCCACTCCAACACCTGCAAGCATCTTAATTAATCAAAATTATGAGCCCAGTTAAACAACCCAGCCATTAAGCCCCAGCCATTAAGCATCATCAAGCTTTATTTGGTTCCCATAAGAAGCAGCTTGATTAAATGTATTGCAGTTAAGTGGAGGGTACTGCAGATGTGGAACTGAGATAGAGGCTTGTTTGCAGCAGCATCCCAATAAACTGCAGGTTCTCATCTCACCTTGTTCACACATTCTGTCCTCCAATTGTGGTTGCAGAGCCACTAACCCCATTTTGACTTGTTTCTGCCTTCTCTCAGAATGGTGGTGGTATGCTAAAATACATGGCCTGGCTCACTCTTTGAATTTCACCTCTCTTCATATTCCCCTTTGTCCACTTACTGCCCTGGGGCCAAGATGCTTGCCTCATTCTATAGCTTGAGGAAGAGAAATCCCAGACAAGTTGTTCCATATAAATACCTGAGAGAGTGCAAGAACTTAAATTTAGATTTTTCCCTTAAACCTGCAGGCTCTCATTCTCATCTTCCTCCAGGTCTGCTGTTGATATCATCACACACCCCTTCTATTTGCCTTAAAAGACAACTTCATTTTTCTGCTGTTCAGTTTAAAGTTTGTATCGAAACTTTGTGTACTTCTTGCACTGTGTGAAACACTGCTTTATCAGTATATCCTTCCCTCCAGACAAAGTTTATCTAAAATGACTAAGCTGCACCTACGTGTACAGACAGGTCTGTCTCCCTCATGCTGGAGCAGCTCCTTTTCAACCTGCTGCTGTTGGTGTAGACATCTACCCTCTGCTCTGCAGCACCTGCAGCTCGGATTCCTCCTTGTTCTCTGGGATCCCCTTCAGGAACTGCTGCCACAGACAGACAGTCACTGTTGTCTGCCCGTGGTCCTGGCTCCAGGGAAGGTGCCTGGAATATGCTGGGGGCTGGCTTACTTTTTTCCTATGATCTTCACAAACAGGAGATGATTTTTTCTCTTGGTGTCTGTCTTTGCTCTCTATTTGTCTCTCTCTATTCTGTTTTCTCCTTCGGGCAAAATTCACTTTCAGATTGTGATGAATTCATCAGAGGATGGTGAACAGCACCTCTGTTTTTCCCTTTCCATCATGATTGTTTGTTCTGTGCTCTTTTCAGGAGACCCTGATCTCTTCTCTCCTTTCCTAAGTGCTTTATCTCCCCTGACTGTTCTCACATTAGGACATTTCTCACCAGAGCCTCCTGGCAGGTTGCAGTTGGCATATCTGACCCTTGTTGGATGTGCCTAATGTGGGTGAAGTGTGTGATTCATTTCCCCTCACTCAGATCAGTGCTGGGTGAAGAGCTTTGTCCTCCCTTGATGTGTGTCCTGTCTGTGTGGGTGGGAAGGGGACACAAGCATGAGCACCACAGGCAGAACCTGGAGCGTGTTAAGGCACTTATAGTGAAGGACCATGGCACAAAAGCAGCAGATGCTGCAGGCTGTGTGAGGAGTGTTGACAGAATTGAGAGCCCTCTTGAGCCCTCGCTTCAAATGTAGCCAATACCACACGTCCCCAGTGGAATCTGGTTATGAACAAATGAACCAATCCAGAAAAAGTCAGAATCATTCAGAATTTCAGCCTTCCCCAAGGCCTGAAAAGTTTCTCTCTGCTTCCTGGTGTGTGTCCCCACATCCCAGATGAATACTTAAAGAAGTTTTTGAAATCCACTCCAGGGCAACAGTGACACAGGCAACAGAGGAATGCCTTTGGTTTTGGAGTACTTCTCTCAATCCATAGGAATCTTTGATCATTTGGGGCTTTCTCATCTCAAGGCCTCCCTTTCATCTTTTTTCTCTGCCTCCACACACTCATTTCTGAAGAGAAGATCATAGGAAGTTGCCAGAACGATAACAGCTACTGTCCACCTACAGTCCTTAGAGACCAACTCTCTTTAATTGGGTGTCTCCTTTGTGGATCTCAGCAGCCTGGAAACTCACTTCTGATGCTGATCAATATTTTTTTTAACCATGCCATTTTAACTTGATGGTATCACAACCCAGCAAACACTTTCAAGGGTGCTATGTTGTATTTACTGAAACTATTCTCTGATTTTATTTGGCAGCCTGTCTCCTGCAGCTGCTAAGCAGAGACAAAAAGAGCCACACACCTCTTCTGGAAAACTCTTGTCATGTCAGAAAGGTGTGTAAAAAGGAACAGGATAGGAATGGCGATGGACACAGCTGATTTTGTTAACTCATCAGGTGATGTGGGCAATGCAGACATTTGCCAACAGTGGCAGATGAGGCCAGGTAAAAATGTAAGCACCAATACTTGAGTTAAATGATACTGTGAGCTCTGGGTGGGTTCCACCCCTCACAGGGGCCCAGGTAATAAGAGTTTACCACCCCTGGGGATTTCTGTGGCTGGGAAACCTGGTGATGGGCTCTCCTGACCCAGATTCCTGTAGTTATATCCCCAGAGCTGCTCTTGGGGGGCACTGTGGCAAGCTGGCAAGTACATAGAGGGGGATGAGGGATTGACTTCACCTGGGATAGTCAGCCATACCTTTTCTCACCTGAGCTGAGCCTGAGGATTCCATCCAGGATGAGGTAAACGGTGAGGAGCAGCACTGTGAGAATCTAGATGAGCAGGGGCTGTGTTTAAGGCAAACTAAATGATGGGTGTGGATTGAGACACTGAAAGTGAGGGAGTGATGTGAACTGGGCAAAAGCACAAGTGGGAGAAGAAAGACATTATCAAAGTTTCTTTAAAACCACTGTGTTGAAAGGGAAGTTCAAAGCAGCCAGCCACCCTGAGCTTAGGGCTGATGAGATACCTTTGTTAGAATGTCACCAGCACTGAAAATCCTGTGCCAAAAGAAGCTGTGGGAAGGGGACTGTGCCTGGAATAGCTATGAGGTTTCCAAGAGGGCCTGAGTGCTTGGGTCATGGAGATTTATTGGGCTGGGAACCTTGTCTCACTCTGGGGATCAGACTAAGGTGGCCCATTGCAATTACTTTTATCAACAACAGATGAAAGGGGAATTGGTGTTGGGAGTTCATGAACCCTCTCAAATGCTCCCAACAGCCTGAGTCTCTGTGTTGTCCTTGCAGCACCTATTTCTGGGTAAGCAGAGTTGTGTGTGCAGTGCCTGGGTGACAGATTGCTGTGCCCTGACCTGGAACAGGGGATGTCACATCTAGTTTTAGGCCTACATGCATATGCATGCTTGCCTCCATCCTTTTCCCTATTTAGAGCAGCCTGTGTTTATTAAAAGAAAAAAAAAAGAAAAAACAACAACAAAAAACCCACCCACAAAAGTAAACAGAAATAAATACCACAAGCTTTTGCTTTAAGATCAGTAGGTAAATAGATAAATGAGGGCATTAGAGTTGTTCTTATTCTGGAGCCAGGTGCTACCTTCCGACCAGGAGTAGGGCATCCCACGGATGAAGAGAAAAGTTTTACAAAGATTCTGCAAGATTGTCTTGAACCAGTACTTGGATAAGAGAGCTGAAGGTGATTAACTGCTTGCTGTGATACAGATGCTGAATGAAGAGAATGGCTGAAGTAATAGAAAACCCCATTTCTGTTCTCTTGCATCACGAGTTCCCAAGTTTATGCTCAGTGAGTTTATTTAAATTGGACCACAGCTTCTATTTGGAACTAATATTTTTGTTTTCTTGAATAAAATGTGTTTTCCAATGTTGTTGCCCCTCCCCAAGCCACAGCCAAGCAGCATCTCAGCCTACTTTTTTAAATCAAGAGAATTGTTTATGTCCTTGGGAGCTGGCATAATAACATCTGAAGGAAGCCATGAGACACAACAGGAATTCATTTGTGAGTTAATGAAAGCTGTGCAGTGCAGCATAAAGATGATCAGGGCAGGTCTTGGGTAGCATTTGTCAAGCTAAATTCCTTTCTGTTGAAATTCTTCTCCGTGGAAGAATCATGGACCAGCTTAAGTACTGCTTCTCTACAAGTTTGTTACATAGCATTTCTTGGTACAAAAATGTGTAATAGAACAGGGTACAGCACAGAAACAGGAGAAAGTTGATATGGATCAAAAAAAGAAAGAGAAAATTGCTTAAATGCCCTACCAAAGAGGGAGGGAAACCCCATCTGGGGAGCGTGGCATATTTTCCATGGAATTTGTCATGGGGAAGGAGAATGTTTTGGTACTCACTGGAGGGAACTGGAGATGGGGCTGATGTCAAACACCTGATAAAACCAAAGCACACAGAGCCTGAACCCATCTGAAGAAACTCTGAAAGAGCTGGGAATGAGTTTGTGTGCAAGATCTTAACCAGAAGATGAGCTGCCATGGTGAGCAAGGTCAACTCTCCCCCTTGATTTGGGATTGCTCTTGTGGTGGGAAAATGAGGTCCTAGAGTAAATACAGACTTGAATGCTAAAGCTCTGCCTCAGTGCTCAAAGCAGGTGGACAGAGCAGGCCCGTGGTGGAATATCACAGCATCTCTTGGGCTATGAGTCAGAGCAGACTCGTCACCATCACGCGGCTTTCCTGTCACAAGGACGTGTTTGTCCCCTCTCGGACTTGCATTGCCATGTGCCTTCAAGGAAAGGAGCCACAGCTCAGTTCTGTGCCTCACTCTGCCACAGGTCTGCAGCAGGACACTGTGCTCAAAGGAACAGACCTGCTTCTGCTTCCTCTTGCTGCAAATCCAAGTGGTAGTGTGGGAATGGAGATGCCCATGGCCGAGTGCCCTTCTGAGGCATGGGCTGGAAGAGAAGCTGGGGGTGTTAGCTGCCCTCTCCCACATGGAGACAGTCCCGTGCTTTTCCTGCCTGGAAAAGTTAAACAGAGTCAATTTTGCATGTATGAACGACTTCTCTCAAATGAGAGCAAGGAGCTGAGTTACCAAAGCCTGTTTCCTATGGATCTGTCCTGCAGTGCACACAGGGGGATCTGACACGGCCCTCAGTGATCAGAGCTCTGGTGCAGAGCAGGATGTGCCTGTCATCCACATGGATTGAGACGCCTGAATCAGCACACTCCTTTCCCCAACAGTGGGAGCATCAGTAGGTTTATTTTCCATCTAGATGCTTGTTGACATGCATGGTGTAAACCCATCATTCCAGCTAACACTGACAGAGGCGGAGAGGTCTCATAGTAATTAACCACCAAGCTCAGATGTTGCTGAGAGTGGGAGGGGAGAGGAGCTGCAAACAGCATACTGGCATCAGCTGCCTCTTTCTTAAAAAAAAAAAAATCTGCCAAACAAGTTTAAATTGCTTAGAAAGCTCTGGGATTTGAAAATAAAAAGAAATAAATAAAAAAAAACCAATTGCAATTGCTCTGGGGAAGGAAGAGAGAGGCAGATTTGTGGTACTCTAACAAAGCTGCCAAGAGCCTAGCTCAGAATAGCTAGAGAAGATAGACATCATGCTTGCAGTGACTTCTCAGACTGGAAGGGGTTAACCAAGCTGTTAACTTTTCCATTCCCAGCACCTCAGGCTACCAGATAAAGTTGAGTTCCCAGGAAAGACCCCATCTCCAAATATTGGCAAGCTGTGAGCTACAGCTGGTGTTTGGCTGAGACTAATCCTTGAAAGCCCAAATGCCTGTGTTCCCCAAGGCTGATCATCAACCTGAGCCTCAAAGGAATGGTGTGGCCATCAGGAGCAGGGNAGGTGTTGGGGCTGGGTTGGACTTGATGATCTTTAATGTCTCTTCCGACCTTGTGATTCTGTGAATTCTGTGAAAGATCCACATGCAGCACCTGCAGCCCCTGTACTCACAGGTAAATGAAGGCAGTGGCTTTTTTATTTGCTGCAATACTGCTTCTGCTTTTTAGGGAAAGAAGAGTTAGTGGGTAGTGGAGCAGCCACTTTGGACACTCCTCAAACTGGGCTGCAGTGCAAGTGGGGGTGTCGTGGGTGGTAATTTACCTGCCCTCTTCACTGACCCAGAGCCCCCTCCTGCTGTCTCTTCTGTGCAATCTCAGGATGCAGCTACACCTGGCACAGGTGAGGCAGCCCCAAATCGCTGGTTTATTTTCCTGTCTCTGCTTTATCTCACTGAGATCTCGTCTGCTGCCTCCTGGCCTGAAGCTCTGCAGGCTCGTTCGGGTTGCCAAGGGAAGCAGACATTCCTCCCCAGGTCTCAGCTCACCACTTGCTGCTGCTGTCTGAACTCGATTAAGATAAGGGGCTCTGTGGGCAGGGACACGGCTGCCCTCTTGCTGATGCAATGCCAAGCGGGCTGGGAGCTTTCAATAAAAAGTAATTAATGGTAAAGCAGACTCCTGCAATCCTGCAGTCTCTTCTATTTCTGTTACTTAGGCTTTTAAAGGCAACGGGATCACGGTGGTTTGACTTCCTTCTCTGGCCAAAAAAAGGAAGCACACTTAATCTGGTGACCTCACATCCATCTTCTGCCCTTTATTAGCACCATCTGTCTCCTTCTGCCTGCTGAAAGGCGACTGTGCCTGTCCTCATGGCTGGGACAATACAAATATTGTTCAATTACAGCCATGCTCCAAATGCAATTACTCAATTGCAGTGTTAATTGAATTATTTGAGTTTAATTATTCCATTAGGACTTTTGTCAGTACAGTCTAAGCTGCTTGCTTTCTTTCTGGGCTAGCATCACAATGCAGCATCTGGCTACACAGGGAAGGACTGATTTCACTCTCTCAGACCTAGTTAGGCTGAGGGAAGTCTGGCATTGTTCAGAAATGGTGCTCTCAAGTTCAAGGAGAGGTGTCAAGGCTGCAGGGACCTTCTTTTCTCCAGTCAAAGCACAATACTTGTAAGCAGAGAACAGGGACTATTTATGCAGAAATAATTTTGTATGAAGAGTCAGTGACAAAAATACCTGTGAGGGTTTTGTAAGTGAAGGGATCAGTCCTAAAAGAGGCTTGGCAGAAATCAAAAGGAGCAGTTGCACAACATGGGCCTGTAATAGGGGCAATATATAGTCAGTGAGACAGCTGCTAATGGGTGCTTACAGCCCACAGAGAGGGGCTGAGATGGGGCTGCAGTGTGAACTTCTCCAGTTCTTGTGGTAAATTCACCTGGGCAAACAGAAAAACTACTTGGGATTTATTTCTGATTCCTATCCCAATATCCGGCCACTATCACCAAATCACAGAATTGTTAGGGTAGGAAGGGACCTCTGGAGATCATCTAATCCAACCTATCATTGGGTCTTCCTCACTCTTAACATCATGCAGAGCCCTTGACTCATGGTGTACACTATTTTTAAAAAGGGTACTGAAATCTTTCCCTCCCTTCAGCCTTATGAGCTGCCCTGGTTGAAGTAAGTGCTGCAGCACCAGTTTAGAGCTGTGACAGGTGCACTGGAGATAGCCCTGCCTATCTCAGAAGGAGCTTTTCAGCCACAGGCTCTTCTCCTGTGAGCAGAGCTCAGGCTGTAATGCCTGTGTTCTGCAGCAGCCCAGAGCCCTGACTGCCACAGACAGCCCTGGGCTTTGTACTTGATGTGTGTGCTGTGTTTTGGAAATCCTTCACTTGCCTTAAAGCTGTGGGAGCAGAAGTTCCTGAGGTTTGCAGGTGCAGGTATCACCCTTCACAGCAGTGTGCAAGGCAGGGATCTCCAAGGTGGGGACATCCCTGGTGTTGTGGGGTTCCTTGGGGCCATGTATCAGAGGACCTTTCCTTGATGGGAGCCCTTATGGAACTCTGTGGGGTTCAAGTTGCTGGGACAGTGCTTCCTCAATCCTTGGTGACTGCTGATCCCAAGGAATCCATCCTTTTGTCTCTTTGTCCCACCACATCCCTCCCTCACACTCCCCTGCACTGCAGGGTTTTATTGCATTGGTTTTATTGACCCAGTGGTGCACAGGAGAGGAAGGACAGAATCAGGGCGTGAAATGGCAATTTTGTGGCAGCTTCAGGTAAAATGCTCTGCCCTAGCGACCAGAAGTATCAAGGGATCATAGTTAACCACAGATGTGAGGGGATTAGGTGGCACGCACAGTGGTGCCTTAAATATTTTTTGCAAACTTGGACTTTATCTGCCATGCACCTCATTAACATTATAGAGATATTGGCACTGATCCTGGCTGATGTGGTGGAGTTTGAAGGTGGCAGGACCTGCTGTGGCTGTCATTTCTCAGCCCCACTTTGCAAACATCCCTCCACTCCTGAAGGAGAGGTGGTTTTCTTTACAGGGTACCAGATCACCCAGCTGTGGTGAGCACTGCCTCCATCAGACCCTCCTGGTGAGCTATTTGAGGCTGAATACTTGGCATGGATGTGCCAGGAGTCCTGCCCTCCTGATGGGTGTGTGACTCATGACTCTGAATTCACCCTCAAAAAAATGGAGAGGTTATGCCAAGAGAAAAGGTCTCTGGGGCAGAATGGTGGCTAAACATCCTACAGAATAACTGCAGAGAATTGTGTAAGTAGCTCCTAAATAGCCTCAAGGCTGAGTGACCCTCAGGGCTGCTCCCAATGCCCTGGGTGCCACATCTCCCTGGCGCAGCTGCAGAGCTCTGTTTGCTGCTCAGGATGCATTCAGCCCATGGTGTGGCACTGGTGGTGACCTTTTCCCAGGTTTTTTGCTAGTTAATTCCTACGTTCTCCAGTAATACACCCAGGGCTCTGCCAGTCCTTTCCTCTCCATGCCCATGTGTGCCTTTCTGCATCTCCAGCCTGCAGCATCATCCCAGTTTGAGAGACGACTCCCCATCAGCATTATCATCAAAGCCCTGCATTTTCCAGCTAAACCAGGAACAGGATTTCCAGGCCTGCAGTATCTCAGCATCTCTCCCCTCTGTACCTGCCCTGTTTCCCTGTCTGCCCTCTGGGATGTCTCTTTATTTCACTTCTGGCAGATCTCAGGTATCTGAAGCTCAGTTTTGCAAAGTTGCTTCAGTGCCAGCAGAGGTACCAAGGCACCGACTGGGGCTTTTCACAAGCACCGTGGCAGCCTCCTGCTGAGGCTTCCTGGCTATTCCCATGGCAAAAGGGAGTGGATTTATGGGAAAAGCCTGGCTGAGAAGGTGAGAAGCCTTCATCCATCACCCTGCTGTGCCCCAGGCTCTGTGGGAGCTCTGAATCCTGCCAGCCTCCTGTTTGAAGCAGGAGGGAGCTGGGGGGGCTCTGAGCATCACCAGGGCCCTGGCGTTAGGCGGGGCCAGAGCAGCAGCAGCCCTGCCTGGGGCTCAGGGGTGTGGATGTGCAGGAGCCACCCCCTGTCCCCTGCCAGCTCTGGTGCCCCTGCTGGGGTGGGTTTGCCATAAATCCATCCCTGTTTACGTCACAGGCAGCTGGAGCCAAGCCCGGGGGGCATTGGAAAGCAGCCTCTGGATTTGTAATTTTGTTCTTTTGACTCTAACGCCTCATTTAATATTTCACAGCCCCAGCAATGCATTCCTGTGCCAGAGACAAAGGCTGGCTGGAGGTTCAGCCACTGACATTTACATTATTAGGCTGGGGTTGTGCTCAGCGAGGTGAGCAGGGTCCTTCCTGTGCTCCTAGCTGGAAATACAGGGTTGGCAAAAACTTTTGGCACTTGACTTTTAGTGCTGATCCAGCTGATGGTTATGGATGGTGGAGAATAATCGGGATATCATTGCTCTTGGAAACTTTGCCCCAAGTTTTCTTTAAATGTGAAGTCTGGACTAGGGTGAAGCCATCAAGAAGAGTGTCGGGCCCACACAGTCCCAAGTCAGAAGCTGTTTCCAGTGCTCCTGTTCTGAACAGCTTCCAGACCCTCTAAATATACAGGTTTAAATAATTGTCCTTTAGTCTGGAAATATTGGCTCTTCTCTTGTATCAAATAACACCTAATGTCATTGTTGCTGAAGGCAACTAGGATGAAATTGCCTGCCTTATTTTTCCCAGTGTGTTGGCTTTATGCATTTGGCAGCATTTGGAGTCAAATCAATCTTGCTTTCCTCTCCTGGACAGGTACTTGGTTTTGCTGATGTCAGGGTACAGCTTTAGTGCAGAGAAGGGAGAGGAGGCAGACCATGGCTGAGAGCACAGGGACTTGGGTTGCAAAGCCCCACAGGCTCAAGGAAGCTTGAGGCTAGTGCATTAAATCATAGAATGGTTTGGGTTGGAAGGGATCTCAAAGACCACCTCACTCCCCCCCCATGCCACGGCAGGGACACCTTCCACTACCCCAGGTTGCTCNGTATTTGGGAGCTGTCCCGCACGCTGCGGCGTCGCAATAAACACACACTTTCTAACTTTAAACTGTTAGAGAGTTTTTGTCCATCTCAGTTGGATATTGGTACTAGGTCAATATCCATATTTCTTTAACAAATCATGGCCTTGAATATTTCCATGGATGGGGCAGCCACAGCTTCTCTGGGCACCCTGTGCCAGGGCCTCACCCTCACTGTAAACCATTTTTTCCTTTTGTCTAATCTAAACCTGCCTTCTGTCAGTTTAAGGCCATTCCCCCTTTCCTTTCACCCAATGCACTTGTTAAAAGTCCCTCTCCAGCTCTCTTTGAGCTCCTTTAGATACTGGAAGGGTATTCTCCAGATTTAAGAGGTTCTCCAGGCTGAACAATCGAAATTTTCTCAGGCTGCCTCAACAGGTGCTACAAGCTGATTTTCCCTGGCCCAGTGCTTCTACCTTCTGCAGAAAAGGGCTGGCAGAGGTCTGGAGGCTCAGCTGGGGACTGGGGATGTTTGGGGATTTGTGCCTGCTGCAACCCAGGAGGTGTTCTTTGGCCTGCACCAGAAGCTCCCCCTATGGCAAAGCTGCCTTTCAAATAAAGGGCATTGGATGTTCTGAAGAGGAGCTTCAGGGGACAGCCCTCCTTACTAAAGTACCTCAGGACCTGTGGGGACTCCTGACCAGTGGATGGGTGGCAAATCAGCTTTGAGAGGAGCTCAGGGGGATGTGCTCTGCTTGTGTCAGGCCTTGGGACCCTGAACAATGAACACGTGTACAGCATCCCCTGAGCTGTGAGTGCCCAACTGGCTCACAGAGCCAGACCTTCCCTTCCCTTCCCTTCCCTTCCCTTCCCTTCCCTTCCCGTGCTGTCTCTTCTCTCCATCACTGTAAATGATTCCTTTTATCCTCTTCAAGAAGCCTCCTGCTGCCTCTCAGATCTCTCTGTTCACCTCTTTAAATACTGCAGCCCACTCAGGACCTGAAAAGGCTGAGCATGATCAAGATTATGGCTCTTGCTCTGGGGCAGGGGATCACCCTCCCTGTGGGGGTGCCAATAGGCAGGCTGGTGGCAGCTGGACAGTGCCCTGCCACGGGTGCTTGAGATAGCCAGGGGATGATCTCCCTGGGCACACAGATCTTTAGGAGGTTTGATCTTTAGGATCTTTGCTGGTTTGAGCCTTTCACTTTGTTAAACTGCCTTCATCTTGACCCATGAGTGGTTTTTTCCATCTTATTTTCTCCTCCCAGCCCATCCCATTCCCTCTCCTGCTGAGGAGGGGAGGGATAGATGGGCACCTGGCATCCAACCAAGGTCAGCTCACCACAGGAGTGCAATCTTCATTCCTTGCTTTATTTGTGCTGTGACTGCTTGGGGCTAGTTACCTTTAATTACTGGCTCTGCTGAGGCTGGTTGAGTCTTTTCCAGTGAATGGTTTGGAGGTCCATGCTCCCAAACAATGAAACCACTTACCATCACTTATCTTTTAAATCAGAGTTTAAATTTAGCTGGTGCCTTCCATTAAGGCTGCTTCTCCACACCTGCACAGAGAAAAGCCCTGCAGTCCTGCTGTTCACAGGAGGATTGGAACGCTCTCTCCAGCCCTGTGCCACAGCTGAGATGTGATATCCAGGAGGACATCAGGCCCCACACTGCTTGCCTTGATGTTGAGCTCAGTTTTGGCAATTCCTTCACTTTGATCATCGTTATAGAGTGAAAAAGTCTTCTAAGCATGTACAAAGACATTAAAGCTCACACAGCCACCACAGAGAGGAGAGAGCAGCTGAGGGTCCCCTGACTGTGTGGGAGGAGCTCTGCTTCTTTCATGGGGGGTGGGAGCAGAGCTCAGTGAGGGGACCAAGTGTCTGCTCTGGATCCCAAAGGGCTCGAGACTTCTGAACATGAGTGTCATAAACCAGGAGATGGGACTGCTTGTCCTGAACTAACTTGGGTCTAATGCAAGCTGAAGGGAGCTGGGAGCAGCCTCAGCATTCCCCTGCTCTTTCTCCTTACATGCAGCCCCAGGAGCAGAACCTGCTGCCAGAAGCTCCTTCAGTGAGCACTGGCTCCACCAGCAAGAGCTGTGCTCTCACCAGCACTGCAGAAATGGGGCAGTGGGCAGGGAAATTGTCCTTCCACTCATCCCACCCCACTGATGATGGCTTTGGGATAATTGTCTGGGGAGACTTTGGGGAACACAGTTCTTTAGACACGATGAGGCACCATGGGACCCTTTTGGTGCAGGGTGACCCACAGCCAGCAGCCAGGACGCCTTCCCCACTGCCAAGCCCAGCTGTGTGGTGTCCCCTTGGAGCTGGGCTGACTGGGGAGTGTCCCCCGTTCCCCAGGAGGTGTTTGGGGCTGGGGCTGTGTGCTCAGAGGATGCTCTGCCCAGCCTCATGCCCTGCTGGCTGCCTGACCCTGCTCCATGCAGGATGAGATGCCAACAAGAGGGCAAAGAGCCCTCATCCAATTATTGTGCTATATTTGTACCTGAGAGAAGGGAAGTGAGCAAGAGCCACGCTGCTGCTGGGAACTTGATGCCTTTAGGTGAATTGAGAGACACGGCTTTCCAATTAAGGCTTTTTTTTCCTTTTTGCACCCAATTCCTCCCTTTTCCTCTGCCTGCCTGGGAGGCTGGACTACCTGCAGTGCTTCCCGTGGCAGGAGGTGGCTGCAGGGGAGGTGGGTTTGCATCCCTGGGAGGAAGCAGGAGGGGTGCAGGGACAGTCAGGCAGCATCAGGGGACAGCCTGTCCCACCAAGGGGTTTATGGCGACGCCCTTCTGGCGCTGGCCATGCACAGAGTGAAATGAAATGCACCATTCTCTGGACGGTGTTTCAAAATGCCATTAAGGGATCAGAGCATGCTCCAGCCCGGGTGCTGGCAGCAGGCAGGGGAGTGAAATAATTGATTGGCTTCTCCCTGTGATCCAAAAGGGTTTCGATGTCAGGCCATTCATTGTGGTGGCTGGAATGCTAACACAATCCATCGGAGCTGCAGCCCCGCGAATGGGTGACTGTGCTAATGGCTAATCCGGGGTGATGGATGGGCTGGGGGAGATGCTGCTGCTGAGTAAGGAGGAGGCAGCAAGAGGAGAGTGAGGCAGCAACAGGCTGGCACTCAGCAGGCACTTTCCCAGCCAGTGTGGGAGCTGGAAGGGGGAGGCAGTGGGCAGGCAGCTTGGGCAAGTATCCATGTCCTAGCCCCTCTGCTCAGGGTGGTCACACAAGAGGTAACATCTGAATTTAGCCACTTGACTTTTGCCAGGTCTGGACTCCAGAGTAACAAAGAGGTGGCAAGCCCTCTCTCTGTCCTCCCTGCAGCCCTTTTTAAAACTCAGATATGTTTCCTTACTTTGAATTAAAAGTGCACTGGGGTTGCTGGCATCTTCAGGTAAATGAAAGACAAAGCTGAATGCAAAAGAGAGGGCAGTAAGAATAATAAGATTAATGATCCCAGGGAGGGCAGTCGTGCTAATTAGCAGCAGGCAGGGGCTGATGTGTTCCCCAGCACACCAGCTCAAACTTCCTGTGGACCTAGTGACTGGTCCTGCCTCCCCAGGCAGGAGCACATCTCTGTGTTTGGGAGCACTGCTCCTGGCTTACACTGGGCTGAGTAGGAGCAGAGGTGGTGGCTGTGGTCCCCCTGCCCCACTTCAAGGCCTGCCTTGAAGGGGATGTCCACTGGGGAAGGTTTGACCGCATCCCAGCCCCAAACCATGGCCTGTGCTGAGCATTCAGTTCATGGCCAAGCTGGTGGCTCACAGGAGGAGGAGGACTGAGGCTTGTCACCCCCTGGTTCAATCTGCACAAAGGGGACCATGCTGGGCTCTCCCAGCAGCACCTTTCCTCCCAAAACACAGCTTCCACACCTGCATGCAAGGGACCAGACTGGCTTTAAATGGTTGCAGCTCAAGGAGCCTCTCTTGGTTATTGATCACCTACTGATTACTCTAGCACTTGGTATTCAGCTTGTAAATAAGATTACAGGGTAAATCTAAAATGGAAGCAGAGGGATGATAAAATTCTGCTCATTTACAATAAACTCAAAGAACTTTCCCCCTTCTGCCCCCCTTCCAGCTTTATTATGAAGTCCAATAAAATACCCTGGGGACAAGAAGGAAGAGAGAGCAGCAATTCAAAGGCAACATCAAAAGGCATCTCTATTTATTTCAGCGTGTCAACAGGCACAGAGAGATGCTCCCAGCCAAATGTGGCAGCTGCTCCAAGTGCAGCAGCCCAGCCCCTTCCCTGCCATCCCCAGCCAGCTCTGCTCAGCCCAGGGCTTCACCTGCCCTGTGCTGGAAACACAGGCCCAATCCCATCCATTTCCTTCAGATGCCAGGTAAGTTTCTATTTTGATGGCAAGCACTTCAGGTGTTAGATGGGGAGGTCAGTGCCATGGACTGTTCCCACTGCTTCCAGCCCATCTCTGCAAAAGAGAAAAAACCCAAATGCTCTGTGGCTAAAAATAGGTATTCCTCTTCTCTCTCAGTGCTGCTGCAGGGCTGTCCTTTGGGCTCCTAGCAGTGCCAAGTGCCCTGGATCTACCACAACAAGCTGAAGGAGACTGTGATTCAATGGCAGGATGTTTCAGAGCTATGCCCACCCTTGCCAGCCTTGGAAACATCAGTTTGTGATATCCTGTGGCTGAAGTAAGCCCCAGCTGCTGGAGTCATGGGAATTCATGAAGAAGCTCAGTCTCTTCCACTGGACAGCCTTGGGAGGTTTCTCCCAGCTCCATCCTCTGAGGGCAGGGAAAGCCTCTCCCTGCTCTGAGCAGCAGCCAGGACATCCTCACAGGGACCTGTGCAGGCACTGCCCAAAAGGCAAGGCGTCTCTGCACCTCCTTTATGGATGCTACTGCTTCAAGCAAGGGAAAAAATCTCCTCAAGTTATTTAGGACCTGGCATCACCCAGCTTCAGGTGCTCCAGCAGCAAGGCTCAGGAGGATGGGTTGTCCTGCCTTTCCCCTGTGGGGTCTTTAGGAGACTTGGGAACACTTTTTCTAAATTGTGCTTTTCCCCAGGAATTTTGAAGTTATTTGCCCTCAGCAGGAATTGTGCCAAGTTATTATCCTTCACTCTCATGTCAGGGGAAGCTGTAGCCCCATCCCCTGGGAAGATTTGGGCTCCCTGGTGCTTGGAGTAGGTTGTGTCCTTGCAGCTGGTAGTGGGGCACCTTCACTGGTCCCCACCAAGGGTGTCACACTGAGCGCCAGCACCAACACTGAGGACAGAGTACTTTTGTGGCAGTGTTCCCTCAAGAATGAGGCTTTTAAATATAGCAGGATTGACTCGAAATCCCAGATTAATTCACTTTTAAATACCAGCTCTTGGATTCTCATCCTCTGCTTCTAGGTGTGTATCCCCAGGCCTCAGTGGGTGTTTATGAAATCTTGAAATTTAATCCTCAAAGAATACATTAAAACTTCAATTCCTTGTGCAGTCCAGTGATTTTGGAGGCTGAGGCCTGGAGGAACAAATAAACATTCTGAGGCAATCAGAACCAGCAGCATTTTGTGCTGGTGGGACTGGGCCAGCAGCAGTGCTGATCCCCTTGGGGCAGTGACAGCCTGCACAGCCTGAGGCATTTATAAGGCAGATTGAATGAGGGTTTTCACAGCCTTTGAGTAGCCACTGAGTTCCCCCTTTTCCCGTGTTAAGAGAAGGTAAAATCCTTCTCTTAACTTCCTTCAGGGCAAGGGCTTCTGCTTGTGATCCACAGAGCCCGTGTCCATGGATTATTTCTTGGGGTAAGGAAAAATATAAAGTGTTTGAAGCCTCTAAGTGCAAGGGTAAATTTCCAGAGGGGATTGTGCCTCCTGGAGACATTTCAGTGGCATCTACAAAGCCTTTCACATGCAGTTCCTGGCTGCCAAGGGACAGGGCAGCCCCTAAGCTGTGGAATCATTGGCATGAAGCTTCCAGATATTCGCAACCAGCTGAAGGTCCCCTCACCCTCTGTACGTTTTCAAGCTCACAGCCTCACCCAGCTGTTGGGGAATCTTCAAGTTTTCAGCAGAAAAAGCCCCCCCAGCACCCAAGGAACACCTATCCCACTCCACAACCTCTGCTGCTGGGCTGGAATGGCTGGGGAGCAAAGCCTGCAGCCTCATTTCCCCAGCAAGAAGAGACCTCTCCAGACTTCAGTGCACCCACAAGAATTTACAGCCATGCTGAAAAATGCTACCTCCTATCCAAAAAGGTGAAAAGAGAGGACAAAGTTAAAAGCAACTCCAAAAATGACTGCTGAGAATAGAAATACATGTGTGTAACCATGGCTTCCTCACCACATGCATGCCTGAAATGCAGGTGCCTGATGCTGGCCCTGCTGTGCTGGAGCCTCAGCCTGGGAAATGGACCAGGAAAATGCTCCACTCCTGGCTGTGGATGGTGCTGGGGACAGTGATGTACTCAGCCCAGGGTGGGAGTCTCTGTGCTGAAAGTGCCTGAGCAAGGGCAGAGCAGTAAAAACCCAGAAACACTAATGACCCCTTGTCCCAGAGGTGCTTGAAGGAGCTCAGGCCTCTCCTGCCAGAGCCAGCCTCAGTGGAGGGGCTATCCTGGCTGTGTTATACCCACCCTCCCCCTGGGAGAACAGCTAAAATCCTCCTGGGATGGCAAAGGCCACTCTGCCCCCAGCACAACCTTTCTTTCAGCCTGTTGGGTGCCTTTTGATCCACACTGGCGGAGAGCACCCAAGACTTGAGGCTCCCTGCACGCCCCAGCCCCACAATCCCGCTGCCACCAGCTCTGCCAGCCCCAGGCCCTGCACCATGGAGGGATTTATCATGCAGGCAGGGAACAGGGGAATAAACACGTGCCAGGACTGAGAATGCCAATATCTGAATGCCTTCAGTTCCTTCCTCCAAATAAATCACTGTGTGACTCTAATTATCACTCTGCCCTGGCTACACCGGCTTAATACGGAAAATGAGCGTGGAGGATTTATTACTGCTGATCCTTGATCTTTCATTTTTGATATTAAAACATGTTTAATTCATTGCACTGTAGATTAAAGTAAGGGAGGCCATGGGCAGGCTCTGGTTTGCTTGGGGAGGGTTTGGTTGCTCCCTGTCCAAGAGCAGGATGGTGCTGGCCCCTGCTCCCCTCCATGCTGACTCTGTGTCAAGCCCTGGCTGAATCCTGTCTGCTTTCACCACCACACTTCCTCTGCATGTGGATTTATGGTTGTTTAGATACCAAGACTAGGGACACTTCTGTAAATGTGTTATTTTCACTGAAGGGACAGGTTACAACAGAGCTTATAACCCTGCTAGATGCCACAGAAGTGGTGGTTTCTGAGATTTTAAGCTTTCCTAAATAGATGGCCATCCCTGTCAGTATGAATCAGCTCTTGCTTTCAGAAAAGCTTGCTTTCTTTATTTTGTTACAAGAGCCCTTGGCCTTCAGTGACTAGTTTGCATTGAATCTTCAACAATTGTGAAATCATTTCTCACACAGCCTAGGAGTGTGCTGCAGAGCCCAAACTTTTTTGCCCTATTTTGTAGTACGGCTTTTGCAGGGTGATGGCACCTTGGCCACTTACACAGAGCCTTGGACTTGGGTGTAGGCACACAGTTTGTGGTCATTGGGATGGGGCTGGCCCAGCTCATCCCCACTGGGCACAGCTGTGAAAGGCAGGTGAGCAGCATTGACAGCAATGAGCCATGGAGTGCCCAGGGGCACTGACCAACCACCAAAGGGAGCAGAGGCACACAGGTGCAGTGCATGAACATGAGGGGTGTAAAAGGCTGGGCTGAAGAACAAGATGGGCAGACACTTGCAGCCTTCTGCAGTGGTTTGGTGTTACTCTGTGTGGGTTGAAGCCCTCTGAAATTGTGTGATGATGCTCTGTGTATGGTGGCTGTCTCGACTGTGGCATGTGCTGGGACACACGGGGATATATCTCAAAGGGTTTTTCAGGGCAGGGGAGGGAGCAGAGAGGGTCCAGGGATGAGAAGATGGAGCAGAAGCAGGCCCACTGAGCTTATGGTTCACCCCAAGCAGGGCAGCACAGGCCAGATGGGGAAAAGGCTGAGTGTGGGGAAAGGGAAAAGCAAGGCAAGGACAGCCTGAGCAGGAGGGCTCCCTGGTGGCACTGGTGACATCCCAGGCAGCCCAGCTCCTTGCACACTGATGATGCTCTGTGTATGGTGGCGGCACCAGGTGTGAACCAGGCCTGCGCTGGCAGCATCTGCTGCTCTGTCCCTACAGGAGCGATCTGCACCGGCTCCATCCATCCAAGTGCTTTTCCCATTTCCCCTGGGTATGTCCCTGGCGGCAGCTCAGGCGCGTGTGGAGCGCGACTCACGCGGAGCAAGGTAAGTGGGAGGAGTGACCACTGCTGAATGTTCATCCCTGCCAGGAGCAGAGTGTCCCCTCCCAGGGGAGAGGAGGATGTCACCTCGGGCTGTGTGCTGTCCCTGCCCCGGCCTGGAGGGGGATGAGGATCTGCACTCCCTGCTTGGCCAGATCTCCAGCCCTGTGGCATCACGACACCGCTCCCGGGGCAGCTGCACATCTCGGACACCCTCTACAGCACCCGTGAGATGCAGAGGCTGGGATCCATTCCTCTGATCACACCTGGCCAGGACGTGTCTGCGTTTTGGAGCACACGAGGAGGGGGAATCCTGGAGGAAACCATCGGTGTTAGCTGGCTGGAGGGAGGAATCAGTCTCTGGTGCATCAGGGCATTTTATCTTCCCGGGCCCCGTGCACAGCTCTGCAAACCCCACTCTCCTCCTGCCACCACTGATGCACATCTGATGGGAGAGGAGCTGGTCAGCCACAGGCCTGGGAAGGGCAAGAAAGGAGAAAAGCACAGAAAGGAAATGGAGGGAAACCGAATGGCTCACCCCAGCATCTCCTTCCCTCGCCACCCCAGCACCAGCAAGGCCAGCCAGCACTGAGCCCTGGCTTGTGTGGGACAGAGGATGGGGGATGCACCCCAGAGGTGTCCCAGGAGGCACAACGAGTCCCAAACCTGCCCCAGGGGAGATCGGCTGCCTGGGCACCGTCTTGTCCCCCCACAGGGACAGAGAAGGGAGGTGGCAGGGCTTCACATCACCACGGCAACCCGCGGAGACGGCTCCAGTGTTGGAATCCCGAGTCTCTAGGATGAGCCTTGGCAAATCACTAACCCCAGCAGAGACAGACAGGGTTGGGCTGGGGCTCCCCTCCTGGGGGGTTGAGCGCAGGGTGTCTCTGCCCTCTGAACACCGATTTGCTAATCCTCTCTGGAGCAGTTTTATCCCGTGCCAAAACAGCTGAGCCAGAGGTGCTGCTTCTGACAGGGGCATCAGTGTTTCTCTGCACGGATATTTCCACCCTGACTCCTGCTGGGAAGTTTCTCTCCTGGTGAAGCTCTCGGTGGAGCCTTGGTTAGTGCGTGGCAAGGGAGAGGCTGCGTCAAACAGGGAGCTGGTGTCCCCTGTGCTGATGGAGCTGCTGATTAGGGAAATGTTCTTGCATTTCTAAAGCTCCAGAGATTTGGTCCAAGGAGACCCTCAGAGGGAATCAGCAGCCGGGAGATGCTCTTGCAAGGCACAGTGTTTCTGCTCCAGTGGGATGTGTCCCCATCCTCCTGCTGTGGTGACACACAGGAGCCTCTTGGCACCTCCACTCTTCCATCTCATCAGTGCAGCCCCACATGGGACCAGAGCATGCATGGGAGAGTGGAAGTTCCCAGCTTTGCCCCTGCTGCAGTTCCATCCACATCTGCTGGGAGAAGAGGCTTTGAGTCCCATTTTAGGAGAAAGTCCTGGGGGTTGGGTGCAGACAGTGCTGCCTGTCATGTTTCCCACCCTCTTGGCATCTCCGTGGTGGTGAGGTCCTGCCCAGGCAGCATTCCCAGCCACAGAGAGCCACTCTGTCCCAGCATGTCCTTGAGACACAGAGCACATCCCAAGGCTTCCCAAGAGCCTGGCATGGACATAGTGCTGTGCCCAAGCCTTCCCCAAAGCAATGGCCAGTGATGACCTTGTGCATGATGAGTCTGTGCATGCTCAGCACGGGGCAGTGTCCCCATCTCCCCATCCCTGCAGGTGTCTGCCAGCTGCCCCTCATTCCCAGCTGAACCATTTAACACATGGATGGCTGTGCCATCACATCCCAGCACTCCAACCCTGTGGCCACCCTGCCCAGCTCCCTGTCCTCTGCTCAGGTCCAGACCCTCACCTGTGGGTACCAGCCAGACCCCTCACCACTCCTTCCTTCCCTTTGCCCAGCTCTGCTCCCAACCCCACTTCCAGCCTTCCCCCAGAGGCCACGTTTATTTGGGGCTGATTTGTGCTGTGGCAGATGAGCCATTAAGGCTCCTGTTAGTACAGAGGGAAGGACCCTGCTGTGTGCCCATGGCCACCTTAGGAGGCTGGATGAGGGCAGTAAATAAGGTTTCACTCTATTACAATGATTGGAAAGTCTTGAATGAGAGCAGCAGGCTGGCAGAGCTGCAGAGGAGGTGTCCTCCAAGGGGCAATTGTCAAACAGCAATCTGCCAGCTGTCCCCATTTGTCTTTCTGTCTTGCCAGAGATGATATCAAGCTCCTTGTGCTGCTTGAGGTGCTGAGGTGGCCACAGGTGCCCCTGGGGCTGTTCTGTGGGACAGGACAAAGTGAAGGACTCCAGCAGCAGCAGGAGGTCTGGCACTTTGCTGGGTTATGGGCAGAAAATCTGCTTCCAGGAGATTGTGGAGGAATGTAAAACATGGGAAGGGTCTGACCTGCCACAGGTGGCATGGAGCCAGAGCTGCAGCTGTCCCTGGCTGGGATGCAGAGGGTGGTGGAGATCCCCACTCCTGCTATCTCCCTTTCTTACTTCAGTATCTCTGTGCAAAGAGCAGCTCTGCTTTCCTCTCCTCGCTGGGTGTTGGGATACTTAAATCATTAGCATTAACGAGGTGTGCCTGGCTCTGCAGCAGCAGCACCGTGGTACAGCTCAGCTGGAGGTGTCTCAGCCCCTGAGAGATGCTCAGCAGAGTGAATGTGCTGTCAGCACCAGCTGGTTATAGCCCTTGCTTTCCCCTGCTGCTGAGTCACAGCCAGGCTCAGTTTCAAAACAGGCTGTAAAGTCCTTGTTGAGGGTTTATGGGGTCCCTGGTCCACTGCAGCATGTCTGAGCAGCTCCAGTGCCCCTGCAATGGGCCAGGCTGGCAGCGAGGGCTGAGCTCAGCAGGAGGCTGCCCCAGACACACGGGCAGCATCAGGAAAGGGGCAATGCTCACTGAAGGACTTGCAGTCCTTAACTCATCGCTCTGAAGGGCAGCACCAGGTGCCTAAAATTAGACTCCCACCTCCTAATTTAGGAAGTTCAAAAAATAGGCTGAGTTGTGTATTCCTCCTCCCGCCCCGCTGGCACGGCTCAGCATCCAGAGACTTCCAGGGAGCTGCTCTGCTCTCAGGCAGCTTGGAGCACTCCAGCAGCACCCAGTGAAAGAAACCCAAATCTTCCTGTATCCCTGGTTTACCCCGAGTAGGAAAAGAGGACCTGCTGCTCCATCTCTGGAAGGCAGAGCCCTCCTGGTGCTGCAGGAGCCTGATGGCTGCTCCAGCAGCTGTTAATCAGAATTATGAAAGAGCAGCCTGGTCCTGGGCCTCAGCTTACCTATGGCGGGGTTGCACCTCAGCCTAAGGGGTTTCTGATACCCCAAAGCAGTGTCCCTGCAGCACCTCCCTGCTGCACATGGCCTCCCCAGCCTCCAGGAGGGACCAGAGTGGTTCCACCCCTCTCGATCCCATGACAGGTGACCGACACAGGAGGAGAATGTTGGACGTGGCCAGCAGCATACAGACACAGCTGGGGCTCTAACCCTGTGTAAAGGGAGCCATGGGGGCAAAGCAATGCCATGCTGGTCCCTGCCAGGGGTGCTGGCTGAGATGGGTCCCACTGTTCCTCCCCATGCCTGGAAAGGTGGGTGACAGCCTGGCAGCTCCTCACGCGAGCTGCAGCTGGAGTGATCTGCCTGTGCACGTTTCATAGTACACGTGTCCCATTAAGAAAAAGATCAGAGTTCCCAGGAGCTAAAAATAACACCAGGCAGTGGAGTTTGTCCAGGAGACAGTAAGGGATGCGGGGGTGTGGAGCAGAAGGTGTCATTTCACTGCTGGCTCCGCCAGTGACAGGGTGCAGAAGGAGGGGAAGGAATCAATCCTGCCCTGGTGCAGGAAATCGCTGCTGAAGGAGCAGCGTGGGGCTGTGGTTACTCAGCTCCAGCCTCGCTCCTGTCAGACCTGAGGCACTGCAGGAGGAGCACAGCCGGGTCCCAGGGGTGCCCTGGGGGTGTGCCAGGGTGCAGCAGGCAAGGACAGAGCTGCCACGATGCTCCCAAGAGGCAGCCATGTGGAGATGCTGGGGCAGCAGCATCCTGGGAGATGGGTGTGAGCTGGAGGGCCCTGTGATGTTGGAGTGACAGGGCTGCTCTCCATATGGCAACCTCTGGTGCTGAGTGAAAGAGTGAGTGCAAACACAGATCCTAATTACCACAGCTCCTCCAGAGCCAGCTCTGCCTGCTCTCCCCAAGCTGTCAGATGCTCTCTAGCAAATGCCTCCATCTCTTTTCCATGGCTGAATTGAAGCTATTTATTCTCTCCTCAAGATCCAGCAGCTTCTGTTTTACCACTAGTTGAACAGCTGGGAGAGAGAGCAGGAGGAGTGAGGAGAGGAGAAACCCCTGGAGCTCCTTTTAGCACAATCCTAAATCCCAATTCCTTTAGCACCAGAAAATCCAAGCCCTGTGTGAGAGAGAGAACAGAGGCCAATGCCTGTCCTGGGCCAAGGAAGCACCTGGCCTGAAGCAAGCTTTGCTGGAGAAATGACCTTCATTCCCTGAATGTTGTCAGTGGCATGAGGAATGGGATGGGCAAAAGAATTTGCTCTTCAAGGTTATTTAACTCATTGCCCTCCAGGTCTTGCATCCCAGCATGGGTTAGAGCATCCTGAGAGGACAGACTGGGGGAGATGGGGGTATCCGGCCCCCCAGAAGAGAAGAGAAGAGAAGGCTCCAAGAAGACCCTAGAGCCCCTTCCAATGCTTAAAGGAACTCCAAGAGAGCTAGAGAAGGTCTTTGGGCAAGGGCCTGAAGTGACTGGACAAGGGGTAAAGGCCTTAAGCTGAAAGAAGGCAGGGTTAAATTAGACATTAGGAAGAAACTCTTTACTGTGACAGTGGTGAAGCCCTGGCACAGGTTGGAGCAAGATGATTTTAAAAGGCTCTTCCAACCCAAACTGTTTTGTGATTCTAAGCCCAGGCTCCCACCACAGCCTGGAAGGGAAACCACAAAAAAACCCCAACCTAAACAAGCAAACATGATAACAGGTCCAATTAACAAAGGCATTTGGCTTCCCAGCGCCGCTCCCCATTGCTGCTGGCTTTTGGAAGGGGCTGGGTGAGATGACTGGCAGCTCCAGCAGCTCTGTGCAGATGGACACATCTACTCCCTATCTGGAGAGCTCTTGTCCCCTCAGCCAGCCCTGGCACTTCCCTGCTGCTGCAGCCAGAACAGACAGGACAGTGTCCATTGCCTCGCCTGCACCCAGCCTCATCCTGCTGGGACCTCCGGGTGGGTCAGCACCCACAGCAGTTCCAGGCTGGCTCTTCCCTGGCTGCTGCATCCCTGCAGGGGCTGGGCTTGGAGCCCCAGGTGTGCAGTTATTCTGGCCCACGGCTTTGGGGCTTCCTGGATTTGGGGGCTCATACTCTCAGCATGACTTCCCTGGGTGCCTGTGCATGTTTGCCCCCCTGGCCTGCCCTCAGCTTTGGGGTGAAACCCAATATCTGTTTAAATCTGAGATTCCCAAAGATGATATCCAACAGGTTTCTTGAAAACTGACAACTGAGTGGAAGATGGAAACACTTTTTCTCGCCCTCCATAGTGGGGGAAAAATCTGGTCTGAAGTATGAGTCAAATCACAGGGGAATGGCTTTCCTTGGTACCTGTCAAAGTGGACTTCCATGATCCTCATGGGTCCCTTCCAGCTCAGGATATTCTATGATGCCCACTGAAATAATCGCAGGTGCCAGCCTGTCCTGCCTGCTGATGATGAACCCTTTGGAAAAGGCAGTGGTTTCCCATTGCTCCCAGCTCTGCTCCCTCATGCTGCTGCTCTCCTCCCAGCTGGTGAGCCTGTTGATTATATAAACTGCTCATTCTCAACATTGATAGAGCTGTTTGCCTCCCACCCCACTGGGCTTTGCAAGCTCTTTTTTTTTTTTTCTTGACTTAATGGGATGTTTACTCCACAACAGCCTTCCCTCACCACCCAGCAGGAGGAACTCTGAACCACCACCCCAACAACATGCTGGCTTTCACACTGAGCTGGGAGGAGACGTGAGTTTCCTCCCTGCTGCAGCTCCCGACACTGTTGGGGTTGAATGTTGGTCCTCAAATCCAACTGAGAGGTCTTGCAGCTCATTTCTACCCTGGGGAAGAAGCTCCTCATATGGTTTGGAGTCTGAGGACTCTTCAGCCTTGGGCAGGTGGGGCTGGGTCTGAGGTGTGTGCAGGAGTCCTGCCCTGTGTGACAGTGCAGCTCTAAGCAGGAGACAGGGATCTGGCTTGGCAGCTGCCAGCCTTGCTTCACGACAGCTGCCAAGCAGGCATCAGGTAGTCGTGATTTCTCCTACTCCCTCTGACTTGGAGCGAGGGACACAGTGGGAGGGGTCTGCTCAGCTTTTCTTGTGGAAGAAAGCAAACACAGGTGTGCACAGATCCCTTTCTCATCTGTCCACCTTACACACGTGGGACGCCCATGCTCCCCACTTTCTCCTTCATCTGCTGCCCCTGGGTGCTGCTCCTGGGCCAGTGAGGGTTGTACCAGGGCAGGTGCTCTCACAGCATCCCTGGTTTGATCAGTGGCTGTGCATATTGGCTGGCTCCATGATACCTCTGCCACATGCTAGTGTCATCTTCTTTTACCTGAGCCTCCAGCACTGGGGTGGCCATGACTGCTCATTTCTTCAGAGAACAAGAGCCCCATGGAAGTTTGTTTCTTGCTTTCCATGAGCTCTGTGGTGTACTTTGGAGGGCTCACCTCCATTCTGCTGCTCTGGCTATCAAAAGCCCCAGCAGACTCTCACCTGAGGTTCTCCCAGTGCTGCAGTGAAACTCTCACTTTGTCATGACAGGACAGCCAGAGTCCCTGGGGGGAATGCAACAAAGCAGCTGATTCCCAAGGGGCTAATCCAGCATGGAGCAGCAGCGTGGAAGAGTGGCAAGTGCTGCAGTGCAAACCCAGCAGTCTTTGTCCCGTCCTGCAGCACAGAGCTGGGGACATGCAGCAAGGGGCAGGGCAAGCCCACAGCAGCCATGGGAGGGAGGCGTGTGGTGATGGCATTGTGGGCTCAGGAGATGCTGGAGGACTGTCTCTGAATTAACTGCAGCAGGTAAGGAGTCTTAAAACATTTGAAGAGGGCAACATATAACCAACCACAAAGGAACGATTCAGGTGCCCAGGGAAGAGAAGTAAATTTGTGTTTCCCTCGCAGGAAGCACCCAGGATAGGGAGCAAGTTGTTCATGTTACAGTTTCCCACTGCTTCCCAACTCTCACCCAACACCAACTGCAGAACAGTTGTCTGGCAAATAAGCTATGAAAAAATAAGGAAACTTTGCCAAAAACGCAGCTGAAAGAGTAAAACTCTCACAGATGATACTGCTGCTCAGAGACACTTGCCTCCTGCCTTTAAGCAGGCTTTATACCAGCATCCAACATAAAGAAAGAAAATCTGACAGGTGTATGTAAGCAATTGGACGCAAACAAACAAATCCTCAAACTCTGCAAGGAACAGGTTATGTTTTGTGAGGGCTGTCTTCATGTACAGGCATGCAGAGAGAGGGGCATTTTATTTTGTGGGAAAAATTCTGATATTGAGATCTAGAAAAGCATTTGAGCTTTGCTATATCTTCTCAATCTTCATTCTGGAAGCATTCCTTAAAGTCCATAGCTGTATCTATAAAGGGCCAGAAAGTGCAAACAGCTTTAAAATATATATGTAAACAAGTCCAAGAGATGTCAATAGACAACCTTAAAAGGAGCATGCTGTATCAAACAGGGAAAACAGAGGAGGATATAAATTTGGGGTGAGACAAGTTTTAAGGTGTGACATGCTAAAAGCATAAGAACATACAATGAAGACTACGCCAGGNTTTTTATTTTCTTCCCTAATAAAGAACTGTTATTCCTGCTCCCATATTTTTGCCTGAGAGCCCCACTTAATTTCAAAATTATAACAATTCAGAGGGAGGGGGTTTACATTTTCCATTTCAGGGGAGGCTCCTGCCTTCCTTAGCAGACACCTGCCTTTCCAAACCAAAACACCAGGTCATTAGAAGAAAGGCAGCCAGTGCTGTGCTGGATTCTTGTGTTTCTGTGTCTGCAAAGAGCTCTGACATTAGGGCATCACATAAAACCAAAATGAATCCCTTTACATCAGGATCTGCCATGGACAATGTTGGAAAATTCACATACTCTGCCCTTTCCAATAGCAGATAAATGTAAAGAACATTTCCTAAACTGAAATGTCAGAAAATGCTTTTGGAAAGTGCTGAGGAGATGGAGAGCAAGGGATTGCCAGGACCAGGCAGGATTTCCCTACAGGCTCTGGAGAAGGAGCAGCGTGGAGATACTGAGCTACCAATGGGGTTGGGTGGCCTGCTCCTGGCATGAGTCTGAGATCATGGAGCTAGGAGGCAGCAACTGTGACTGCAATTCCTGTCAAAGCTTAGAGCCAGGAAACTATGTCCAAGTCCAACTTCTGTACAGAGCAAATGAGTTGCTTGAAGCTCTGATAAAGGATAGAATGGGAAGATGTGGGAAGTCATATGATGGAAGTCAGTCATATTTTCAAAGGAGGAAATCATGGCTTGCAAATCTATTATTCTTTCTTGAGTATGTTAGCCAGCTAATAGTGCACTCGAATTCCTCAATTCCATGGTAACCTACCTCCCAGCCCTTGCTTCTCAATCTATTCGTAAGAAATGCACACAAGCCTCCTTTCATGCATTGATAATGTAGTTTCCTTAAGAGGTTTTGTTGATTTTTTCCCCGCCAAGACTGGGAGGGTGGTTACCATGGAGTTACCTATGGACGGGCAGGCAGACAATCCCATGCCTTTGGAAAAGGGGATGAAGAGTAAGGTGACAATGTTTGCACATCATATATAATGTCTAAAGGTAATTAACAAAAAAGCTAATGAAGCACTGCAGAAGGGTTTCATGATGTTTAGCGATCCGATGCCAACATGGCAAGCGGCATCCAAAGAGAAGTGCCACAGGCAGAGGGGCTCGCAGGGCAGGCCGGTGGCGGCCCCAAACTGGCGGCTGCCCGGGGAAGGAGCCCCTGCCGCGGCAGGCGGGTGGCCGGGCAGGCTNGGCCGGGCAGGCTGGGGAAGGCCCCCGGCGGCCGGGAAGGGGCACGGGAGGTGCGGGGGTTTGCGGTGCCTGCCCGCCGGGCCGGCTCCAGCGGCGCGGGGCTGGAGCGGGGACACCCGGCGGGAGACACCGGAGAGATGCTGCGGCTGGGGCCGGGGCGCAACCGCGCGGGGCGTGAGGAGGTGGGCGAGGGGCTCCTGCGGTGACCGCCGCCGGAGTCCGGCCCTCCGGTACGCACCGAGAGTGCCCGTCCGTGCGCAGCCGGCAGGGACACGGGGGCGATGCCCGCCGCTCCCGA
>VXBC01004878.1:7512-39556 GCA_013399945.1 Ploceus nigricollis | reverse complement strand
TCCCGGTGCCCGGCCGCTCCGCTTCTCCCGCGGCGTGTCACAAGGGATGCCCCGCTCCCCGGGCGCGGGGTGCCCAGAAGCCATCGCTGGCGTGGGGGAGCTGGAGCTGAGCTCTGTCTCGTCCTCCGCTGGGAGCTCAGCCCGCAGGGTCAGCTGGAGATGTGCCTGTGGCGTTCTGCTGGTGCCGGGGTGGTGATGGGGTACCCCCTTCCTGCCCCGTGTCCCTGTCGCTGCCTCGGTAGCCCTCGCACGGTACATCCGCGGAAGGTACGCGCCGTGATGCACGGGAGGAGGAATCTGGCTGGAGGGGCTCGCGTGATCTGGATCGGATCGGTGCGGTTGGGCACAGCACGGACCTGAGATGGCTTTCCCCCATGGCGGGGCCCTGGGTAGGGAAGGCTGAGCAGAGAAAGTGGGGCTCGGGGCAGGGAGCTCCACCACTTCCCTCTCAGGTCACCTTGGCGTGCTCCTGGGTGACAATGTTCTTGCTATTAGTCTGGTATCATGGCAGTTGCCATCATGAAGTGTGGCTGATTGAGCTGAAAGAACAGAGACAAACGCACTTGGCTTCTGGCTTGAGGCTTGTTTGGGTTTGGTTGTTTTTCCTCATTTTCCTATTTTAGAGCAATTTGGATGGGATGAGTTTTCCTCCTTGTCGGCAGCAGAACTGGTAGAGAGACAGGGCTTGCTTTTGAGGAAGTGCAGTTTGAAAACATTCTCACCTTTCTCTTCTCTGATGACAACCAGAGGGCTGTGTGCAACCTTCAGCCTTCCGGCGCCTCAGTTTCCCCATATCCACAAGGGAAAGGTCGAGGAGGGAAAAGCTGGTGTGCACCAGGGTGGGCTGGGATGTGTGTTCTTGTGTGTGAGAACCTCTGCTGGCATGAGACGGCCTCGAGGGCAGAGTGGTTCTGGGTCAAGCCCAAGGGAAGCAGAGCCTGTGGCTCATCTTTGGGAGGAGGCAGGTGCTGAGTGCAGGGGAGGGCTGGCACTGCCTCTGTTCTGGGTACAGACCCTGGCAGGGAGCTCCCCAGGTTTAGCAGCCCTCCATACCCATCCATGAGCTGCTGGCATCCATGTTGTCCTGCAGTGAGGAGTTCCTGCTGCACCTGAGCAGCAAACAAAGCAGCATCCCGGTTTTTTTCATAACAAGTTGGGGGTTTTTGGCTCCGACATCCCCTGTGGTCATTTCCTGCCCAGGCAGTGCCGTGTCCCTGTGCCTTAGAGCACCAGCCTGTGGCTGAGCCTGTAGCCCCCCACTCTCTGGCTGCTGGCTGAGGACCCCCGTGATGCTGAACTTCCACTTGCGTTCGCTGCCATGCTGCTGTCTCCTTCCACTGTGGCTGTCACCTCGCAGCCACCAGGACAGCGGGGACCAGCCTTTGCTCATGTGTCTCAACAGCTTCTGGCTGGAGCTGGGCTGTGGCAGTGCAGGGCTGTGGAGTGGTGAGGACTGGCTCTGGGTGCTGTGGGGCTGCCTGCATGGAGGAGTGCTTGGTGCTGAGAGCAGCTGAGCTCCTCAGGCTCTGTGATGCTGCTGCAGGAGCCTGTGGGGGAAATCAGTCCCCTGGGACACCCTGGCATGGCTTGGTAGGTGGCTGCTCTCCTGGACTGACAGTTCAACGTGCCAGCTGCCCGCTTGATTGGCATGGCAACAGCCACTGTGCTGCAGCTCCACTTGGAAGCCACAACTTGAGCATTGCTGCAGGACCAGCCCATGAGGGGGGCACAGGGTGCTGCTGGTTGGGTGCTCCACCATAGATAGCACTGAGCCAGCAGTATCCCACAGCTGGAGAGTGTCTGCCCCTTCCCAGGGCTTCAGCACTGCTGGCACCAAGTGCTGTCCCTGCAGCAGCCCCAGCTGATGTGGCTTGTCCTGGTGTGAGGTCCCCAGTGCTGTCCCCGGGGGCCAGTGCTGCTGCCAGCAGCTCACTCGGCTGCCCAGGAAGCTTTATCAGCTCAAGGGAATTAGGATCACTTGTTAAGGATGGACCCGTGGAGCAGATGCAAGCCCTCTTTGCAGTGACAGGTGTGGGGAGCACCGTGGGGATGCAACTGAAGTGGGCTCAGGCCTGGTCCCTGTCTGCAAACCAAGGGGTGCAGTGCTGGAGATAAGGCTGGGCAAGGGAAGAGGTGCCACAACATGTATTAGGGTGGACAGGGACCTGTTGGCCTCAATCTTCCTAAGGCAGGAGGGCAGCCACATACTTGCAGTTAACAACAGTGAGGTTGTAGCGAGCCTTGGAGCTCATTTCTGCCTCAGACCAAGGCAGTCTGAGCTTTGAACTGGAACTGAAAAGCATAAAGCCCTGTCTAGCACAGGAAAGGTCCCTGAGTGGGAAGCAGTCAGGAGAGGAGATACTGTTTGCACCAGCCACCTTCATGTTCACCACCTGAGCTCCTGGGAGCTGACCTACAGTGCTGGGGCTGAGCAGAGCTCTGGGACTTGCCCGTGGATCTGCAGAGCTGGGATTTTACCTCTGATCCCAGCCCCAGGATAGCAGGAACATGTTGTTATCGTTTCCTTGGTGGCTGCACCCTGACACTGAGGACAAAGCCTCAAGTCCTCAGCTTTGCCTTAGCACTGGTTCTTCCTCCCTCCCACTGAAATCAGTAGCAAGCCTCTCTCCTGATTCATGCCCATGAGTTCTGTGCCCTTTGCCAGGGCAGTTCCAGCACTCAGGCTCTGTGATTTTGTAGTGAAAAAAGTGTTTAGATAAAGGTCAAGTTGGGTGCTGCCTTGAGGAGTCTCTAGCCTGGCTGGAGCAAGGCTCAGATCATCTGAGGGTCTTCCACAGAATGAGTCCTCCCATCACCACTGGGGCAGCAAGGCTGCTCCCATCTCTCCTGCCGTGGGGCAGAAAACAGCCCAAATCTCCCAGGGCTGAGATGCTTTTTGATGCCACCTTCCTCTGCCAGGACATCCCTGGGTGATGTCTCAGAGGCTGCAATGGGAGGAGGGAGATGAGCTGATATAATGGGAGCTTTTGGTCCCTGACAGAGTAGGGCTTGTTGAGGTGTGCTCCTCCGCATCCACAGCACCCATGCTGTTGGGCTGCTCCAGCTTTGAAAGCAGGGGACAGAGACATGGATCCACATCAGCCAGGGAGAAGCACTTAGGAGCGTGGAAGGAAAAATGGCACCATCAAGTCATACAGCTCATCTAAGCCATGGCCTTGGGCACCGTGAGCTGAAAGCTGCCTCTGGCTTGTTGAAGGACACACCTTTTTCCACTTGATCCACCTAAAACAGTTCTTCTGTGGCTCATTCTGGGGATGTGTTCAGCTCTCTGCTTCTTGGAGGGCTGGAAATCTCTGATCTGGCTGGATATTAATCCTCCTGGCTGGCTGTCCTCCACAGGGAAGAGAGGGATAGCTGCTTCACAGCCTTCTGTGAGGCTGAGTGAGCTCTGCTCATCCTCTGCTCTCACCTGTTATGGTGGAAGTTGTCTTCCCTGAAAATGGAGAGCCAGGAGAGGGCTGGGGGAGGCCCTACATGTACCAGAGCAGAGGCTTCTACAGCCAGGACAGACATAATGGCCAGGCGCCACCTATGAGGACCAGGCAGTCAAGAAGCCCTTTCATGCCACTTGAAGAGATGATCAGACCACCATGGCTGGGTGAGGGGTGGTAGAGGAGCCTCAAATCTGGTGCAGCCACAGCTGCATTGAGGGAACAGCATGCCCAGATTTCATTTTTGCTCGGTACTGTGAGTGCTCACATGCATTCACAGATGGGCCTTTTCTCTTTAAGAGTGCACAGATCCTCCACTGTGGAAAAACCACTGTGCTTCTGCCTTGCCATACCTCCATCCCTGACCCCTCCATCCCTGCCTGCACAGCCTGAGCATGCACACGGATGCCTGGTGACGTTGGGAACACTTCAGAGCTCCCTTGTCATTCTCCCTCTCTTTCAAATTAAGCAAGAGCTGGGCTCAACAGCAAGTCAATAGCAAGACTTATCTCTTAAATAGCATTATTGATTGCCCAGGCAGCCTGGTTTTGTATCAATAGATACATGCACAAGCAGGCGAGTCCTGTGCCAGCTCCTGGTGGTGAATGGCACAGGGGAACGTGCAGAGATGGTTTGTTGCAGGTAGGGACACACGTGTCAGTCCATGTGAGGAAGATGCAGCTCTCCATTGGAGAGCAAGGTGAGGCACCCCAGGGTCTTTGGTTATGGGCCTTTCACATTTGACCAGCATTATTGTGCTGCCTTGACCACTCTTGAACATGTGTCCCTTTCTTCCTGACACGTGACATTGTGATGCAGGACCTCTGCCAGCTTGCTTTGCCTCTGCGGTTGCAGGGAGGCTTCTGCACTCTGCCTTTGGAGAAGATGTGCAGATGTCTGCCCACAAATTGTGTGGTCTCCTCAAAGGTCACTGACCCTGCAGGGATTCTTCACGTGGGAGACTTGGGATAGGTGTGCAAAATTCAGTCTGCTGTAGCATCACCCAGAGGGACTGGTTGGAGAGGAGGATGGATGAGACAGGCTGGACCCATCCTGCCAGAGAGGGCATTGCCTTGTGTCCAGCTCTGGGCTGGCAGTGCAGGCTGTGAGCTGACACGTGTGGGGAGTGTGGTGGCACCTGGCTGAGCTGGGAGCAGGTGGAGCCATGGGAGTGTGGCAGGGAAGGCAGCTCGGGAAAGGCAAAGTGTGCTGCTGCTCTCGAGCTGTCTCCCTCCAGGTAGTGGGCAGTGGGTGGAGGAGGGTTCCCATGGGCTCTGAGGTTTCACTGGCTTTGTTCCCTCAGGGCTCAGAGTGGCCCTTGTCCCTCGGAGGTGGCAGAGTGCTTGCAGCAGCCGGGTCGTGCGTGGCTCACTGCTCAAGGCCGTGTTTGCCAAGCTGCCTGCACTGCACGTGCACACCCTTCGTGTGGGGGCAGACAGGAGAGGGCCGGGGACTGGAGCTGGGTGTGATCAGAGCTGTGTCCTTCCTTCTGTGCAGCACCCTGGAGCAGCTCAGGGCGCTGGAGCCCTGGCTGCTCTGTCCTCCAGGGTCATGGAGCACAGCCAAGGTACAGTGATGCTCGTGAGAAGAATTGCAAAACCTCCTGCTGCCTTTGCTGTAGCAAAGTTCGGGCTGGGGCAGTTTTGCCCTGGTGCTGCAGAGCCCTATTGCCCAGCCTTGCTCGGGGCTGGGAGCCCTGTGGCTGCCACAGCAGCCAGCCTTGCTCACCTCACCACTTGTGCTAACTCACACTCAGTCTGACAGAGCACGGCCCTATGTCCCATACCTGGCATCCAGCCTTGCTTTGGACCGTGCTGCCTGATGCCCTGCTCTCTCCTGGGATTAGCTAAGGCTGAGGGAAGTGTCAGCAGCCTTATCACAGGCAGTTGAAACAGCACAGATGATCTGTAGGGTCAGCTCACCAAAGCCTGGCGGGTAGGGGTTTGTAAGACCTCTGGGTGTGTCACTTTAGCTGATCAGTGGGCACGGGAAGTTCTTGGCTGTCATGCCTGTGTTTCCATGCATATAAATGTGTGTGGATATGTAGCACCATAAGATCTTGCTCCTGTTTGGACCCTCTCAGAGATTTTCTAGACAGTGCCTGCCCGCAGCGAGTGCCAGTTGCTTGATCTTAGCCAGCCAATCTATGCAGGGATCTCGGGAAAGAACAGTTGGGGTTTTATGAAGCTGGCATAATTTACAGCTAAAATAGCACACCAGATATATGTCCAATCCAATCTCCTTTGTAATCTTGTTTTCATTAATGCCTCCAGGGTGGTGATGGGGGGAGTAAGGAAAGCAAACTGCGAAGGGAGTTTATTACCCGTGCCAGGGAGATTTGCATGATGCTCTGCACCAAATGACCTCAATTTGCAGAGGTTAAAGCTGGCTGTGCTAGTCCCTGGCTTGGAGGGGTGTCTCCTGCCTGTGCTGGGGGCTCTGAACATAAATCCTTCTGCAGATGGCTGTGGGTGTGTTCAGGACCATGCACACTGTGGAGCCATCCCAGAGCCTCTCCTGTGACCAGGCAGGAAGAGCGATGCGATGCATCCGTGTCACCCTGGCCAGCTCCACAGCAAAAGGAACGGAATTATCTCGCAGTCGCTGCCTTTGCGGGTTGCATTTCTCTTTAGTGTTCAAACCACATATTGTCCCAGATCTCCTGCCAATAGCAGGGAGCAAACTGATAATGCAGCTGCTATTAATAAAGCAGCGTTGTTACATATTCATATCAATCAGACTTCTAATTCCACAACATTTTTTCAAGAAGAAAAGGCAGTGCTTCACTGGGGCGATGGAGGAAGCTGTCAGGTGGGATGGTGTTGGAAATGCCTTTCACCAGCACTGGCAGAGCCAACTCCCCTCATGTTTTTTCCCTCGGGGATTCCTGCACTGGGGTCCTCATCCACCTCCCCTTCAGCTTTCCTTCTCCCTGGGAGTGCTGAGCCAAAAGGTGGGATCCCCAAGGCAGCTCCAGAATCCCCAGGGTACTGTCACTGTGGGGAAACACGAGTGCTGCGAGACGGAGAAGTGCTGAATCCCAGCAGCTGGTTTGGCAGGAGCGGCTCCATGCTCTTCCCCATTTTTTATAGAAATTTTCGCATATTATGCAAATTTCAAAGCAAAGTATGGAAAATCTTTGTATAAATCTGGGATGTATGTATGTTTGTACAGCCATTAGAGAGGAGAGTATACCAGAGAATTCTGGCCAGTGGATAAATATACTTACACTGCCATTCCTGCAGTAAAATATGCTTTTTGTCATTGCTATAGTATAAAAAAAAGTACTGTCTCCAAAACTGTAGCAGCACTTTACGGTACGCTATAAATTGCAAGAGATACCTGATTATTCATAGAGTGTTATGGAGGTCTCAGTGACTTCACCATTAAGCCCACACCAATACTTTGTTCATAAAGCAAAACCCTCTCTCTGACTTCTTTATGATTGAATTCAATGTCCAGATTTGGCCAAATAAATCTTGTGAGGCTGAGCACGTTTTTCCATGAATGTTTTTCTGGAAACTCTCCCTTACCCTCGGGCTGGGAACGTTTTGAAGCCTTAGCTGTGGGATCTCCAAGTCCTAAACCAAGCCTCGCAGCCCTCGAGCCTTTCCAGGCTCTGTCATCCCTGGCGCGTGTCAAAGCTGCTCCCAGCTCATCCCTGCTTCCTGTGGCTCCTGGCACATGCCAGGGAATGGAGCACGGTTGTTCCACCAGGTTCCGTGGTGGCAGCCCTGGGGAGTGGGCTGGCATTGAGCCCTCCTGGCAGCAGCTGTCGGTCGCTGCAGCAAACAGTTTCCAAGCAACTCGGAGTCTGAAAAGACTCCTGATAGAGGTTTGTGATATTAATTGGGGTTATGGAAAGGAACAGTGCTGAAGGAGATGTGGGAAGGGCAGGTGCTGTGGTGTCACCAATATCCTCCTGCCATCAGTCATGCCACAAGTGCTGGAGAGGCTGGCACAGGCACAGCTCTGGTTCCCCTGCTGCTGCCATGGCTTGCAGGGCATTGCTGTCCTGCCAGCTCTTCAGCTGGGGCAGAGGAGAGGAGGCAAAAGGTGTAGTCCCAGCCCCAAAGAGCTTGTGTCTGGGGCCTCCACCCAGCTTTGGCACCTTCTCTGAGCATTGCTCAGCTGTGTCACAGCCTGCAGCGAGTGCTCTGCTCACCTGGGGACAGGTGGGAGAAGGACACTGGTGGATCAAGTGGGTCTGGCTCCCTGTGCAGATATCCAGCCTCAATCCATGCCATGCCATGCATTTTCTCTCTGGAGGTGTAATTGCTTCTTTCAGGTCATATTTCCTTGCTCTGTCTGTCTTTATTTCCAATATTTCAATGCTCCCTTGAATCTTGTGCCCACTTCCACCATGATCAGCAGCCACCTTTGAGCATCCATCCCCTTCTCTTCATCTTTGCTGTTGCTTGCACCCACTGGGCTCTAATGGGGGCATTCCCACATGGACTGGTCAGTGCTGGGAGTTACCAGCCAGTGCTGCCTTCTCTCAGGAGAGAGCAGTGGGAAGGCAGTGTCCACAGGCACTTGGAGCAATCTGTCTCTACTCATGGAGCACTTTGGAGGTTGTTCCCTCCATTCCTTGACAAGTACAAGCTGGAAATGCTCCTCCTGCTGCTGCACAGAGCCCTGGGAGGCTGACGTGGTGCCGGTGGGACCAGGAGCTGCTATCATTGTCACATCTGCCTTGGTTGTCACATCCCTCCCACCAGCTGCTGGGGTTGCACCCAAGTCTCTCTGGGGAAGTCTTGGAGTGGTGTCTGGGTGGTTTCTACCATGGCTGGTTGTTCTCCAGCCCCATGCAAGTGTCTTCCATCCCAGGGGCAAACAAAGGTACCAGCACTACACTCTGGTCAGGGTCTGGGAAGGATCTAGTGGCTTCTTGTCATATAAGTGGTGAGTGTCCCTAAGTGGACTGGCAGCAAAAATCCCTAAACCTCTCCAGAGGACCATGATGGTGCCTGGAAAAGTTCCAATACAATAGAGGAGGATCTTACTGCCTGGATGCCTGAGCTGTTTGTCCTGAGGATAGTGAAAATACAGGCTGGAACTTGTTGGCCTGGGGAGATGGGTGGTGTGTGGGCAGCTGAGGGGTTCAGGTGCAGAAAACTGTGGTCACAGGAGGAGGCAAGCAGGATCTCTGCCTTCATCCCCATCAGCAAAAGCATGGAAAGGAGTGCTGGGACACTTCCCTGTGGCCAGCTGATGCCGGTGGGAGAGGCCAGCAGTGCTCCTGCCATGGTCTCTGAACTCTCAGAAACCTGAGCCCAAGGGAGGAGAGATGCCATGGCAGTGCTCACCAGGATTTGAGCTCTGATGCCCAAAGCTAAGCCCTTCCTTTGGCAGAGTGAGTGTGTCTGGGGTGTGACAGCCAGCTGGGAACAAGTCCACTTTGTCCACATTGGAGGCTGGACCTCCAGTGCCACCAGACAGATCTGCACAGTCTCCATAAGCAGGCTCTGGTGTGAAGCCGTGCAGTGGCAGCGTGCAGGAGCTGTGTCCTGCTCTCACAGCACCTGCCATGCTGTGAGTGGATCTGCCACCCTCCCTGCCTGTGTTAGGGTTCCACGTTAAGGGCTTGGCAGCTCCTTGGGCTGATGCAGGGTTGTCACAGCAGCAGGGCTGGAATTTTGGGGAGAAGGAAGGTGGAGGAGCAGCCTGTGGTGTGCTGGACAGGAGGGAGAAGAGACCAGGCACTGCCACCTGGTCACTTGGTGCCCAGCAGGGTGTAGCAGAGGAGGCCAGGCTTGTTCCATGTGAAGTGGGTAGAAACTGAAGTTAGTCCTGCTGGGTGAACTGGCACCTCCAGCAAGCCCCTTGCCCCCAGCAGAGCACAGGATGCTTGATTTTGGGAAGGAGTAAGAGAGCTAGAGCTAGCTGAGAGAAGTCAGGAGCTGTGCTGGTAGCAGGTAGGATCACTGGTGTCACAGGGAGCTGCGAGGTGCCTGTGCTGTTTGCTGTGACTCTACAAGCAGGAAGCATCTGGCTTTTCTTACCTTGTCTGTGAATTTAACTTTCTGTCCCTTCTGAGGTAGTGTGAGCTCAGGATGGCAAGGGAGATATGGAGGAATTGGGGTTTTTGCTGCTCAAAAACAAATCCGACAGATACATCGCTGTGAGCAATTACTGACCTTGCAGGAGTGCAGAGGCCACAAAGAGCTTTCTGTGGAAGAGAAGACCTGCCTGGGCAGCCAGGCAGGGGCTTGGGGATGCTGGGGGCAAGATCCATCTCTCCCTGTGCATGGGAATAAACTGCTGGATGTGTCATTGGGACACTCAAATGCAGAGATGGATTTCAAGAGGCAATGGCTGTCATGGTCCAAATGGGCAAAGTCCTGGTCCTCAGGCAGGCATTTCACCCTGGAAATGGAAAATGGGTGACTTGGCAGCTCCTCTGTGTTCTGGTGTGGGCTGAGCTCCTACCTGCTGCCAGAGCCCCGGGGTGGCCACCTACACCAGGGCAGCAGCCAGGGGAGCCACGTAACTCCTGGGCAAGGGATGCCCAGGTTATATGTGGTACTCCTGCTGTGTGCCAGAGCTGCACAAGGCTGTTTGCAAACAGGCTGAGCTGGAAGGTGCCCAAAGAGAGGCTGTGACAAGAGGAGGGAGGACAGGGTCATCCTGCAGGACTGGGGCTGCCTTGCAGCACAGGATCCCACGTGCAGGGACAGCCAGGCCGTCAGATGGGCTGCATGTCTGGTCAGTCCAGCACTGCCTCTGCTGCTCCAGCAGGGCGAAATGTGGGTCCCCACCTGCCCTGGAATACTGGACAAGGTGCTGGGTGTCACCTGCCACTGGTGGGTGAGCAGTGGCAGGGTGCTGCCCACGGAGACACTCGCACTGGGGACTGCTGCTGGCACAGGCTGCGGGAGGATGCTGGGACCAGCACAGCAGTGCCTGTGCTGTCATAAATCTGCCTGGCATCAGTGCAAAGAGCGTTCCCGCTGACTTATGGCTTCTGTGCTCCACCAGCATAGGAAACAGCGTCTCATGGCTGGCTCTGCTGGCATTTACTGCCTCATGAGCTGTCCTTCCTCCGTGTGTGACGTCAGTGAGAACGGAGAGTGGCTGCTGCAGGCAGGTGAGGTGCTGGGGGCAGGGGTGCTGTGCTGGCAGCTCAGACCCATGTGAGGGTCCAGTGGCTCCAGCAGCACGGTGAGAAGCAGCTGTTCCCACACAGGGAAGCTGTATGGTTATGGCAGAGCAGTGTCATATCAGCTGTCACTTTTAGTCCCACCTTGCACTGAGGACAAGGCGGTGGCCAGGTGTGAAATGGTGCCACCCCTGCTGTGCTACCTGCTGGCCCTTGTCTCGTGTGTGTTACCCTCCATCCTTGCAAGTCAGTGCTTGATCCTCCCAAAGCTGCCTTTGAAGAGCTGAAATGGCTCTGCCAAGGATGGCACCACGCCTGTGGCACTGCTCTCAGCAGTGGGGCAGCCACGCTCACCCCTGCGGCTCGGGCACCAGAACAGACCCATGGTGGCAGTGGATAAAGTGGATAAATGGGAGAAGCCCAGAGCAGCAGAGTACAGCCAGGGCTGTGCAGGGTGGCACACTGAGCCCTGCTGTTCTCGAGCCAGTGGTGCCAGGCCTGGGAATGCCACTGTCCCCATCCCAGGGAGGATGTGCTGTGGCAGGACAGTCCCTGCCTGGTGAATTGAGACTCACAGGTTCCCCTTGAGCCTTACTCTAACCAACCTTGTGGCTGCTGCTGTCCCAACCCATTCTGGGTGTTCTACAGAGGTATTTTTTCCCCAGTGCCATTCTCTGTTGTTGCCTCTCTCCACACTTCTGCTCCAGCTCTGGGAAGTCTGAGCTGTCCCACCCCAGTGCAGCAATTGTGGGGCACTGGGCAGCAGTGGGACACCCTGCTCTGTTCCTGGCAGCACCTCAGCCTCTTCTCTGCACTCTGGGTCTCGTTGGCCAAGTGCCTTCTGCTTCTGTGCCTCAGTTTCCTTGTTCTTGCAAGGAGAATGAGTGTCTTGAAGTGTTTTGGGAGGAAAGGGAAATGCCATGCACCATCTCTGTCCCTGATGTGATGGTCACCGGGCTGTGGTGGCCTCCTAAAGCCCCTTTGCCCAGGAAGGTCCCTCTCCACCTCTCAGCACTATAAATAGATGTGATGCAGCTCTTGGCTAAACAAATTTTCTCCACGGCTCTTTTCTTTCCTACTCAGAATTCAGGGAACATCATTTTGGTAACCAAGGTATTTGCATAATCAGTATTTTGTGGTAATTGCTCCCTTTCAGAAGAGGTGCTTATCATCCCATCGGGTTTTGAGGAGCTTGTGCTATCTTTGAGGCCAGGCAGGGAGGTGGTTTCCAAAGGGGAGTGCCTGGGCTGCTGCCCTGTGGTTTGGGGGATGCCTCCCCCGGGATGAGCAGGATCAGAAGAGCCTTTCACCTCTGGGCTTCTGCACCATCAGTGATCTGCTGCAAGTCCTTTCCTCCCCCCGTGCCTCAGTTTCCCCTTAGTCCCAAAGTCTCTGAGCTGGGAGGGAGGAGATGCCTCATTGCAGGGGGACACAGGGTCTCCATCTCTGCAGGAGCTGCCTTCCCAGGGCCGTTCCTTCTCTCCCTGATGCCGTGGCACGGAAAAGCAGCCTTTGGGAATGGCTTTGCAGTGCTTTTATAGCCCCCAGCCCAGTGGAGCAGGGTGGGAGGTGTGAGGCTGTCACCCAGCTGCAGGAGACGCCACTCCATGGGGAGACCCTGGCTCTGTGCCCCGTGTCACTGTCACTGCAGCTCTCGGGGGGCGAGTGGTAGCCAGTGCCAGCGTGCCAGCGAGCCACCCTCGCCCGCCCGGCAGCGTGACTCACTCGCTCCCTGAGTGGCAGCTCCCACTCGGCAGCGTTTCCAAGGAACCCAGGAGATGTCTCCCCGTGGCAGCGGCTGGAACGAGGAGCCGGCACCCCGACCTCGGGGCTGGGCAGGCTGGGAGCTCCCTCCCTGCCGAGGAGAGCCGGGAAGCAGCCGGGACAAGGAGCGGGCAAAGCGGGCAGCCTGCACCGGAACAAAGAGCAGCAAAGCCCGGTGTTTCCCAGCACTGGCAAAGGCCGGAAAGGCTGCGAGGAGAGTGGCTGCCGGCTGGGATGTGGCAGCGAGCGAGGGAAATGCCCAGCTCTGAGGGCTCAGCCACCCCCCGTCCTGGAGGAGAGGCAGGCAGCCAGCCCTCTGCACAGGCTGCTCTCGGGTTTGCTGCCGTTCAGCCTCTCCTGGTCTCCAACACCTCTGCCTTGCTCTTGCAAAGCCCAGGTGTGCTGTGCACAGCTCCTGGCGTGCCCGTGGCTCTGGGACAGGCAGTGGTTCGGGAACCAGCGCGGCAGTGGTGCAGAGCTAAAGCATCCCTGTGCTCCCTGACTGCAAGAGGGAAAACAGCGTGTCCTGTTCCTGCGCCCGGGCAGCGTTGGTGCTGCCTGACCTGACTGCTAAGCAGGGGCTGGGGCTCCTTGCAGCACTGATCTCAGTGCTCACCGAGCCATCCCTGCTTCCTTCTCTGCGTCAGTCCCCGCTCCCCTGCACCGCGATCACTCCCGGGCTGGCTCTGCCGTTCAAACCCAGCTCCTCTCTCGCCTGCTCCATCCTCCGTGCCTTGCTTCTGTGCTGCCATCAGCCAGAGAGCAGAGGCTGCTCCTGCCCCAGCACCAACTGTCTCTATTTATCTATATAAAATTCCATGTCATGCATTGTCCTAAAAGGCTGGCAGGTAATTCTGTAATTACCATCCCTCCTATAGTGCTGGCCTCTCCTCTCTCCCTGCTAGTTGGATCTTCAAGTTTAATCCCTGGGAATTTACATTGTCTTTGCAATCCCCAAGGGAACAGTGCTGCTAAATCCAGGTCCCAGTGCTGGCCTCTGGGAAGCCCTTAATTCCCTTTCCCATTAGCAGAATGCCCAATTAACAACCCCTTGTGACTCCTCTGCTGGTCCTTCTCCCCACAGAAGTGGTCTGCAGCCGGCTGTGTGGGGTATGTGGGCTTGGATATGGTGGAGTCCATGCCCTCTTCCCAGACAATGCAGCCTGGGATGCTGGGATGTGCCAGCACGGTTTGCCCCACACCCTGCAGACCCCCTTCAACACCTTCCAGGGGTAGGGAAGGCTTCAAACTGCTTTGCACCCACTCCTTTGCCTCAGAGACTCCACAGACCCCCCAAACCCCATGGAGGTTTCTCACTGCAGCCCCCCCAGGCCATCTCATGAGCAGGGTGGGTGGTGGGAAGGGGGGAGGCTGCACTGGAGCATCTCCCAGGCTTGGGGTCTCAGTGTCAGAGAGCATTTGCAAGGGTCCTTTCTTCTGGTGAGGCAGAGGAAGCACTTCAGTGCTTCGTTGGTTTTTGTGCTTTGCTTTTTTTTCCCTTTAATGGGAATTGTATTCTGTGCATGGAGCAGCTGGTGATTCTTCTGGCTGCTGCTGCATCACCTTTGAGCAACGCTCATGAGACTCCTCTTTTCACTGCCTGTACAGAGAACTCGAGCAGAGGAGCCCTGGGTCTGTTCCTGCTGTCACCCTACTGATGAGAGAGACATTTCTGAGAAGGCAGGAGACACCTGGTCCTGCCTGGGGTGGGGACACAGGGAAGAGACCTTGGGAGCTGTGGGGGTTCACACAGGGTCTGTATAATCACAGCCAGCAAAGCACAGTGTGTGCCCCACTGATGGGTAACAGCAGTAAAAGGCTGATTTTTGAGTTTTATTTCTTCTTTTAAAAGGTGCTTTCCTCAGTCAGAATCCTCAAGTTCCAGAGGGGAACCAGGCCTGAGCCGGGGGAGGGAAGAGAGCATTCCCCAGGGTGTGGGGGCCTTTCCAGAGCTGTGGGTTCCTCCTGGAAGGAAGAAAGGCTGTAGGAGAGAAGTGGATGCTCCAGTCTCAGCTCCCATCCCTTGGCTCTGTAAGAGGGAGATGCTGGGGTTTGCTTTGTTTCAGCTCTTCAGAGATCTTTTTAAGGGAACATCTTCCCTTGCTGCCTGTTCAGGCAGGGTAGGATCCCAGTCAGATACTCTCTGCCGATGTGATACTAACGACTTGCCTGTGTTTACCTGCCCCTGGCAGCATTCCTGCAAATGAGGTGTCAGCAGGGGTGCTGGCTGTGTGGGTTTTGCAGCACCACTGAAGCAGGGCTGAGGCTGTGGTCAGGAGGAACGGTGCTGGCATCCAGCCAGCGGCACGTGGGGAAGTTTGAGCTGACAGTGGCTCATCACTTGCTCATCCACCTGGTGCCTGTTCAGCAGAGGGACCTTGTGGGAATGGCTGGAGCACCAGGTGTGCTAAGCACAGCTCCTGCAGGCCCCTCTGCTGATGAGGTGGCACTTTGTTACCCAAGCTCCAGCACAGGCTGCTTTCCCAGGAATCACCTGCTTGTCATGGAGAGCAAAGGCCACGTACAACACCTGTGGCTCTCAGTCCCTGTGTGTATTTTGGGTGCAGAGCCCTGCCCCTGCCTGTCCATGAAGGAGCAGAGGAGTCTCTGATCTGCCTATCCTGCACAGGGTGCCAGTGATGCCCCCAGGCACAGCTCTGAGGGGAGTGGGAAGCACAGCTCCATCACCAGCACCGTGTCTCAGTGGACCCAGGCATTATTTGGAACCTGCCCCTAGACCCTGAGCTTTTGCCTGTAGCCTGTAGCTTTTGCCCTGAGTATTGCCTGTAGCCTCCAACATATCCTGAGCACTCTGAATGCAGCAGCAGGACTGGTGGGGCTGTAAAAAGGTTACCAGAGACTTGAGAGCATCTCATCTCTGTCCTGCAGATTTGTGGTACCACCTGGCATTACCAAAATGCTGCCAGGTAATCCATCCCCAGTGTGTGCCCAGGCCATGGCTCCAGGAGATCTGCTCCTCCTTCCTCCGCCACTGGCACTGGCGTCAGGATCTGCAGATGCTCTTGGCCAGAGGGCTTTGTCTCTCCTCCCTTTTAATTGCCACAAGGATAATTGGTTTTGTGTTGAGCAGGGGGAGTCCATGAGCTCTCATTCCTCCGCTGCACCCATGCAGCTCCCTGCCAGCAAGCTGAGTGCTGAGAGGGTGCCAGAGCATCCCAAGGTGGGAGCTGAAATCCTTCCCACTCCTTGCCCCACAGCCCCCAGCTCTCCCAGATGGATGTCCATCCTGGCCCCAGGATGGAGCTTGCAGCTCCTGTCTACCCATGACAACAAGCTGCTGGCAGCCAGGAGGAGTGAAGGACCAAGTGGCTCATCTGCTGAGAGCATTTGATTGATGTTGTTATCGTTTTGATTACCTTTTTTATAGGCTAACAGAAGGATTTTAATCTGAACAGTGAAGTAGGAAATGGGAGAAGCTGTGCCTGGAACTTGACAAGGAGGCAGCGAGGGCTGGTGGCTCCTTGTCCACATCCCTGGGAGGTGATTTTGGAGCTGTTGGCCAAACTGAGAATGTCAGGTAGAGGCGTTCCTGGCCTGATCTTGCAGGAATTGCAGTTGCCTCTTGTGTTATTTACACACAGCTGGTGCCCAAGCAGCTTAACCCCAGCGTCACAGCTGCCCAGAGCCAGGCGCTGCCTCAAGCATCGATCTGAGTCGGCGGAGGAAGGGGCAGCAAGCTCTGAGGCCAAGCTCAGCTCTCTCTGCCGCTTTTTGTGACTCAGGACAAAGTCATCTGATGTGTTGCCACCAGTGGCTAGGAATTGTCATACTCCAGAAGTGCCAAGGTGACAGCTGTGGGGACCACGGGCGGTGTTGGTCCTGGCTCTGCGATGCTCTCTGGATGTTAATGTGGTGTGTGAACAGGCAGGCTGGATGAGAGAGCTGCTGCTGCTCTGCTAACTGGGCCACCTCTCCTCTGAGACTTCTCTGAGGCTCTACCAGTGCCCTGCAGAGGGTTCAACCTGCCCCAAAACTGATTTGCTTTGGTGTCTCCTGGTGAAGGCCAAGCAGTGGTGCTGTAGGCAGATCTGTTTGCTTCACTCTCCAGCAGCTCGAGGGCACAGGCCAGGGCTGGTAGCACATGGCAAGGGAGGGGATGCAGGGCTGTGTCCCACAGGACTCGGCCAGCCCCACCAGGACTGACATGAGGAGATGTTTTGCCCCATGCCAGGCTCTCCATGCCACCACCAGATAGCTCCTGGAGGGCTGTTGCAGTGTGGGTGTCAGGTGGGCTGGGGCTGTAGCACGGTACCTCCATCTCCATCCTTCCCCCTGTGCATGCCCCAGCTCCTGGTGCTTCAGTGGCAGCCAGGTGGTTGTTTCAGCCTGATCCCATCAGCCTACCATGGTCTGCAAAGCCCATGGCAGCAGGCCATGAGTGTCCTGCTGCAGGAGAAGGAGCCAGGTGACAAAAGCAGTGGCCGGCACCCCTTGGCCAGGGGACTGTCCAGAGAGGTGACGGAGTGGAGGCAGCGCTCCCACACTCCAGGCTCTGAGCGCTGTGGCATGGCAGGGGTGCCACAGCCCCGTGGCAGTGTGGGCTGCAGGGTGTTGTTGCAGGGATGTGTTGCAGCTAATGCTGTGTGACAGTTTGACACGTTCTCCCGGGACAGCCAGAGCTGACATGTCGTCTCCAGAGCTGTCACTCGGGCTGCCACACCACGGCTGGGCTGTAAACAGGCGGCAAGGGGAGCGCTCTCCTCGGTGTGTGAGGAGGCAGAAGGGCTCTGGGGTTATTTGCATGTCCTCAGATGATCAGGCCCATGTCTCTTGGCACTGGGATGTATCCTTCAGAGAGATGGAGCCAGCTGGGGCGAAGGCAGACAGGAGTGGGGGGGGTCTAACATCCCCCTAATCCAAGGAGGTGATGCCAAGCACCTCCCTTAGACGATTCTGGCATGAGCAGAGCATTGCCTGCCAGCCCCAGCAAGGGGTTTCACACCCACCCAGGCAAGCTGGGGCTGCCACAGTGCCTTGGCTGGGGAGCCAAGGGCATGGCACAGGCTCTTTGGGACTGGGGTAGCTCGCATGGGGCCCAGAGAAGGCTCTGGAGGCAGCTCCTGCCCAGCCCCACAGTTAAACCTGGAGCTGGATGTGGCATTTCACAAGTAAAATACAGGAGCAGAAGGACACAATGCTGCCTTTCCCAGCCCACCGGACTTCACCTAGGATGTGAACAGTGTCCTGTATGGACCACTGTCCCCTGGCAGGAATTCTGGGGCACAAGGTGCACCCATGGACCAGCCCTGGGGGATGCTCGTGATCCTGTACCTCCCATTTCTCTGCTCTGCCCTGCCTGCTGCTTTTGATGCTCTTCAAGACCATTGAGGCTCACAGTGCTGAAACCCTTTCTCTCTGAGAGAGAAGCAAACGTGGCACACACCCAGGGGAGCAGAATTATTGGTGTGTCTGGGGAGGCAGGGACTGGAACCAGACAGGCTCTGACAGCTGCTTCCAGGAGGTCTGAAAGAGACCAAGCAGCGTGTCAGCCACAGAGCTTGTCCTGCACAGCATCAGCCCCTGTTTTGCCTGGCTGCTTTTGGCATGATCAGCCTGTCCAGGTACCAGGAGCTGCCTGGTTTTACCTGTCCTGGCTGTGAAACGCATTTGGGGCGAGTGCTGGGGTGGCAGCCATGGGCTGCTTCCTTGTGGGATGAGCAGTGGGGACGTGCCAGTCCTGGCAGTAGGACTGGGAAGCAGCATGTGTTTCCAGCCTGAGTCATGCTGAGGATTGTGTCTTGTTCCTTGTTCCAGGTCCAGTTGCAATATTCACTTGGCAGAATCAGCCCATCCTCCCTCTCTCCCCAGTTGTGTGTGTGTCTGTCCGTCCTTCCCACCTCCTTCATGTAGCAGCAGTGTAGCACTTGTAGGGGGGAAAAAAAATTAAAATCTCTGCCTGGAAGCTCTGCAGGGCTGTAAGGTCAGGACAGCAAACACTGGTGCTTGCTATGCAAAGCACAGAGCTGGTGTGCTGGGCAAGCAGGTACTCACTCAGCTGCAGCTGCAGGGTTGGCTTTGAGGTGGGGACTTGCATCCATGGGAGGGGGGAAATGATGCCACCAGGGCCAGAAGGGGGTGGCAGACAAACAGGAGACACACAGCTCCTGAGTGGGACGTGCTGTCCTCTCTGCCAGCCAGGCAATGGGAGCTGCAGAGAGGGACAGGGCACCTGCACTGCTCTGTCCCCCCTCACTGAGCTGTTTCTGCTCAGCTGCTCTGTGTCTAGGTTATTTTAGCTTTGATTCAGCTCTGAAATTGCCTTGGCTGAAAGTCTGTCTCTATTGTTTTCAGTCTGCAGAAGCATCATTGAACGTGTCAAAAAGATAAATTGGAGAAAAAGAGAGGAAGGAAAAAAAAAGAGGAGTGCAGTGCAGTTGGTGAGGAGAGCCGTGCTGGTTGTGGTTTCCCAGAGCAGCTGGCTGCTCCAAGCCCACACTCCCTTTCCAGAGGCAGCTCCTTGCAGCCCTGTCCCCTTCTCTGCAGGACTGAGACACCCTTCCAGACATCCTCCTTTACCTTCTGCCAGAGGGCTTTTCCCCCTTGGCAAAGCTCATTTAGGCTCATTTAGGCTGAGCATCTGTCCTGCCTGAGCCTTGTCTGGGAGCATGGTGAGCAGTCTCTGAGACCTGCTCTCTGTCTCTGCCCTGGCTGGGGCTGAGATGTCCAGCCTGGTGAGTCAGCCAGAGCCCCATAGCAGGGCTCTGGAGATGAACAGAAAAGAAGTAGGATGGGCAGCAAGAGGGGTCCTGGGGGTGGGCAGGGGCTCAGAGCAGACCTGTGTGTGTCCCCAGGGGTTTCACTCACTGGTGGCCTTGTGCACACCTTGGGGTCCAGCACCAAAACACCTGGTCCAGGGTCCATGGAGCTGGGGAAGGTCTATGCAGGTCTGATGGGTCAGTTTGGGCTCCAGCCCAGGCTCTCTCAGGAGTTCAGGGGGCCCCAGCAAAGGTTTGAAGAGGCCTCAGGCTTCTGCATCTCTGGAAGGATCAAGCCTGAGGGATGAGGTTTGGGGTCTGTTTGGGGTACCATTTGGTTCTGGAGGACATGGTGCTGTCCATGAGCCAGCACTGGGGCTTGGCATTGAACAGCATGGCGTGGGTTGCTGTGTAACACCTTCCTAATTGTTAATTACCTCTGGGGAGGAGGGGGAGGCACCTGGGAAAGGAGCTGGCAGTGAGTTATGGGAGGCTGCAGAAGTGGTTGTTGCTGCTGCTGAGGACGCTGGGGCAAATGAATAACCTGCTAAATAAAATGTCAGCCAGGAGCGGATGGGAACTGGCATTGCTTTTTCCGCTTGCACTTTACAAAATGAATCTCCCTGTGCGTGGTTGATTTGCTTATTCAAAATAGGCCGTGGTGGAGGGGCTCTCCTGCTGAACCCGCTGGCACCAAGGGCTAAATTGTGTAAATTCCGTTATCCAAATGCTCCTCTGAATGGCTGCAGTAATCTAAGGGCATAATCCATTGCCAGAGGAGAGGGGTTTTCAGAGCCTAATTCTCTTTGTTTCTGGAAACAATGATAATATGAGAAATGAAGCTGAGAAATTTCCATTGAGCTCCAAGCTGCAGTCCAGTGCTGGAAAAGGTGAAACCATTCCCTGCCCCAGTTGTCTCTCACACCTGAAACAGGGAACATCGATCTGTGTGAAAGCTCCAGGAGGCAAATACTGAGTGGGTTCCATTAGATAAGGCTAGTTTCAAATGGAAACTGATTTGCATGGACTGATTAAGCTCATTACTACAGCAGGAACTCAGAAAATCATCAGATCCCTATGCAGCAGGAGTGCTGAGGTCTGCTGCGATGACGCTCGGTGTGCAGCGCTCGCCAGCACTGCTGTGCCTTCAGCAGCATCTCCTGGGAGTGCACACAGGACGTGGCCAGTGGTCACTCTGCTGCTAGCACCAGCCTGAGCTGGCCAACTTGTGACACCAATATTGATAAATGATTTGGCCTTGTTTAGAAACCTATTGGGCATTTCTGTCATTACGGGTGCTTTCAAAGCGCCCTGGTGGGTGCAGTGCTGCAGCCCCTCAGAGCAGGGCTGTGGGCAAAGCAAAGCCATGGGCACCCACAGCATGTGGGAAATGAGCACCTGGCTCTTGCTGATGCTCTGGTCCCATCTCCTACCCCAGGGACCAGAGGGCTGTGCTGGCAGCCCCTTCTCTGCCACAGCCAGGTGAGTGTGACCTCGGGTGCTGCCTGGGAGCTCTGGCAGAGTGGGGGGGCTGTGTGCCAGTGGGGGACCAGCATGGAGTTGTCCCTTGGGCTTTCCCCTGGGGACAGGGTGTGCAAGCATCCCACAGGGAGCCAGGTGCTTGTGTCCTGTGGGGGACCATGTGTGCGTGCATCCCACGGGGACCTTGGGGCATGCCAGGAGCAGCTCTGTGTCCCCATGTCTCTTTCAAACTGAGAGTAGATTTAGATTAGCTATTAGGAAGTAATTGTTCCCTGTGAGGGTGGGGAGGCCCTGGTACAGGCTGCCCAGAGAAGCTGTGGCTGCCCCATCCATGGAGGTGTTCAATGCCAGGTTGGATGGAGCTCTGAGCAGCCTGGTCTGGTGGAAGGTGCTGCTGCCCATGGCAGGGGGTTGGAACTGGATGAGCTTTGAGGTCCCTTCCAACCCAGGCCATTCTGTGGTTCTATTCCTGCAGCATTTCCCCAGGTGAGAGCACCTCGTGGTGGCCGGAGGGTGAGGAGTCACAGGGCAGTACACAAACAGGTGCCACCTTCCGAGGTTGCTGCTGCTTCTTTGATGCAGCATTTGTACACCCACGTGTTGAAAACAGAGTCCACGTGGGCAGGTGTGCCTCTAAATATATATATACACCTGGCAAATACACTGCACTCATGAGCATGCACAGGCTCTGCAGTTTGCAGAGTCCCCTCCTCGCCCTGCACCCCCAGGGGCACCCTGGCACAGGCAGCAGAGCTGGGAGCTGATTGTGAAGAGATTATAAAGAGGTATAAACTAAGCCTCTCTGCTAGAAAGGCCAGGAGCCCCAGGCTAGAAGCATCACACACAAAGGCTCCTCTGCTCCTGTGCATTTTCTCTTTTCAATGTTTTTGCCTTTATCTTGCATCAGCTCAAGAGCTTTACTGAGCCCTGGAGCACGGCAAGGGATCCTAGAAAAGGCAGGGGTGGAGGGGGACTCTGTGGGGCTGTGTTTGTCACCTCCCATCTGCAGGTTCCTGTGTAGCTCTTGCCAAGGCTGGTGACAGTACTGGGGACTTGTTGAGACAGTCCCTGCTGCCACACAGGTGAGCTTGTGGGCCAGTTGTGTCACAGCTTGGGGGACCATCTCACCACTGCTGTAGTGCCAGAAATGCTCCAGTGTTTGCCACCTCTGTGTCAAGGCCAGCTCTCACCCTGGATGGGCTGGCAGGGCAGGGCTGTGGGTTGCTGGAGCTGCTGGGTGAGCTTTGAGTCCAGCTCAGGCTCCCTCTGCACCCAGGGGCTGTCACGCAGCCGTCTGGGCTGGGGATGGTGTTATCTCTCCGGCTGTCCTGCCTCCTCTGGCATTCCTTCCCCCAGGTCCCTTCCGTGCCCTGCTCTGCTGTGCTGGGTGGAGATAGGAGTCCAAGTCATCCACTGAGGAAATTGCTCACTGTAAATCCACAGTGAAAGTCCTGAGATTCCTGAAGGCCCAGAGGAAAGTGCTTGATTGGATTTTCAAGCCTCTCTGCCAGCTGTGGGAGAGGAGGGCTGACAGCCTCCCTGAATCTTCCTCACTGGTGCCTGGGAGGGGATGCAGGCTGTGCCTGCTAGCTAATGGAATGTAAAGGATGTGTAAATCTCCCGCCTTATTTAACTCCCCCCTGAACTTTATATGCAGCGATAAATTTCTCCTCCTGCAAATCTGCTGGAGCAAGATGGGCCTCGGGTGCCTGGTGCCCAGACAAGTATGGGGGGAGCCATTCTCCTGCTGCTGGAGAGGAGGTGCTGTGCCATGCAGCAGCCAGACCTTGTCCCTGAGGAGCACGAGGCTCTGGGGACACGCTGGGTGCACTTGGGGGCTCTTGCAGGAAAGGCTCAGTTTGGGTTCAAGCTGCCCGAGCCAGCATGAGAGGTGCAGGAGCACCTGGGGCTGGTGTAATCCCCCTCCTCCCCACGGGGCCAAGGGTGTTTGCCTCCAGCGCCACTAGAAAGCAAAGTTAATAAAACACAGAGGTCTCCTGAATTAAAATTGCAGCAGTAATGGACAGGCAGAGGGTGGCCAGGCTGCAGTGAGGAACTGGTATCACTCCAAGCCCCCATCGTGCAGCTGAGCATCACACAATTAATGGAGAAAAATGCTGCAAATTTTATTCTATTGCTCCTTATCTCTGATTAATCCTCTTATGTGTTCATCTCATTTTATCCCAGTGTTGACTGTCTGTTTATTGTATTTCTGTAGTCCTCACAAAGACAAAAATCCCTCTGAGTCTTGCTTAGCTGGGCACGTGGGGGCTCCTGCCTGCTGGCACCAGTGGAGCACCACAGAGGAGAGGACCAAGGCAACATGCCCATGATCACCACAGCAGATGGTGGCAGAGGAGGGGCTGGAAACCAGTTTCTCCCTGGCCCTAGATTAGTGCCCAGCTGCTTGGGCATCCCCAAATGTAAAGAAAGATACCCTTTAAAAAACTGTCCCATGGTGTGGCTTTGCTGCCCGTGCTCAGGGCATGTTCTCAATGCACTAGAGAGGAGCCAGGCTTTCCTCTTCACACCCGTCTCTCACTGCAGGCAGATTTGTTAGAGCCCTGCAAGGGAAGCCCTGCCTGTCTCAAGAACCTCTTCTCCAGCCCAGGCTCTCCAGCTCTGCTCAGTTTTGCCAGCAGCCCCATGGTCCTCTACCTGCTGCTGGCTGAGTCAGGAGCACGAGCCTTCTGGGCCTGACCCTATTGCTAAAGGATTTTGCTTTGATCCTCTTCTCCAGCTGGGGAGAACAAAAACCCCTTAAACAGCCAAAAATCATAGGGAAGATTGGAGGAGAAATTTTTTTACCTGAATGAGAGCCCCTGGTTCAAACAATTTGGTGGAGGAGGACAGTGTTTGTAATAGCAAAAAACAATTTGGAGGAGAATGGTGTTTGTAATGTGGTGGAAAGTTGAACAGATGAGGGAACCCACTGTCTTTGAGGGGCATTTAGACAGGTTCCACCGCACCCTAGCCTGTCCCAGATTTGTGCAGGCATGGCCAGGCTGTGTGAGTGAACAATCTGGAGGTTGTCATCATCCCACACTCAGCATCCTTCACTCCTGCAGGTGCTGAGTGCTTGCCCTGGGACCCGAGGGCATCCAGTGGTACACTGGGCTGCAGTTCCATCTCTGCCACACCCACGTGCACCTCGGGCAGCCCATGCACATGCACTGTGCCAGTGAGGTGGGCTCAGGTCCTCTCTCCTGCTGCACATTGATCAGACACCTCTTGGTGTAAATTCTCCCAGGATCTGGCAAGCTACAGCAAGGAAAATGTGGAGGTCTCAGGCTTTAATAGCTGGAAATTGCTTTTCAAACCCAGTAGAATTTCCAGCCTCCCCAGCATCCTGTGGCAGGGAACTCCTGGGATTAATTGGTTTCTGTGTGGCAAAGTGCTGCCTTTTCCATGTGTCAAACTTCCTTCCACAGGTGCCTTCCACTTCTCATGCAGTGCCAGCTCCCTGCCCAGTGTCAGGCTCCTTTCAGGGACCATCGTGGTCCCTCTTCTCCTTTCTGGCCTGGAGATCCCAATTCTCAGCTGGGGAAGGCAGTGTCTGTGTGTGTTTGCCTCTGGAAAGCACAATACAGGCTGAGCTGCAGATTCTCAGTGGTGCATCTGGCCATGTCTTCCAGGGCTTGTTTCAGGACAGCCTCTCCCTCTGCAGAAGCTGTTTTTCTGGTGGCCTGAGTGTGGCTGGAGGTTGTGGTGACACACAGGGTCTTTGGTAGCCATGCTTATACTCTATTTTTTGTAATTGGTGTTGTTACTTTGAGAATTTTTGAGCCCCTCTTGCCCCCAGCACCTTGTTGAGCTGGCTCCACTCCTTGCCAGGGGGCACTAAATCCATCTCTGCCACCCCCAGGATATAACAGGTCCTGGGATTTCCAACTAGCCCCCAACCTGCCTGGCCCCTCAGCCTGTGTTTATCTCTAGGTGAGGTGCCAGGACCATTTAAAAAGCTGCAGGCTGAGCAGCAGAAGGCTGCAGCTGCTGCCCGGAGCCAGGCTGCGGCTGCTGCTTCGTTATTTACAGCTGCCTTTGGCTGCTCATCAGCTTCTCCAGCAGCTCTGCTGGACACAGCTCACTGTCTGCTTGTCCCTGCACTGAAAGCCAGGGGTATTTGTGCCCTCAAACGGGTGCCATCTGGCACCCCACCTCTGAACCAGCAGCGTACCCAGCTCGCCTGCCAGCTCAGGACAGCCAGCTCCCTTTGAGGAGCTCTGCTGATTTTAAACTGCTTCCCAATATTGACAGCAAATCCAAACTGGAGCACAGGGGGTAAAGTCATGGGCCATATGGCAGAGCTGTATGCAGGCTGCATTCTCCTGGCTGGGTCCAAGAAGGACTTCACCCGTGAAGGCCAGGGTTATTTTGCTGCCCTTAGCGTTGGTCTCAGCCAGGCTGGCACCCCTCAGTCCAGCTCTCCTCACTTCACTCAGCTGTTGAACACTGCCAGCGCAGGGGCAGCATCACCAGGCTGGCTGGGTCCGTGTGGCCGTCAGCTCCTCAGGAAGGACAGCATCTCTTTGCCCATGCTGGGGGTGTCTGACACCTAAACGTGAGCCAAATGGAATCTGCCAAGGTGCCCAGATGCCTCCTGGGTGCAGATGCAGGGCTGCTGGAGCAGACACACGTCGTGGTGGATCCCGTGCCAGCCAGCTTTGCCTGCTCTGCTTTTGTCCCTGCTGTTGGTCCCCACGTGCCCTGGCAGCCCCACGGCTCCATCTGAGATGGAGACCAGGGCGGGAGGCTGGAGCTGCCATATGTTCCCCATAAAAACATTTCTTGGCCCGTTCCCCGGCGTTTCCTGCCGCTGCCACACGTGCTCAGGATCCCACACGCCTCCCAAGCCGCTCACCAACTGCAGCCTGGCAGATGGAGGAGCCGGGCATGGGCTTGCAGTAGGAGAGGCAGGACTCCGCAGGCTCTGTTTGTTCTTGGGTTGTTCACAGCAGCAGAGGAAGGGGGAGGAGAGCTGGCACCCACCCCTGCAAACTGGCCCTCTGCAGAAGGGACAAGACCTTCCCATACCCACTCCCCATCCTGGAGCTGAGCTGTGAGCCCTTCCTTGGCTGCACAAAGTGTTTTCACCCGGTGCCACTTGTTTAAAGGCAGTTGGAAATGGTGTGAGTGTCCTGGGTAGATGGAGACCATCGTCCTCCCAGGCAGGTGGTACTGGTTTGTTCTGGTGGCAGATGGCCAGTCAGCATTAAGAGCAAAGGCAGAAAATCAGTCCTCAGAGGGAGCAGAGATTTATTGTGGTAGGAAATTAAAAACGGATGCGTCAGCTTTTGGAGTAACTCCTGTTCTGCCTCTATCTGCTTGGGGGGGATGAGGGCTCCGTGTTCATCCCTGTTCTGTGGCAGGGAGGTCTGAAGGTGCTCAGGAAGCTGAAGACAGATCCCTTGGTGGTGGGTGTATCATGATGGGCAGTTACTGCACTGAGCTGATGTCTCTCTTACCTTGGGTGGCAGAGTGTGACCAGATCAGTGTCAGCTCTGAGGTCAGCAGATGAGTGTCCCAGTCTCAGGAGTGAGATATCTACATGCCACATCAGTCGAGACGCTGTGAAGAGCCAGGTGCTCCCATGGGGGTACATCCATGGTGGGCTCCTGCTGCTGCTGGGAACAGAGAGATTTCTCCTGATCAGTCTTTTACTTTGTGCTGAGCTGTTTTCCAATGACTGTGCCTCGGTGGCATTGTGCCATGGTGGACACCGAGGACACAAGGGGATGCAGACCAGGCTCTTGGGCTAAGGGTGGGCAGCAGGCAGGTAAGGACACAGGCAGGGTGGGTACATGGACATAAACAGCCATTGGCTCCCTGCAGTGGGATGAGGTCAGTGCTGGCCCATGCCCACCAAGGTGGTGGCAGGTGTTCCCCAAGCTGTGTGGCCCCAGGGTGAGGCTGGGTTTGGGTGCTGCTGATGGCACCAGAGCTGCTGAGCTCCAGGGATTGTTTCATATCCTCAGCTCCCTGCTGCGAGAGCCTGCCCGTGAGCTTTGCAGCCCAGCGCAGCTCTCTGCCCAGAAATTAAAAGAAGAAACACAAAAAAATCAGACTCCAGGGAAGTGACAGCTCCTGGGGTGCAGCCAATTACCAGTATTAGGGAGAGAGCTACCTTACCCACTGCTGCAGCTGGTTTCTCTGACCTCTCGCTCTGGTCCAGGATGAGCACACGTTAATCCCCACGCCCGGCACGGGAGAGCTGCTGCAGGAAGGACGTTCAGAGCCACAGCCTGGAGAAGGCATGTTGTACCTGCTTCTGAGCATATTACTGCTTCTCCAGGAGTGGATAAGTCCTGCTTAGGGGGACGCTCGTCCTCTTTTATTTAATTTCCTGGTAATGCTTCTGCAGCGTCCAAGTCTTATCAGGAGAGGAGCAGCTTAAGAGGCCGGTAAAGGAGTTTTTATTGTCAGTATCCATCTCTTTATTCCCCTCTTCCCTTTGACGCTGGATGGCAGGCTGGTTGTGGCTGAAGTGAGGTGTGCTTTCTTTTCCTTTTGTCTGTTAAAGCTGCAAAGATTTCCCGGCTAACCAATTCTGATGGTAATTTCGGCGGCGGGAGACGCTGCTGTCCCTGGTCCTGCGCGGTCACCGGCTGTGGCTCAGCCGCGGGTTCCTTGGGGAGGAGTGAGGGTGACACCGACGCCCCGATTGCACACAGAAGGACAGACCTGGGGACACAACTGGGCAGCTCTGGTCTGGGACTCGCCACACACTTTGCTGTGACTTGGTGAGCAAACCCCTGCCTCTGTTTCCCCGGAGCCATCGCACTGAGCTCAGCCACATCTCCGAGGCATCCCAGTGCTTCGAGCCCTGCTGCTCATCATCCTCGTGTTCATCTGCTGCGGGGGCTTGCGGCCGGGGGGCTGCAATGGCTGTGGGCAGCATGGGTGGGATGAAAGGAGGAGTGCCCCCGGGAAGCCAGCAGCTCGGTGACTGCTGTCTGGTGGCAGCCAGCTCTGGCATTGTCCCTGGCCATGCCAGGCGTGTAGAGACGCAGTGCTGCATTCAGTCGCCTTTTCAGCTGCACACAATGGCTTTGGATAACGTTTGTTTGAGAAAATTGGTTGAATCGCATGATTCTTTTTGTTGTGGTTGTTACTGTTGTTCTTTTAAATGCTCATGGGAGTAGCAGAGCAGCTAATGAGGCGGTGCAGAGACAGTCGCTGGGGAGATGGTCTGCCGGTACTTCCCTGCAGCTGCACTCTCCTGGCGCTGGAGCTGGCTCTGCTCCTGCTGGGAGCGCTGATGGGTGCGGCACTTCCCGTGCTCAGGGGCGCCCAGACCCTGCTGCTCCTCACCAGTTCCCTTCCCCAGGCCTCACTGTTTTCTTCTCCAGCCATGTGCCGCTGCATGCGGGAGGGGAAAGCCACGAGCACCCATCCAGCTGGGTGCTGGGAGTGGCTGTGGTGACATCCCATTGTCACAGAGTGAGCTCACCCATGGCCAACGCTGTATCCCTGACCCTGGGCAGACTCACCTGGTGCTCAGAGCTCTCCTGGCTCCCATGGCAGACATGGCATCCTCCCTTAGAGGGTTTTGGGTGGTTACCTGGGGATCAGGCTCGGCACAGGGCTGTCTTTGCTGACTGTGACGTCCTCAAGCCCCAAGCTGTGTGTGCTGGTGTGGAGCTGCCAGGAGCTCCTGTCCCCTCCAGCCCCACATGCTGTCCCTCTTGGCTCTGCAGCAGGTGCCAAACGCAGCGCTGGGAGCAGGTGGGGGTGTCAGAAATGCAGACAGATAGCATTAGATGGATGATGCATCAAACCCTAAACTGATAAGAGATGGAACAATTGGTGTGTTGTCAAAAGGCCGGGAAGGATCTCTTTTAAATAGACTAAATAGTCTGGACAGGAACAAGCAATGAGCAGCACAGAAACAACAGCACGTTCACCACTTTGTTTTTCTGGCTGGGCTGTGTGTGTTGCCATCTGTGCTGAGCTCCGTGGCCATCCCGTGGTGCTGGGATTGCTCCCCCACAGCAGGCTCACAGCCTGGAGCTATGGCTGGCATTGCTCCAGGATGCCTAGGGCAGCTTTGACATGACCTTGCCCTGGGCTGGGTCTTCCCATCTTCTGGTTGTATCCACTCCAAGGAGTCCCTGGGCTGATGGTAGAGATTTGGATGTAGTAGCACAGTTGAGCCTGCCTTAATCCCAGTTTTTAGACTGGCTAAACTTGTAAACTTATCTCTGATATTGTTGAGCTGTGTTACACAGCATGAATAAGCCAGCCCTGGGGTTTGCTCTTAAAGCTCTGCAGTATGGCAGGGAGAGCTCTCAGTGCCAGGGCTGCTGTCTCCCCTGACCCTCAGGGAATGGCCAGAGCCACACCACCAGTAGTTTACCCCACACAGATCTCCCATCTAATGGACTGCAGTGCTGGGGCAGGGGTGGGACAGTGAGGTGCTGGGAGAGGATGGCGATTTGCCCTTGTGTGGCATCTCCATGAACATCCCCTGCCTGAGCTGCTGGTGCTGTGGCAGGGACAGGCACTGAGCAGCACGGCTCTGCGCGGGAGCACGGGGCTGTGGCAGGGACAGGCACTGAGCAGCACGGCTCTGCGCAGGAGCACGGGGCTGTGGCCGTCCCAGGAAGGGACTGGGAGCACTGCAGGTGGAGTGGGGCTGCCCTGCAGCCTCAGAGGGCTCGGTGTGGCGGGCAGGGCCGCGTGGTGGGGCGCGTTACAGCCTGTCCCTGTGGTTGCAGCGCAGCCATGTGATGCCGGAGGAGCGCGGTGGCGATGATATGGAATGTGGGCAGCTGCCTTCGGACACGCTCCGACAGGTGACGGTCCAGCGCCACCCCCTCTACGGATTCGGCTTTGTGGCTGGCAGCGAGAGGCCCGTGGTGGTGCGGTCGGTGGCAGCAGGTAGGGTGTGGGGGTGGTCCTGGACACAGCTGCAGCGTGCCAGGAAACACAGCGGCGCTTCCCCCCGGTAGGACCCCACCCTGGGCTCCTGTCCTCTCCTGTCCCCTCTGGTGGGCCTGCAGGGTGTCCTCCGCAGCCACATACGTGGGCAAATGCTTTGGGGATGCTTGGGACCCTCGTGCTTCCCCTCCACCCCGCAGCTCCGGGATGCCTCGGTTGGCCCTGACCCTCTCTCCTGGCAGGCGGCCCCTCTGAGGATAAACTCCTGCCAGGAGACCAGATCTTGGCCATCAACGATGAGGATGTGAGTGAAGCCCCCAGAGAGAGATTCATCGAGCTTGTCAGGTGAGGACAACACTTGTCCCTCATCGCCTCTGGGGAGGGGCTCGTGCCAGGCTGCTGTGCCTGTACCAAAGCCCTGCAGTGTCAGTGCACACCCACGTCACCAGTGGTCACTGCTGGGGTGGGGAATTCTCAGCCTGAGCAGGGGGAGAGCCTTGGAGCAAGTGCCATAGCCCTTCCCAGCTGGCCAAGAAGTGGGAAAGAATCCACAGCCACGTTGTCAAGCACCCCAAGGAGCCCACAAATGTCCCAGCCACCACTGGACTGGGAAGGGTGGGATCTGCTCTTGGTAGCCAGTTGCACATGTTGAGGTCCATCACCATAAGGTCCCATCCATCTTCATTTCTCCTTTCTGTCACAGGAAGGCCAAGGACTTCATCATCCTCACGGTCCTGCACACCCACCAGGTGAGACTGGCAGGGCTGTGGCCAACTCCAGGGGAGCCAGGACAGGGGTGAAAAGCCCTTTTGGAGACCGAGGCGGGGTCCCTGGAGACTCTGGGAGACCACTCAGGCAGCTCAACTGATTTGTTGGACCCATGTCCCAGCACCCCAAGGCTCTTCCAAGCTGTGGGGTCTGAGAGCTGCCACAGCCCCTTGGGGCCAGTGGGCATGCAGCCATCTCCCCATCCTTGTCACCAGGACAGAGGGAGGAAAAATATTCCCAAACCCATCCGGTTTGCTGAGGACATCCCGTGTGTCTGATGGAGTAACCCAGAGGTGGCAGGGAGGGGTCGCTGCTGGCTCGGGAGTCCCTGGGCAGCTGGGAGGGCCGGGCTGCAGGAGGGCTGGAGATGCTGCTGGCACCAGCAGCGATGGTGCACTGGGACAGACCGAACAGTCACGCCAGAGGCACCGTTTGTGCTTCACCGAGTCTTTGATGTTAAGAAAGAAGTGTGAGAGCTCCCCTGTGCTCCCCTCCTCTCCGGGAAGAAGATGCCCCCACCCAGCACTGCTCTGTCAGGAGCGGGGCTGTGTGCCACACTCCAAAAAAGCTTTTTTCCTGGGATGGCCACCAGCCAGGACAGGCAGCTCAGCTGGTGCTGGCACCATCAGACACACACAGCTCTGTGGCACGACTGTCTCTGTGCTGGAGTGTGTGCAGGCACTGCCACCAGAACATCCTGCAGGGATGCCCAGGGTCCTGCCATCTCCCTGGGGCTGCAAACCCACATCCAAGGGGTTCATCTCTCTCATCCAACTGGTGCCAGTGCCTCCAAACAAGGCCTGGCTGACATCTGCTGGAGCTCAGCCTGCACAAGGGGTGTCAGGCACAGGTTCTCACTGGGGTGCAGCCTCCCTGCCACCCTGATGCTGCTGGTGTGACTTCAGGGGCTGCTGCTCATCGTTCTGGCCCTGCCTGCAGCGCTTTGTAACCACAGCCAAGGGGATTTGCTTTCCGCCCTCCCCATTTCATGGTTTGCTGCCCACTCCCCATCATCACGCTGGCTCCAGAGGGGTTTCCTCTGGGCCCCATGTCTGCCTTTCTCCACACCATGGCTCCGAGGGCAGGCAGGTGATTTACCCAGTGCTCTCCTTCCAGTCTCCCAAATCTGCTTTCATCAGTGCAGCCAAGAAGGCAAAGCTAAGGTCCAACCCGGCCAAAGTCCGATTCTCTGAGCAGGTGACAGTCGGCGAGACAGACCCAGTAAGTCCTGCCCTGCCTTCCTCTGTGGTTCACCCCCCTGAGGTGTCCCCAGGGCCACGGGGTGTGGGGTGGTTGGGGGCCACAGGGCTCCTCTTCCCTGATTTGGGCTCTGCAGGTGAGAGCAGCTGTCTGGCCTGGGGCGCCCCACAGGGCAGATGCCTTTGGGCACAGTCAGTGTGTTGGGCACTGCTGGGGGGACTTTCTGTGGGCGTCCCCTGTCCCTCTGAAGGAGCCCCAAAAACTGGCCTTAGAAACCTGGTCTCAGCTGAATCCCCCTGAGCACGCAGGGGAGGCATCCAGGCAATGCAAGTGCCTGCTCTAAGGAAGATCTGTGGCTTCCAGCCTGATCCCAAAAGCTTTGGAGTGCCTCTGTGTGGGGCAGGGTGACCAGGGCACTGCTGAATGGCTGTGGAAGCTGAAGAGTTCCAGCCCAGTGCTTTTATCTCTTAATTGCAGAAAGGTTTTATTAACAACAAAACAAAACTGAAAAAAAACCCTGTAAAGTGCTTCTAGCATGTTCTATTTTTAAGCAAAATCAATTAGGTAATTATCTGATTGAAATGCTTCTCACCAAATAAAATCAGCCTTCTCCCAACTTCCTGCAGAGGGGATGTGCAGGGCTGAGGGGGGATAGGCTTGGGGTGAGGGTCAGGAAAGGG
>VXBC01004870.1:80241-109463 GCA_013399945.1 Ploceus nigricollis | reverse complement strand
AGGAAGGAAGGGAGGAAGGGAGGAAGGGAGGAAGGAAGGAAGGAAGGAAGGAAGGAAGGAAGGAAGGAATAGGATAAAGGATTTAACATTTAGTAAATCAGAAAAAAATTCAATTTTGATCCAAAGCATTTTCAAAAGCTATGTATATACATGCATTGGTAGAAATACACTTCTGTATAAAAAATACATAAGTTAGAGCAGAAGTGTTAAGAATTAAATGGTCATGTACAAGCATATTTTTTAACATTTTGAATGGTTCTGTATAAGCTTTACTGTGTCTTTGCTGCGAATTGCATATTGAGCAGAGCATCTACATGCCTGGTCCTATCTATTTATAATTCTTGCCCACGAATAGCATCCTAGATGTTGGCCAGCCCACAACTACAACTGTTCTCAAATGCTGCCACCTAAAGGCTAAGCCGAAATACAGCTAGAAAGAAAACAACCCAAACCGGCAAAAAAGAGCATTTGGGAAAAGGTTCCCGAAAGTGCAACATAGAAGTAATCTGCAACACAGCAGTTGCTGCCCATATAACACGTACAAAATGCATTTGTGTTTTTTCCTGTGTGCAGGATTACCTGAAAATAGTTTGTGTATATAGTTATAAAAATATTAAGTATATAATCACTAGATTTTGTGTGAAAGAAGAAAAGGAGGCTCTGTGTTTGAAGGAAACGAATGGATGACAAGTCTGAAAGTGAGAAGTTCATGTACCATTGTATCCCTCCTGATTTTAGAATAAAAGCAATGCCAGTCCTGCAGATATAGGCAATATCTCCTCTTACACCAACTAATGAAGTTAAAAAAAATAAATACAACTCCAAGGTTTCGCACTGAAGAAACCTCCCCGACCCCTTTTTAAAAATTGTGTTAATACCATCTCTACAAATCCCTGATGCATCTACTGCTGAGAATGCATTTTAGACCAGAGAACTGAATTCACAGTAGTATTTTCCCAGTCCCGACCAATCCCTATATGTCAGTGTCCTTCTGTTTCACAGTGGGACACTTGACTATGTGCAAGGCAAATAAAATGGATGGAAGAAAAATAAGCTATTGAGGTGTTTGGGTTTTTTTAAATTGTGACCAGCAATTACCCAGTTGCATTGGTGTTGAAGACTTTGTCAAATATGTTCAATTTTACCACTTTCATTGTCAGTTTTCTGATATGTAAAAATTGAGTTTAGGAATAAGAGTACCCAGATTTATTTAACTGTGGTCTAAAATGAAATTTGAATTTAAGTTTGTATGAAGAAAGGCTGATATAAATTTTCACTGGTTATGCTTCATTATTTTCTTGTTGATTTTAGCAAGTTATTTCCAATAAATACTTTGAAATCAAAACAATAGTTAATTCTCTAAAAAGATGTGTCATGCAGCCAACCAACGTAAAACAAAAAGTTTAATGAAAAGTTATGAGAAACCTTGTTCATTAGGAGAAAATGTTAATATTTTGGTATATCTATACCTTTATTAAATCACTACAGTGATGACAGCCTCTACAGGACTGCCATTCTGTACATGAATACCCTGGTGTCCTTCATGTACTAAGGAATTTGCATTTTATTTTTATTTCTGTTCTAGAAATAAACTACTGCCCTCTGTTAGGGCAGTAGCCAAGCTACTACTCCTCACCAAAAAAAAGCAATAGCTTTAGATATTGTCCTTTCAGGTAGTTGATGGGACCAGTTCACAATGCTGTTGACATGACTGATGATAAGGTAGGCATGGCAGGATACCCAAGGAATACTCCAACCTCTGACAGTTCCTGTCTGGAAAGCCTCTGTATTTCCTTCTGGTCTGGATGTCTGCTTCCCTCCCTGGAGGGGATGGGTTGTAGAAAGAGGACAAATCTGGACACAGGGAGTGGAATCTGCTTCCAGGTTCCCACCGTTTGGACAGATTTATTCAATAAAGAAAAACGGATTTTAGCAACCGGGGGGAAAAAAGCAGGTTTTTAACAACATTATTCAGAGAAATTAATGTTACATGATGTTTCCTAGAACACTGGATTTTTTAGCAACTGCTCTAGATAAGAAAAAAGTTTTCATTATATATGATGGTCATTATTATTGTCAATGGCAATATCTCCCATTGTTTACAGTTGGCCAGAACTTCTTTCAAGATTCTTAGTAACAATCAATTGATAATGCTGTGCAGGGCAGGAATTTCTACACTCAGTAACAGTGTGCACCACACAAATCCTCAGTCTAACAGCAGCCCAGCTCAGTGAGCTGGCACACAACAGCACAGCTGCACACACATACAGTAGGGAGGGTCCAGATTTAATTAAAGAAATTCTGCCTCTGGAAGACTAAGTAGTTAGGGTGTTTTATGAATGCTACTCTACTGATTCTGATACTGGGGGTGTTCAGGAAGAATTATCTGGACACTTCTGCACACATCACAGCCATTAGCATAGATCACAGAACACAGATTTCAGAGTGTGAGCTGCATGTAGATATATTTAATGGAAGGAATAAGAAGGCTTAATCTCTTCTTTGGCCAAAGTACAATTGAAAAAGTCCTGATTTGATCCTTCTCATGGTAGCCACTGTGAGATTTGAGGTGTTTCAAGTTCCTACAGCTAATAGACGACTGAAGAAAACAAAGCAAAACTAAAAAGTAAGTGTCCACTGCTACACTGCATTGTAGTTAGAGTGTAGTTAGAGATATTATCCCAAAAGCTTTTTTTTCCTGTAAAACCTGGGCTGTTTTGGTAGTATACTGTGACAGATTGATAAGGAATCTTGTAGCCTTATTCTGTAACCCTCCTTCTGGCTTAGAAGGGATGTCCTCTAGCTGCTTAGAAATAACCACAAGCTTCTCTCTGATTTCTGTGGATGTATTTCACACACTTCTTTCAAGTGTCATACAGTACCTTTCTAATTATGTTTTGTGGGGAACACATTTATACTGTCAATTAATTTTCTTCTTCTCATTAGCCATTTCCATCACAAAGAAGAAACAACAGAAAGCATAGTTAATTGCATAAGAGGCCAATTCAGGACAAATGCAATGTTTTCCCATCACATCCCATCACACAAGGTTGCCATTTCTCCACTTCTTAAATGTCTATCCCTTGCTGCTAACACACAAAATTGAACACTGCCTGTGGCATTTACTGTACCTTCATCTGCTGGATTTAATGTTGTCTCAGCTGCTCTACTCTGTCCCTCAGGGACCAAACCCGTTACCATTCAGAACACTCTCAGCAGCAGAAACAGAAGAACACCAATCTCTCATCCAAACTAACAGCATAAAGGTGATAGCTCACTACAATACTGGCCTATTCACCTTTTGTCTCATTCTTTTTAATGTTTTCCTCCTAGTTTATAGCCTTTTTGGTATCAAGCAGGGACCTGAAAGATTAACTACTCTTCAAAATTCCTGACCACATTTTATTAGAAATGAGACAGAACCCAGATCTGCTGCTGGGCAGAGTTGTGTCAAGGATGGAAATTTTATTTCACATAGGATTAACAGACGTACAGCCTCAGAAGACAGGGCAATGGCTCAGTGATCCAGGAAATGTTTCTGGTAAGATGAAACCTTTTCATCTTACAGTACTACTCTGGAGATTTCAAAGTCTGACTTGATTCAAAGTCATAATGGACAGCAACAAATTTCCAAGTTGTCCATGGAGAAAAAAAAAAAGCTTTCAAGTGTTTTAGTTGAAACTGCTTCTTGTGTAATTTGATGAAAGAATCACTTGGGGAATTGGCTTTGGACATCTTTCAGTTGCCTCACTGATTTCTACCCCAAATAATTCTGAGAAAAGTGACTGGATTTCATTCCAAGTTAAGGCAGAGGAGCTTACTCCAGTAGTATACAATAGTGCTCGAATTTCCAGAGGAGTTTTACAAAGATGTAAATGTGAAGAAAAGCTGTAGCACTTTAATAAACCACATTAAACTCTGCAACCGCATACTACAAATAAATACTGGCGCTGGGAATAACACTGAAACCCTGTGCCTTGAATTCCTCTTGAGTTGTAAGAAGTCAAACTGGAACAAGCTACTGACAACATATACAGCATTGCCTTATTTCACTTGAAAGTTTTTAAAGAGTAAGGTTTTTATGAAAGCATGCAAACAAAGAAAGCTATTAGTAAAATCCTAAAATTTATGGTTTTTCCTATGTTTCCTTTTTATTTACCATTCTGAAAAAAATCCATAGATTTACCTAAATATTTCGCATCTCACCATTTTATGTATCAAAAAGACTGCCAGAGTTGGTTACCTCATAGCAGGGCCTTGGACAACTTCCAAAATAACAATATCTTTAAAGGAGTCTTTATAAGAATATGAAGGTTTACTCAGTTGGGTATTCTAACCATGAAAGCAGATGGTCATAAAAAGAATATGACTTTTAGTATTTGGTAGCAGATGGAAATTTAGTTAAGTATTAAGTACTGTTAAATGACAGAGGGGAGAGATGTTCCTTCTTCTTCATAGTCCCAGAACCTCATAATATTATAGAGTGTGGATGTAGACCATGGTCCTTGGCAACTAAGTAGAGAACTACAGAGTAGGGAAGGCTAACATAAGAGTAATTTTCTAATGTCAAAGTTTCTCTGCTTATTATATCTGCCATGGGCTTTACCCAAATACCATGTTCAGGTAGTCACCTATTCCTGAATGATAAGCAATTCAAAAGAAAATACAAAGCAAGCAGAAAATTCTGCATATTATTTCAGTTTAACTTGAAACTTCTGAACTTCATTAAACTTCAATTAACTTTTCAAAATTATCATCTGCCTTTTATCTTACTAATTCAACCATAACCTAAAGCAAGAAAAAGAAACCATGAAGGAAGCTATGCTGATCATGGAGAACATTGGAAACATTACAAAGAAGTCTAATCTCATTTCACTTCAATACTGTTTCAGAACCAAAACCCTTGGCATGAGCATCATAAAAACCTGTAATATGCAAATAGCACAGGAACTGAAGTCACCAGAGCATGTGGACTAGATTTTACCTCTCCCCATTTGATTACCTACTGATTCACATAATAGACATGAATCAACACATTCTCAGAGGAGTTCAGACCCCGACCCCCTTCACTGTGTAAATTTCTGGTTGATTTTGTTTGGGTCTTTTTTTCCAAAGCTGATGCAGTTGAAAGCAAAAGTACAAGTGGCACAACTTTGCAAACAGTCACTCACGTTTTTGGACAGGAATCCTGTTCTGAAGTCCTACAGCCAGTGCACATATGTGATGTCTGCTGTCTACCCTCATACTCATCTCAACTTAAAAGCACAGTGCTTGTTTACAAGTTCATCAAACCCTTCCCCGGGGATATAGGTGTCAAGCAATGAAAGGTGACTGCTTAGATGCCAGTGAATGATCCATTAAGAAAGGAAACATTTCCAAAGTGGTGAACAAGAATTTAAGAGTTTCTCTTGTCTGCTATGTTAGTTTAAGTTAGTAATTATGACAGATCCTCAAAACATAACCAGTTTCTAAATCCAGTACTGTTTTACATATAGATGGTATTCAAACTCTATTTAGGTATAATTTCCCAAAAGTTTTTGTTGCTCTTTTACATTTTCTCCTTAACTTTGAATAGCTTTGTGTGAAGTGTACTTGCTGATTATCTTCTACTTCTGAGCACCTAATTTTGCTTTATCTTCTGAGGTTCTGTTGAATTCGCTACACTATCACTAGAAAAAACCCTTCCTCATTATCTGTTTCACCTCTCCATACCTCCCTTAACTTTCTCAGTCCTTTCTCAATATTCTATTGTTCTGAGCTTCCCTCTGACATTTCGCACATTATTCATTTCTTATTCTCCTCTCCCCTCTTCATTTAATATTTCCTTATGAAGCCCAGTCACCCTCCCTTCTCATCCACCTTTTTTCCTCCTGCCAGCTGGAATGTGGCTTTTATTTTTCACTTGTTGTGTTATGAAACTGTTCCCACCGTATTTCATGAAAATAACATCAGTCTTCCAGCAGTTTTCATCTTGTTTTTCAGATTCTGGTTGAGTGGGAAGGGTAAGAGCAGAAGGAAGAAGTCTGATTCTAACAAGAAACTACTGCTAACCATAAAATCTCTCACCCTCTTCAAAAATAGTCCTTTTAAGGACTTGTGCAAGCTTTTACCCATCATCACTGCATGCTCCCTATCATGGATAATCACACCTGTTGATAGAGTACCTGCCAAAAACCAGTAATATCTGAAAGTGAAATCTGGATTTCATACACAATTGAGAATGCCAATATAGCAGACTGATTTACAGCAGGTGCCTTAGTGACTCACAATGGCCACCTGACTCTGCCAAAAATGTATTGAGCATGGTATCCTTTGTGGAAGCTTCCCTCCTGCCACAACAATACCAGCTGCTGACATGCACTGCAAAGGAGCAAATCCAGCAGACTTCAGTTTACAACTTTTTATTGTTTAAAAAAGTTCAGTAGCAGAGGAGAAGCTGGCTGCTTAGAACTACAGTAAAATATTATTTCAAATGAATCAGAATTTTGCACTTTAACGATTCTCAGGTAGGATGAAGCTGCATCTTGCAACACCACCTCTCCCTTTCCTACAGGGCTTCAGGAAAAAAGTAGATGAAGCCAAACAAAACAAATTTAGAAGTTCAAATGTGTTGAACTTGTAAGGATGTATACAAGGGTAAAAAGTGGAACCAGGCTGAATGTGGTAAAAGCACAGCTGGTTTTAAAAGGGAAAATCCATCTACAGCCTTCTTGAATAACTGCACACTGCCTTACATAATGGAGCTTGAATCTCAGTTGTCCCTAGGCACTACCACAAACCACTTGATTAATAATTAATCATTAGCAATGTACATGTAAGATTCACTTTATAGCTGCCTGAGTAATTCTGATTTAGTGGAGCAGCACTGGAAACAGAGTAAATACTAGAGTACACACTAGCCTAAGGATGCCAGTGAAACTTAGACCAGTGACCAAGCGTAGCAGGTTATTGTCTGAGATGGCATCAAACAGACCTATTAGCTCAGAGGCAGCAGAAAGGCAACCCTGGTATTTTGTGTTTTATTTATCATCAGCTATGGAGTTATTGTCAAATCTACCTTTGAGTGCCTGTTTTTGATGTGTTAATGTCACTATTGTTTCAAAGTGAACTCTTGAGTCAGGCTGATTTTAAGAGTATAGATGTAGTTATTGATTTGGAATTATGACCTTTTATGCCAGGCTAGTTAGACTGGGGAATTTTAGACAGCTTCTGTATAATATCTTGAGTGTGTTTTGAATCAGCACCAAGTGTGACCTCTTGGAATGTTTATATTATTTAGATTTATAGTTGTTCTACAATAATTCTTAATATGCAAACTTCAAATCTCTGTAACTCTAAAGCTGGGAATTTAAATTACTTCTGAAAAAATTGTAGAGGATCTTTCTTCTTACAGGATTGAATGAATGATAACTTGAATGACCAAGAACTAACTCCTCTACTTCAGGGTTATCTTGCCTGCAATCAGCCAAAGCAATTGCTAAAACATAGCAACGTTGCCCTCTTTGGTCTTCACTTTAGATCTTTCAGTGAGATTTGGTACCATAGCACTGGATTTTTAATCAAAATCTGTGGGAGGTCTGCTTGTAATCAGGTGTAGAACATGTATTTGTCCTTAGCAACTTTTGGTACTAACGATTACTAAATGTGGATCTGCATTACAGTTCAATACCTAAGTTTGCTTTCAAATAAAGCTCATAAGAAATAATATCTCTATGAAAGAAAAGTATAAAATGTTCTTTATAGAACACTGGAAGAAAAAAAAAAGAACTAAATTCTGAAGGAGATCTTGCTTTAAAAATACTATGAGCTTTCCCTCTCGTCTGCAGTATTTATAAATTAGTTGTCAAATGGATTTTGCTATGTAAATATTGTTTACTCCTTGTCACTGTCACCTTTCAGTTCCTATCACCATGAGCTGAGCACTTAAAATCGAGCTTTGAAGCTTCTGAACAAATGTTAAAAATGTTTTCCACCCTGGAAAATCCAAGGCTCCCCACTACTAATTAGCGCTGCTAATATGTTTGTGGCTTTTTTCTTTTTTCTTCAAACAGTGCTTGAAAAACATTTGGAAGTGCCTCATATATTTCACCAATCAAAATTATCATGTGTATTATCTTTTTGTATCTTTGATCAAAAGCACCATTATACAACTAAAACCAGCACCCATCAAGTAAATTTAATTTAGAAACTAGCTATAGCAGACACTATATCAACAAAAAAAGATACTGTTAGTCTTCACCAGGAAAATAAAAATAAGACCAAAACCTCTGAGACAATTGTTATATTCCCCTTTTCCATTCTTATATAAATGTGCTAAAACCAGGAACTAGATAACTTATTCCTCTGACAAAAAGGATTCTGGACTAATAGAATTGCAAACTTCCTAAAACTGGTCTCTTCCTAATATGTTTCTTCTCCAGCACACTCATTTATCCACAACAAGCTCTGCTGGCAGGTAGGTATACATCTTGTGGCTTCAATTGTTTCTATTTTATGGTCACAAAAAGACTACGTGCCACCTTGAAAAATGTGCAGGAATTGAGTCATAAAGTTGCCATACAATGCATAAAGATGTTCTTCGATGGAGTCAGTAATGTTAGTGGTTTGCGCTTGTAATTCGGGAGCAGTCCCTCGAAGCTAGTGGATCCTCACAGGACTGATCTTTCAACAGCTTAATGCTTTCTAAACTATTTCCACCTGGACAAAGTGAGCATCGAAGGCATGCAAACAAGAATTCTCTGTTCATTGCAAATTTGTACTCACTTGCCATGTTTATGAGAAAAGGATACGAGGAGCAGAACAGTGGAGAAACAGACCCAGTGTACTTTTCTGTTTTGTCCTGAAATATGTACCAGCAAAACCTGGTTAGAAAGAAAAATTTGTTCTGCCTAATAGGAGCTAGCAAGGAACATATGGTATGACATGGATTATACACATTGAGACATCAGTCAACATGGCAAGAAGCTGAAGCAACAACCACAAATTACAACCTTAATTGCTAAAAATAAACAGATAGGAAGACATTTTTAAAATTACACATAGGCATCCAGTAGCCACGGAAAGTGAGTAGGACTTGGTGATGTAAATAATGACATCATTTATAGATTTAAATGTTTTACCTATTATTTGAAATATCTGTACTCAAGAATTTGAAAAACATTCAAGTCCTGTTATGCCCAAGGTTGATTGGGATAATCTTCACTACTGCACACAGTAATTTTAACTCATTCCTTTCTATCATTGTACCTCTACATACTATATTCTGGTTTTAAGTCAGTTGGATATTTATGTTGTTCCAAGTTTTCCAAAGTATTATGCGTTTTAGTTATCTGTAAACATGCAAAGTATTGTAATTTTTAAAGGAAATAGAAATTAAGAACTTTTTCTGAAAGTAAAGGTAAAAGTGAAAGTTATTTTCATTAACTGTCAGGAAATTAAAACCCCAAGAAAATCTTCTAAACTGTTTTTTTGTTTTGTTTTGTTGGGGATTTTTTTTTGTTGGTTTTTTTCCCCAACTTTAGCCTGATGAAAACTCATTTTTAAGAAAAAGGGACAAAGTTCCAATCAAAATTTTTCCTTGTATCTTTCATAGGAAGAGTGAACATGTTTAAAGAAGAAGGAATTGTAGGCAATTTTAAAAAATTATTTGTTTAAATAACTGTCTCAGAGATTGAAGGAAGTATGGACAATTGTCCATGCTTCCCTGAAAAGACATCAGTGTTATATACATAACAGCTGAGTCCAGATAGAGAAACACAGATAATTTACTAAAAAAAGGTAAAACCTAAGATTCAGCTTTCCAGTAAACTTCATCATTGCTGAATTAAATGTGAATGTCATGATAAATGAATAAAATAGAGCTGCATGACAACAGAAAAACTAAATGCCTCCCTATTTCTTTGGAAAGAAACCCCGCCAAATTAGACTTGTCCATATTCATGACCTCTTTTTCCTCCAGCTCTTCATGAATATTCAGTAAACAACTTTTCTTCAATAGAATATTCATGGTTACAAAAAATCTCTGCAAACCAGTATATGTAGGAGTATTTGCACTAGTATGCTGGCATATTGAAGAGCTCTTTTATTATTTGCACAATAAACTCATTAACTGATTAAGAACATTCAGTTCAATTAAAAATAGAGGGGTCCCTTGCTTGGAAAGCTTGGGTCATCCAACTAGAGAGTGCAACTGTGCCACATGGCTTAGAAATCAGTCTAAGAGATAAATGATACAAACTAAATGATCGGGGTTAGCACACGATCTAAAACTTTGCCACTCAAAGCAATTTGATTTAAAAAAAACCCCGAAAAACAAAAAACAAAAACAAAACAACAACAACAAAAAAAACCCAAACAAACCGCAACCTGCCCATGGAGGATTCGGGCACAGACAAGGTTTGGCTCCTTAGGAAGCAACCAAGATCACCAGCTCTGCTGCAAACCTGGAGCCGTGACCGCGGGCGGAACCGCAGCGCTCCCGCACCGCAGCGCTCCCATCCATCCCGCAGGGCTCCCATCCATCCCGCAGCGCCCTCATCCATCCTGCAGCGCTCCCATCCATCCCGCAGGGCTCCCGGTCCCGCAGGGCTCCCACCCCCGCAGCGCTCCCGCAGCGCAGCGCAGCGCTCGCCCCCAGCCCGGCCACCGCTAGTCGGAGCCGGGAGACCGCGCACGGCCGCCGCCTGCCCAAGGGCACCGGCTGAGACTGACCGTCTGCCCCGCCTCCCCGCCTGGGGGAAGGTGGCATCCCTCCCTCCCACCGCTTTTGGAGCACTCGTGGCTGTAACTGTTGGAGAGCAAAATCCTGTCTGCTGTTTCATAATTAGAGGGTTATGGCCTGAAAAAAATCACAACTGGATTTTTTAATATGAGCTAAGTCATCATGCTCTAGTGATTTCTAGATGCTTCTCTTCCTAGCCTTGCTTCAGTTTTAGAGCATCCCAGTGCTCCAGTATCACAACTTCACAACTCCAGTGTCACAACTTCAGTCTGAGTGATAGCAGGCCTGGTAAGGATTGGTTTGGTTTCTGTGTGGAGGCTCTGGTGGTGTCCTCAATGCAGAATCTGGCCCGCTGTTAATTTAACACTTCGTTAACTTTCAGAGTGTTAATAGGATGACAGCTGATGTTTACGAAGGATACTGAAAGGAAGTTCAGAACTAAATGTAGTTCTTAGTATGTGCAAAAGGTTTTGTTAATTTATACTGTTCCTTGTTCCCAAAACTCTTACAAAATTTTATGGAGGTGTTGGGAAAAAACCCTGTAGCTTAAAAGCTCATATGACCACCAGACAGAGCTGTCTGAGTACAATTGCTCAATAACAATTTTAATACCATTTCTGAGATAAAATCTGCAATCATAAAAATGAAAGTTGAATTTCAGGTGCCTTCTTCTAATCAAGTATTTTAGAAATTTAATTTACTAGCGGCAGCACTTTATGGTAGCATGTTTGTGAGAAATATTACCTTACACTCATATTCAATTCTTTACCTCATTATTATGGTTGCCAGCAATAAAAAATTGTTTAAAAGTAATAATGAAAGATACTTATTTCCAATTTTCACGTGCATATGGCTAGTAAGGATGAGCTTTATATTATCATTATTACTGTTATTATTGTTATAACTATTATTATTACTATTATTTGAAATTCTCTTAAATATTAAAGAATGAACAGAGCTGAGGATGAATTAAGGAATAACAGAGCTAGAAAGATGTCAGAAGACACAAATTCAGTACAAAGGATGTATTGAAATGGAGCTGTTGAGATTAGAAAAGAAAGCTGTCACAGTCTCTGATAATTTTTCCCTGAGAGAAAATCAGACACCAGTGGTGAGAATACTTTCACTGTTACCTTGTACTCCTGAAACACAGCACTGCTATCACTAGTATGAGACCACAAGCTTTGTACTGAGTTTACAAGGCCTTGGTCTTGCCCTCTCTGAACTCTTCTTGACTTGCCTGAAGCTGGGTTTTCTCCTACAGAAATTTTTTTGGTCGGAGGAGGATAGATCAGGAGCCTACGGCAAATGACAAGTTACTCCCTTTACACAGACACCCTGCTGAAGGTACTGGCTGTAAGATGCAGAAGATGAGTGGAAGGATGAACATAATGCCAGGAAAAGGGCTGAAACTGGCAACAGTGCATTTAACAATTTAAACTAGACTATTACTATTTTTAGACTTTGTCTGCATAGAAGAATTTTTTTTTTCTGTAATGGTGTTAGGGCGACACTAGTGTTACAAGAAGGATAAGTACAAAAAAGAAAGTCCAGTCAAGCGACAACATAGAAATTTTTTGAGAAGTTTCAAAAACTGGGAAATGGTGGGAAGAAAGGAGGCATACAGAATAGAAAGCAACATTGGAAGTTCTCCATTTAAAATAAGTCAGCAATATATTAGCAATAAAGAAAGAAGAACTGTCCATAGGAATTACTTAAGAAATTCTCTTGAGAATTACTAAAATATCACAGTGATTGAAATGTTTGCATTGTTATGGTTTTAGGGTGTCTTGAACATTTCTTGTTTAACAGAAATGCCTACAGTAGACCTCCACTGAGCTGTAACTACTGCTTGTCCTGAAAAAGGACAAGGCATTCTGAAATTATTGGTGAAAATGTATCTCTTACTTATGTCCTCAAGGGTCAGGAGGGAAATACACTTTTTCTTCTAGAGCTCCCTGTAGCTGTGGAAAATTCAGTCCACAGTTCTTCCTTTGCCTGTTGACAATTGGGAATTTGCACACCACACATAGCTGAATCTGCCATATTGCTCACTAGGTCTAATACAGGGCTGTAGTCTCACTTGTCACTTCTAGATATCTTTTTGGATAAAACTGCATCTAAAGTAACTAAGGCAAGGGACAAGTGGGATGAAAACAGTGATTCCACTACAGTAAATTTGTTCTAGATATAAAGGTACTACCAAGATACAAATGAGTTAGTTAGTGCTATACCAGGATTTTCAGCTGCCAGGATTTATTGGAGGCTATCCTAATCAAGCAGAAGGGGGTAAGGCACAGGATCAAGTACTGTCCTGTGCCTGTGAACTGCCCAGGCAGTGCTTTACATGAGCTGATATGCATGTAGTTTACTGCTTTAATGCATATAGTTCACTGCTGCTCTAATTGGAATATTTTCCTACTGCCCTTTGGCCTGTGGCTCCCTCTCACATACACCTGAGCAGGGCCACAAGCTCCTCAGTCTCAATGGTTTTTTGATGCTTAATGGGATTTCCTAATGCTTTTTCCATTGGTCCAGGTTTTGAAGGGAAGAGCACTTAGCCAATGAATGAAAACTCTCGTGCCACATTCCCTCAGGGTCAGAGCCGACCCTGATCTTTAGAGTTTACTAATACAGACACAGTCACAGTGACTGGCTACTGTATTCTAGATACTTTGACTGCATACTCTAAAATCACTTGCTACTTAAATTTATGTTATCTGCAAAGGCTTATGTAATAGGTTTAAAACATTAGTGTTTTCCCTCTTCCAGGCATGCCTGAAGAGTTAGGTCATTGCTATAAAAATAAATATTTCTATATACATATAAATATACATATTACATAAGAAGAATCAAGTGTCTTGGAAACATTCATTAAGTGTTGAGACAGCTGGGCACTGATCAAGAAAACAACCATCCCAGGCAGATGTCTGACAATCAGCCTTCTTTTGGGCTGTGACACAAGGATCCTTCCTCCTTGCTTCTGTTATTCGATACACACATGAAATAGCTGCTTAGGTGGTATGGACTGCTTTCTCATACACAGCTCAACCCTCATTCATAAACACTGCCTCATAGCTCTGAGTAAATTAAAGCTGAAATAGATCTTTGTTTATATTTTAGTGTTTCCTTTATGACTCATTCAGATTTTTATTTCTGTACAAAGTGATGTGAGACCAAATAAAATAGGATATAATCAAACTGTCAAAGGTTATACCCCTAAGGTGATATTCAGTTTTGTAATGATAAGCTGTATTTATTTTTCCCAAGATTAAAATAAAAAAACCTAATTGTTTCAGCCCTAACAAACAAAATGCCCAGATATTTCAGTGAAGAGTTCAAGACTACAAATTATGAAATATTATTCTTCTCTTACCCCCATTGCTGATGATACTTAAGAATGCATTGTTATGCATAATAGTACATTCACTCAGTCTCCTGCATAGGTCAAGTACTAGGTCTTGACCTTCACGTTGCAGACAATTTCAGTACTTTAGCTTTGTATTCACCTAATATTTTTATTTTAATTTTTACTTCTCCAGGGACTACCATCCTGATAAGATTTTTCCAAATATTTTTTAACAAGTGGTAAATAACTGTTCTTTCTCATTATAAAGATCCTTTTGAAGTTTTCAGTTATAACTGTATCACATTTTATGATTTTGATTCCTTTTACTTATCCTCTTAATTTTTTGTTATTAGAAAATTGATTTTATCAAACATTCAATAAAATATTCTTTCAGATTTAATGAAATGCCAGTAATTAAGTTTATGTTTTTAGTATTCTAAGAACCCACTCTGCCTTCCCAGACTTCTGGTGTGTACAGAATGACTCATTTGTGTATGGTTTTTCTCACCTTATTAACTATTCAACAGACCTGACAGTTATTGTGAGATTTCCATTTGTTATTTAATACTGTAAGTCAGAAATGTATGTGTTTGTTCCTGGTGTAAGAATTGTAATAGTTTATTTTTTTTTCCTTGATGTGTATAGCCAAAGAATCTATCAAGTGAAAAATGGAAGTCACATATCTACTTAGAGAAAAATAGAACACAGTCATAAAAAGCAACCGAAAAAGTAATTTTTCTGTCTATCCTAGTGACCTAAATAATTCCTGACAGGTATTTGTCTAACCTTTTCTTAAAAGCATCAAGTAACAGAAATTCTACATCACTGCACTCCATTCAAAACCCGATCAGTCTTTCCTTTAGAATGTTTTTCCCAGTGTCCCGTGCTGCCCTTGAAGCCTGTTATTTGAGAGCAATATATCTCTTTTCTCATCATAGCATCTGTTTACTTATTCAAAGACTACTATGATATCTTCTCCCCTTTTTTTTTCCAAGACTTAACAACCTCAAATGCCTTCCTCAGCAGCCATAATTTACTGGACCTATGGCCAGTTTCATTGCTTTTCACTGGACTCTGTAATTGCTTTATGTCTTTCCTGAAGCTTGATGGAGTACTTGAGCTGAAACCTTACTTCTGCATTAAGCAGAATAGAAGAATTACTCCTACAGGTTATATTCCTGTTGACAAATCCCAGTAGGATATTTGACTTGTTTGCAGCAGCTTAATAACACTGAGTCACATAGAATTTGCCATCCACTCTGAATCCAAGATATTTTTCTGCAGAACTTCTACCTACATAGTTGTTTACTTTCTTGTACTAAATAGATGATGAGTCCTGCAAACATGCAGAACTTTACATTCCTCTTAGCTGAACCATGTCCATTACATCTCTAAGATTTATTGACAAGAAGTATGCACTTCTGAATCCAGTGTTTATAGATGCTCATTGGAGAGCAATAACAAAACATTATAATAAAATCATATCATGGAAGCCCAGCTTTCAATTTCATTGCTTATGCTGATACCAATAAAGCTTTCAGCTCTTGAAAAAAAAAAAAAGGAAAATCAGTTAATATATCTGGAAGGAACACCATTAAGGTTAGAAGGCTCAGTGATGAGATTTTTTTTTTCTTTTTATTTCACAAAAAATTGCTGAATTGACAGCCTTGGGCAGCTAAGTGTTCTTATTCAGAAAATTCAGAAAAATTCTGCCTGAACAGTGGGAACATACACTTCTCCACTAATGTGTTTCGAATCTTGACCCTGGAGAAACAACTCCTTGTAGTACGAAGTCAATTCATTTTCCATATGCACTCAGTTCCTGGTCAGTCTGTCAGGACTGCCTATGGCAAGGATTTTGGAGCATGGACAGTGGTTCTGTAAGGACCATGTTAAATGAACAAGACTATACATTTTTAGCGGTGGTGTGCACAGAAACCTTGCACTATTTTAACTATACTGATGCTGTTGAACAGTTATGACTTTTTAGTATGGACTCACTATATTTTTACCATCAATAGAGCCAAAATGCAAGGCAGCAGGGACACTTTTTTGATTTAATCCTACATTATTGGGTTCCATACTTGCATGGTCAATACAGTTTAAGGGGTTTCAACTCCCCGGCCTCTGTGAAGTCCTCCGCCCTGCTCTGCACCCCTTTTCACTTCCCCTCCCTCCTTTACCATGATGTAACCTTTTGGGGACTGCATTGCAAAGTACATCAGTGCTAAAATTAGAGGAGGTAATGGCACCAGGTTTTGGAGGGCTCCACTGCTCCTATTTGCAGCCCAGCCATGCAAGAGTTGCCAAGAAAAAACTGAAAGGGGGTAACTTGGAATGCCTGGTGAGAAAACATGGGTAAAAAAGGGAAGTAGTGATAACCTTCTGAAACACATTCCCTGCTGCAAGACTTTTAATATCATGCTGCTGACTGACTCTCTAATCCACCTGTTAAACTGCACAGCTGGGGGGATGGAAATCAGGATCAAAGTTTTACTTCAATGAATAGTTAATTGTGCAAGAAGAGACAGCAATAAAAATGGCAGGGACTGAAAAAAGATGACCCCCACAGAACTGAAAAGTTTAGCTGCCTGGTGGCTGCAAACCTGTTTGAAATCACACCAGTGAACCATTTGAAAAGTGCCATCTTTTACCACTGGGTACAACAGGTAGGAACTATCTCTTTCCCAGGAAAGATGTGATTTGGCTTTCATGCATAATCCAAAAGCCCTGAGCAGAGTCACATGCCTTACTCTGACCTTCAAAGGGCAGAGTTTATCCCCACTTCCTTTCATGGTGTTTTCTATAGAGTGGTTCAATCAGCTCCTTACTCAGGAATACGTTGAGTTTCATCAGGCACATTGTCAGTATCTGGCTTTACTGCAGAGTCTGACAGTGCTGTGTGAAGATATCAAAGTCCATTTTAAATGTTCCTACTGCAGGGAGCCTATATTCTCAAGGTACATTAGTCTGCACAACATGCTGTAGAGTGGATTGTTTCAGTACCCAAACTAGGTATTTCTACATTGGAAATCTGAAGGACAAAACCATAACATAAACATATCTTTCCCCAGGTGCCTCTCCCCTGTGAGGCATTGAACAGGGACTCTGGATATCTAATTCAGTTGAAATGATCTGATTCTGTTAACCAGTGGGATATCTAAAAATGTAAAATTACACCAGCTTTCTTGCACAATTAAACTTTCTTTTTATGGAACACAGGAGTATTTAAGAATTTAAGTCCTATGCTTTTCAACAAGATTTAGCATCCCAGAACTGTGATACTTAAAGAGAGATGGCGAATTTCTACTGAACAAGTGAGAGACTAATGCTCTAACAGAGCTATACCTCTGAGATCTGGGTTTTATAGATGACATTGAAATAAGGGCATAGGCATCTAAAGTGGGACATAACCAGGATTTAGGAATTGAAATACAAAACACAGATGCCTGAAATATGTAATTTGCTGCTGCCTACTCATGTCTGAAATCTGCAGAGCTCTATGTTTCCCAAATCAAAGCTCTCATGGTAAAGTTTTACTTTGGAATTTACTAACAAATGAAGCACTGATCTTAGACTAAGTCCTATCAGGCTTCACAAAATGGATTATTCTCTACTGTGTTTGCAGAAAGGCCTCAATCTCTTAAACTCTACCAGAGCAGACCTATTGTACTCTGTTTTTCTAATGAAACTGATATGCAGAGTGGGATTTGAAGAGTTAAAGGATTCAGTCACAATAGAGGTTACAGAAGCTTTCCTTCCCACACCTGTCAGAGGGAATTTTAACTCTTACCTTCGATAAAAACATTTTACACAATAGCCATACATTAATGGGTGGTAAGGGTGGGAGGTAGGGAGAGGAAAAAAAAAGGAATCATCACATTTCCGCTGAGGCTGTTCCACTTTGCATGTAGTAAATTGTGAGTCCAGAACACATGAAATATCACCATAACTCTTAAACAGTGGCTTAAAAAACAGATCTTGCAAAACAGTAAAATATCAAAATATTTAGATGAGGGAAATGAAGCTCTCCTGTATCCCAAGCTAGCCTGGAACCTCTAGAACACTCCATACACTAGTGAAACCATCTACATTCAGCTTTGTTTGTAAAATGTATTTTACAGTTACAGATTGTTTCTAATAAATAGTTCAATAATCATTAAAAAATATATGAATGCTGTGAGTATGGGCTCTGTGGCTTCCTATAATAAAAGAGTCTGTTATCTGATAAGACAAAAGGCATAACTTTAAAGCAATCTGGAAAATAATTAAAAATAGGTTAAAAGTTACAAAAAAGTTCCACTTCCTGGCCTCATTTTCCTGCTAACTTCACCTCCAGTTGTGCTCCCATCCACAGTTCCCAGTGGAGTTAACAGAAGGACTGAGTGTGTTCTGCACAGAGGGTGAGGAATTAAAGGATCTGGTGAGAGGGCACCTTCCCCTTTTCTGACTGCCAGTGATACCTGGTTAGTAGTAGGAAAATCCAATTTTATTACAGTGCTCAAGCGCACGATTAGTTGTTGTAAAAGAGGCTAGGACTGAAACACGCCTGAAACTAACTACATTAAATATGTTTCTGAATAGGCCATGTTGACACCTGGAATTTGATAACCAGGTCAGTAAAAACCAGTTTTAAACAGCAAATCTCCTTAGAGGTCTAATGTTTTAGTGGGTGAAGTTAATTATTTTCTCTCACATGATAATCTCTCAAGGGGAAGGCTGAGATGCCATATTAGAGAAGTTCATCATAATTTGCTTTGCTGTGCAGCCTGTTGCAGGAACCAATACAAGTATTCAATTTCCAATGCTGTCTATATCACAGCTTGCCTTGGTGCTAAACACACTTGAAATAAATGCCTTCATATATATTAAAGAATTATTTTTTTCTTCATTGACATTCACTGTGGTATGAATGAAAACTAGCAATTACCACCCCCCTCTGCCCAATTTCCAAAGAAATCTCTTAGTCTGTCATTTTGAAGAGTTAAGAATAGTTTGTTTGGCTCATTAGTTCCAATTATAACACGCTGCTGCTGCAAATACAATGACAAACCCTTGAGCATTTGTGCATTGTAAGGTGAAATTCAACTTTAATGAAGCAGACAGGTTTCTAAGAAATAGTGAGTTCTACTGGAGACATGGCTGCATGCTTCGTCTTTTTTTACTTAGCTACAGTTAAATAAAAACATTAAAAAATTACAAGGTAGTTTCTGCGCCTGAGGGTTCCCAGAAAACAAGAAGAAACAGTGGCAAACAACAAATCAAGAAAGTGATAGCAGCAAGCCATCCAAACCCCAAACTGCTTAAACTCGTAGATTTGAACTGTTTTCTAGTTGAGACTTTTCTTATGTCTGAAGTAATTTACTGAGCAAACATCCCAGTGATGAAAAACTGATCAACCAATTGAGTATGTTGACACTTCCACCTATATATATTAGTGCAATATATTACTTTTTTATTACTCTTGAAACAAGAGTAGGAATCATCTGATTAAATGTGGATTACCTATACAAAGTCGATATTTATAAATCCACTTTATAATCACTGAAGAGAAACATGCACTTAGGGTCTGATTCACCTTGTGATTCATTTTTTGTTGAGGAAAGCAAACCACATATCATCCATAAAGCCTGCTGGAGGCCTTAAGTGTGCTATGTGCTAAATTCTAGCACATAGACAACTGACATATGTTATAGATTATTATGTTTACATAGATGTATATGTCACTGTTTTACTGAAAGCATATTAGACAATAATAATATTTACAGTGTCACATAGCTTTTCCTACTCTGTTACTGTAATTCTGTAAAAACCAAGATGTGTTAAAACCATTAGCAAGGAAGGAACAATTTTTCTAACCTATAAGCTGTTGACTACAAAGAGAAATACCAACTTCATTTGTTTGGATACCTTTTTTTCTGTTGGATATTTTCTGTGAATCACCTGGAGTTTACAGATGACTATAAACAATATATTTTTCAAATAAACTATTAGGAAAAAAAAGCAACCGAACAAGACACCAGTTTAGTCTTACATAAATCAAATTGAATCTGCTGCAGATTAATTACCATTTTATTCAAAATTAATTTTATATGCTTTGAGATTATACAGTGCTCTAAGGAACTTCAAAATAATCACTATAAGAAACTGCATGCTATTTTAGCATTTTAAAAGTTCCTAGGAATTTTCCTAAACTTTGTGATGATACATGGATTATGCTACAGTTTTAATAACTGTATTAAGGTAATAAGTTAATAGAATTGCAATAATTTTACAGAGAAGCTTCCTGCCATTCTCTTATTTACATGCTAAGCTGGCTCCCCAAATTAAATCCAAAAGTCCTTCAGTGGTTCCTCTGACACTCACCCTCACTGATTTTGCTGCCCCAATGTGCTGTGGATGAGCACGGCCATTAGCAGCCAAAGCTGGAAGAACAGCATTGCATGCAGAGTAACACTCTGAAGGACCCGGTTGTTTACCTAGAATGTGAGTTACCCTTTACCTACATGAAAACAGTCAGATGATGTTATAAATACAAATTTGCTGTTCTTCCTTTGTTTGTCTTTGCTACATGAAACTTTCTACTTTCAATTTTGCCATCTTCTGAAATACAATCATCTTTAACATTGCTAAGTAGTACCAGAAATATTGCCAGTGTTCGTAAAAAAGGAAGTGACAGTAAAATCTGGAGTAGCATTTAGTATTGAAAAATCCAGTCCGTGTGAAAATGAGATTTTAAGGGGTAAACTGAAAAATACATAGAACGTTTTTGCAGATGAAAATCCTTAATAAATGATTATTTGAATGCACCTTTCCATCATAAATATTATCTATCTAGCAGTGGAGACTACAGCAGAGAAAACCTGTCCCATGCTCACTGCTGCTGCACTATTCACAGGACAACAGACAACAGAAAATTAACCAATTACAGATTAGTCTGGCTGCTACATGACAGAGCTTACCAGCAGCTACTCACTCATGAATAAGAAGTGTCTTCATGCAAACTGGAGACCTACCACAAAATATTAGTGACAGTCTAGTGAGTATGTCCAAGGTTCTGTGAAGCAACATGCAAACATTTATGGAAATACAGATTTCTTCATCGTTACATTTTGTTAATGCACTACAAATTTTAATCCTGATGACTTTGTTCACTCTTTCCCACACAGGACTGAACAGTGAGAGCAAAACACCCACCAAGATTGTCACTTTATATTCCAGTCACACTTGGGGACATGGCTTCCCAGTCCTGGCATTTCAGCCTGTTGAGTCTAAAGAAGTAACTGTTATTGTTCTGCACTCAAAGCCAACATTTTCCACTTGAGACACAATTCCAAAAAAATTAGTGTCAGATGAGAAAAGCATTAATTCATTTTCCAAGTAAATTGGTTATCTAATTTTTGACAACTTGTATTGTTTCTGTGTGCAATGCTGCAGGCAAGAGAACTCTTAAAAGGAAAAAAAAAAAATGGGGGGAGGAGAGATATTCTGCTACTGAAATATGCACAGAGAGCATTATGGGCAGAGCAGGCTACTTAAAAAAAAAGTCACAGTTCCTCTTTTGGCACTGGCCCTAGCACAAGTGGATTATATCGGCATTTCAAATTTTATTAAAAAAAAAAAATCAGTACCTCTCAGTTATTAGGAAGGCTTAAGTATATTTATTTAACTTGATTGAAAAGTAATTCCTGATAGGTATTGTGTGATTTTTTTTGTGAACCATATGACAAATTAATTTTTTTCTCTGATAATACATTACCTCAAACTACAGCAAAACTTGAGATACAATGTATACAGAGACCAGATCTGAACTTAATTCTAGTTTCATCACTTCACCTAAGTAATTTTATATGTATATATTTCCTTCCACATAATTCAAATATCATTTGCAACTTTTTACTGAGTGCCTTTATAAAGTATATTCAAGTTTTCTTTTGTTAATTGTGTAGAGGAAGGACTACCATAATGAATCAAATTATTTATTTTGTCTCTCATATGAATATGACTATTGTGCATGTCACACAAATAAGACATTATTAAAAAAAACCCCCTCAAAACAGCAAAACTGGCAATTAAGAGGTCTTCACTGCTGGTTTACAATTCCAGCTATTTTTCAAATACTTTATACAGAAGGAGGAATATTGCAACTAGTAGATCCATTATAAAAGTATCAATTACAAAGTTAGCATTTAGCAATACCTTCCTGAGCTGAAAACATAAGGCTATCTGAAAAGTAAAATTATAGTGCTCCCACTAGAAGATATAGTTATGAAACCAGTAATTACCAGGTAATTCACTTTAAAAAAAGCCTCTCCCAAGCCCCTCCCCCCAAAAAACCAAAAACGCAAACCTCAACACCCCCCAAAACATAAAACAAACAAAAAAAGCTAAACCAAACCCCTTACATTTATTATATTTTATACTATTGAATTTCAGTAAATTCAGTGAAAAAATCAAGAGGACACAAGACCCAGCTGAAGATCTCTATCTGAAGCAGCCTACGTAATCTAAATAAAATTTTTATACAAATTGATTTTATCTACATTTTCTCATTGTGTGTTATGAACAAAGCTGCTTCAGTTCTAGGATATGAATAAAAAGAAATGTGTTCATATTTTTATCTGTGGATTCATATTTAATAATGCACCTAGACATCAGAATTATGTATCGTATATGAAATGGGTATGTGTTATGTGAAATGAAGCCAAGTTATGGGAAAACAAGTGTCCTTTGTTACAATTCCATATGCATTTTTCACAGGAATAGAAGTGTTATTCATGGAGTCTGGACTAAACTCTAATACGGGAACATCTGCAAATCTAAATTTGTCCTGCAACTTGAATAATGCAATTTTTATTTCTCTGAAGGAATTATTAAACTGTTGGAGATGGTCACAAGAGAATCCATGCTTACATTTCTGAGTTGGCTAATTAATCACATCCCTAAACATTCCCATAAAGTGACTATTCCAGTCTTTAGATATGGAAACTGACATAAAGGGGTAATTGACTTATTTGAAGAGATCAAATATTTTAATAGCAATAAAGCACTAATATAATTGAAAACTGAGCTTCCAGTTTCTCAAATGGAAAGAAGCTGCTAGTTATAGCCCTTTACTTAAAGGGCATTGCTGGAGTCATGTCAGAAGCCAAGTTCAATCTGAGCTGTATGCTAGTGAGAGCCAATATTTTAACAGTTTGCAGAAAGAAGAAAACAACCTTTGTTATTCCCTGAAATGCAGGAAACATTCTCCCATTATAGCAGCAAATTGCCAACCTGGCCAGCTCATGGGCAGCTCATTGACACACACTGCAAGCAAAATCATAATTTACTCTTCTATTTCATTTCCTGTGAATCTGATAGTGTAGGAGTTGTGTGTCAGGTTTATTAGATGAGCAATACAGCATTTATTTTTTCTAGTTTATGGCCACTGTAGCACATACTATACCTAGACTTCCAATTTTAGAGTACCTGGTCAAGAAGACATTTTGCAAGCCCCAAACTGTAGAAAGTTATTGTTTCCAGCTGATCCAACATGAGAGACTATTGACTGCAGACAGACAAATTCTGTGCATATTTCCCAGTTCTGATATCTCCATTGACTTCACTAGCCATGTTCCAATTAAATGATGGGATGAGACATCAGTACACACCAATGCTCCTGCTCTCCTAGGCTCTCTCAGGAAGGGAGAAACAAACTTAGAAGAAGATGACAAGCACTGCCTGTCCTGAATAACCAAGAGCTCAGGACTACAGGGGCGGTAAAAAAAGTGTTCCCTGATATGTGGATATATCCACAGATGCTATCAGGGAGATAAATATATGATTTAAAATAATTTCAATGACTTTAGTCTAGAAAGAACTGAAACTCTTTCCTTTCCAAGTGCTATGAAGCATAACAACGCTTAGTAATGTAGGCCTTGCATCAAATAAGAAACGCCCTATTCTTTAAAAAGAATATTAAAAAAAAAATCAGTTTTAACATGATATATACCTTTGGCAAGATTCCAAGGCAGACTTTTGTCCTCCAAAACTGAAATATATGTATAAGCTCGGTTCTTGAGGTAAATCTTTCAAGATCTGCTACATTCCAGAGCCTCTTCCCAAGCATACCATTCAAGTCAATTTCGTATTTGATGACCAGCAGATGATGTGAGTGCCTGGGGGCAACTGTGGCCTATCCATGCTCCTCCAGCTGGCTCATAATGGATTTTCAGTCTAGTAAACACCATTGTTCAGTCTCAGTTCTGCAGAACTTCACTGAAAAAATACCATCCCGTATTTTTCTTGGAGAACACAAGAAATGAGAATATTAAGACTGGAAATTACACTATGCATCTGATTTCTCCCTTTCTAAATAATGCAATTCTAGTCCTGGGTTCCTCTGTTCCTGGTGATGGACACATCTCATGCAGGTGCATGTTTTCCTTTTAAATCTGAAACTCTGAATTTTAGTTTATAGAGGATTAAAATAACTGATCAAAGCCCTTATAGTCTAATTTTAGAAGATCACAAGTAGCATTAACATTTAGTTTACCTGTAGGTATTAGTACATTTATCTAGGGCAGTGATGAGGTATATGAATTAATTATAAAGAAAAGATGGCCACAGTTATTCACTGCAGTGAGACTATACATTATTAATGAGGCTGCTATGCAAATTAATCAGTCAGTAAAAAAAAAATATATGAACTCTTTGCCAAAAACTTGATGCAAATCAACATCTGGTTCAGTCATGGAGGAGAGGCAGTCCCATCTGGCTGAAAGTAAACCATCAGATTTTAAAAAATTTAAAAAATCAGAAAGGAGCCTTTAATTCCAATCTTTCCTATGAGGCAATCAGTCCTGAGGACCAAAAAATTATGATGTTAAGGCTTAACTACTCAAACTGAGAGATGGTTATTAAAAAAAAAAAAAGAAAAAGAAAAAAGAAACAATAAACTAGTATAACATTGGGCCTGCTGGAAATGTTGTTTAAACTACTGAAGATGAAAAACTCAGCTGTGCTTCCATGGATAGGTTCATTTTGATGAGCTTCTTGATCCCTGAGTTAAAAACCTTTAGAGCTGATGCAAGATATGTGGATGGAAAAAAGCAATTACAGGGCACTCCTGCTAGAGAGGGTTAATTTTTTAAAGCATTCTGTGATTCCCAGTCCCTCTTTCCTTTACTCAAGAACCAGGTATTTGCCCAATCTGCACCCCTGAACAGCCCATGTTTTCACAACAGGATTCCTTTTCACCTCACTTCCAGTTAAACAGCTCACATAAACATTTTGTCACCTCCTGAGCTTGATTATGGTCCTGAGGAGACATTTAACTTTCATCAATAATGTTAGACAGAAATCCATAGTATTTTCTTCTCAGATTCCCCACAGGTTTCAATGATTCTTTTCCCATTTACTGGGGAGACAAGTCAGAGAGCGGGGCTCTGGTGCTCTCAATATTCTCCTATTGATGGGCTGGTAGATGTCTAGACAGTTGTTGTGCATCTGTGCTGCATTACAAAACGGACAAGATATATCTTGCATATGTAGATGGAAAGTGACTCATTTAGCTGAATCTTGACTCTTCTAAAGAGAAAAGTGAATCATGAAGAAATGTCTCTGTGATAATGTATTTAACTCTAATGTGCTTCCTATATCTGAAATGTTTTTAATTTCAAAAATGCAGCACTAAGGAGAAGTTATACATTGTAATCATTTTGCCAAGAAGCATCTACTGATTGTTTACAATAATTTTTATTATAAACTTCTATTCTCAGTTGCAATTTCAGAAAGGTTTTTATTTATGTCTTCAAAGATGCATGACCTTAATATGTTTCTATTTAAAAAAATATCTTCTGGAAAAAAAAATTGGTATTTCACAAACAAAAAAAAATCAAATTAGGAAGATAGGAAATAATATAGAATTATGTAATAGAGTGATGAAATTTCTTTTGAAAAATCATTCTTCTAATAATTTCTGTCTCTAAACAATCACTGCTTTCAGATAAGAGACTGGCCTTATATGTCAAGATTGCAGATTGTGATGCAAAGGACGGTGTCAAACAGGGAGTGGCTTTTCCAACAAAACTACAGTATTACTTTTAGATATTGTGCAAATTATTTAAGATAAATTATCTATTTCATGTAGCAAGGCTGTTGCTGTTCTGTATTTCTAGCCTATATACAGAAATAACTTTCATTTGCTAAGTCAGAATCAGTGTTCATGCTCCTGGTGCTAGTACATCAAATATGTTCCTGTGTTATACGGCTTGTTCACCTTTAGTGTTGGAGGCCTACAGAAAGTAAAAATTGTCTCCCTAATAATACCCCTTAAGCAAAACTAAATGCCTAAGATCACTAAACAAATATGAATATGAATGCTTCCAGATTTGCTGCAGACTTCATTGTCACATTTTAAATATGGGTAGTGAAAAACAGCATAACCAATTAAGTAACTTTCTGTCAAAAGAAATTAATTCCTATAATTTTCTACAGTACTGTCTTTAAAGCCTGAGCACAAAGTGGTTATATGGTTAAACAAAGAATACAACTCGAGCCTATGACTGAACGGATTAGAAAGCATTGGTACACAGCTGTATCAGACCAACTACATTGATCCCACAGTTGTTGTAGGATTTAAGTACCAAATTAGCATCATTAATTTATTTTTCTCCACTAGCCTTTCCAGAAGAATACTATCAGCAAAACAGAAATAAGAAGGCCTTGATGAAAAATAGATGACAAATTCCACTTCAAAATGGATAGAGGCAATTTCCTGTATAGGTAAATCCAGACCCAAACACTTCAGCTCTGCCTGATATTTCAAAAGAACACTGCACGTTGATTAGCTCTAGCAATTGTTTAAGAATTGAAAACAATCAGTTAAAATTCAAGTAATTTATGCAGGAAATATATTAAATGTGTGAACTGTGCAAATCTATCTGCTTCTGTAAAAGTCTGTAGTGAAGATTTTTTTCTTCTGCTACGGGGAATGTGCATTATGCTTTAGCTAAACATAAACATTTCCTATTCTATAGTAGTGTCACTATAATATTTTCAACATTACACATGAAATGTAGGTTACTACCATACTTTACAATGAGTTCTCATAACATGGAGTGATTTTTATAGGGAAGTATTTAACTCGTTGTCTTATCTCCAAGGCATTTACATTTGCTTTGCCATGGACACATGAATGAATAATTTCTGATATGAAAATTTCATTTCAGAAAAGGAGAAAAGACCCAATCCAAAGTAGAAAAGCTTACCTTCTCAGCCCCTTAATTTGACATGCAATCACAAGTTTAAAGACTTCTCAGACTGTAGTATCTTTCCATTTTAAGTAAGGAGAGGAAATCCTCACAGAATATTAGAGGATGATGGCAAAATGAATAAACTGTATCATGTGGCTTCATTACAAACACCTATTGTTTTCAGATGGACCTCTCTTTCTGTGCATATTCCTCTTCTAGGATCACACAAATACACATTCTATTGGTTATATAACTTTATGACTTAGGAATTGACGTTTATCTCTGGTATTGTTTTTCCCTAATCCATCTGAAGTGTACAATCCTATATTTTTCTTATTAACTACTCACCTACCTGATGTCATCACCTCTTCTCTAGTTTTGCTAAAGGCTACTTATGCTTAATATATCCTCCCTCTATGAATTTAATTATTCTCAGTACAAAGAAGTCTAATCAAAGCATCACTTAAATTATTGGAATACTGGTTTGTCCTCAGGATAACTACAGTTACACTCAGTAAATATTTTTAACCACTAAGTTTCACTGTCTTTTGACAACTACTGTGGAAAAAAATTGGTTCAGACACTTTCGGAACAGGATTTTAATTTGAATTGCTTGCAATAAACTACAGGCAAAGTCAACAAAAATACAGTAAGTATGTTGTTGTAGTTCTGGTTTGTCTACTGGATACTTACTTTGTACACCTGCAACATGCATTATATTAAACAAGCTATACAAATAGATATATCTTTATTATTAGTGAAGGGTCATTGTTTTCAGTCAGCTTGAACTCCCAGTCAAGGCAAATTCATAGTCCTTAATCCTGTCACCAAACCCCTGCTTGCACTAAAAGTTTTGAGCAACCTCACTCAAGTGCCAAGCGTGCAGGGCCACAGGTCCACGGTTTTGTGTTTTCCAAGCTTAGATGCAATTGCAGTGGAAGATTGATTTCCCTCCTGTTATTTCAAGCATGTATATAATTTATTTTAAGAATAAAACAGTGATATTACTTCTGTGAATCTAATTACTTCAAAATAAGTGAAACATTAATAAAACAAAGTTAATTATAGGACATCTTTTACTCATTGTCTTGGCTCCCAAAAATTTATATTTAGTTTGCCCTGGACCCATGAATGAGTAATTTCTGATATGAAAAATTACTTTCAGAAAAGAAGAAAAAAGACAATCCAAATAGAAAGGTTTACCTTCTTAACCCCTTAATTTGACCGGTAATTACAACAAGATTAAAGACATCTTAGAGCATGACAGCTTTCTAATGTTTATATCCTAACATGAAGCAGAATCTGGCAATGGTGGCTGTTCTGACATTCTTCTCCTGCATTTAGTCTTTCATGACACATCTGGAACAAAATATCTGCTTTTCCAGTTTTCAGGTTGGAACACTTCAAATTAATTTGACTGAGAATTTTTTATGTGATGGTCTATATTACTGTCTGTTCCACTTCAATGCTTAGAATTAAGCTACTAGAACCAGAATTACAAACCTGAAGACTTGGGAAACTGCAGGGTAGAAAGTCCAGGTATCACCCCCTGCCTGTAACCAGGCTTGATCCACGAGTCTGATGGTCACGGCCATGTTGTGCATTAGAGAACTTCCATGGGAACCATTGTATTAGAGACTTGTTGGGCTTAAAGGTGAAACACTTTTAAGAACAAGAATCTTTTTGCAACTGCAAAATCTCACAAAGGATTTCCAGGAAAGCAGAAGCATGGAAATCTCATTCTAGCACTGGAAAGCAAGAATATGGCAATATTTTCCAAGTCTCAAGGAAGGAATAGGCAGAAGTCAGTCAAACGCAGATAACTCTTGTTACTAATGAAAATAGGTAGAGCAAGAATGCCTTGTCTTCCTCTGCATCCTAAGAGCTACATAGTGAAGATTCTGCAATAAATAAA
>VXBC01004870.1:51598-80205 GCA_013399945.1 Ploceus nigricollis | reverse complement strand
AAAAAAAAAAAAAACAACAACCGTATAAGGAACTCTCCATTTGCTGTCAGCTCTCAGATTTGTAGCAGTTCAGCATGAAGCACTTTCTTTAAAGTATCAGTGTAACCCTTTACATATTAATGCTACAAAAGAGACCTGCTGTTCTACTGTTTATGTTTCTTTAGGAGTGCCTCCACATTGGCTCTGTACTTGAACACACTGTCTACTATGCTATCTCTTGAAGAGGATTTTATTTAAAAATAAATAAATGTTCAAAAATTGAAAACTGGAATAAAATGAATGTCTATAATAAGACCAAAGTTGATCANGCACACACACTGTGCACTCTGTTTCATGAACCATCACTCCACAGCAAATCTAGGCCATATTTAAAAAATACATATTTTTTATATATATATACATTTACATATCTATTTGTGCACATGTATACAAGGTTACAAAGAAAGTGTGAGTCCAGATGTAGCACCTAAATCAATGTAAAATGCAACAAAATACCTGCTTTGGCAACTGCATCTGTTTTACATCTCAACCTTGTAACAAATTTCTTACTGACGATGTTAAGTACCTTGATAAAACATTTGTTCTTTGTTAGTAATTTTGAAAACAGAGGTTTTGTAGATCTAACCTTGACTACAGTCATGGTTGTGCTAAGCTGAGTGCCAAAGACTAGAACTAGTGCCAGGGATCAAAGTTTTCCTATTAGGAAACCTTCAGCAGTCAGGATGCTTATCCATAGGGTGCTGATGTAAAGTCATATCAGTACAGCCAAACTCAGCTTCTTGCAGTACTGTTTTTTACATGTTTTCTGTTCCATAGTATTTGTAGTAATTTTACTATGACTTCACTTCAGTGTGCTGATGCCACATTAAATGGAAGAAAAGAGGACATTTTCCTAACTGGACAGTGGCTGGAGATGGTCCACATTTAGGGAAAGATTGTAAGTGACAGCAAAAGAAAACAGAACGGAACTACAGGCCTTAATTTTTATTTGCTCCATTTTGTTGAATTTGTGCCATCTTTCTTTAAAACACAGGTATAAACTATTTTACAGATATGTGAAAATAAATAGTTTTAATCATCTAATTTACTTTTTTTTAAAATTGTAGTTATTGTACTCTATGAGATGTCTGTAAATTTCAGATGTATCCCTGGTTCATAGGTAGGAGTATGCTGATGGAGCTTCATCTTATTCACTAGAGGAATCATTGATGCAAATATCCACCAGAGAAATCTGCTAGTTCAATCAGGTCATATTTGGGAGGAATGCACCACATCAGTTTGCATTCCAAAACTGCAGATTGTCTATAGGAACACCTTTTCATAATGTATTCATTGCATACAATCATCCTTAAGATACAGGAAACGCAAAATTCATTTTACATAGAGAAGACTATAGAGATCGAGAAGTGCAAAAATGAGTACTCTGTCTGGAAATTATTTATTACTCATCCTTTGTGACCAGATATTCAGATAATAATAAGATATGGCATCATCAGATTCTCAGCGTAAGGGAGTCCTGCACCTAGCAGAAGCCAGCTGGTTTTCAGGGAAGATGTGCATTTGGCAGATATTAGAACTGAGTTTGCCCAGAATGCACAATTTCCTATTCCTTAATGGTGAAAGCAGTATTATCATATTTAGGAATAAACAGATTGACGTGTCAATGAATGGAAACTATTATGTATGGAAGGTGGAATATGGAAGAAAAAGTTGAAGAAGGAGGAATATAGGATTTTCTATGATAATGGTACAGTGGTCTGAAATCTGAACCCTTCTAAATCCTTTCAGATACAGTTTGGAAGGGGATGGTAAGAGTAATTCAATTTTACTTTTAAATTATTGTAATTTCTGTCAGTAATTATGTTCATCTGGCAAACTGAACAGCTAGAAACAGGGAGAACAATAAACAGAAATGACTAGCAGCATCTTTCTGAAAGAGAAGTTCTGAGAAACTGAAAAAAGAACATATGTAGTTTCCTGGCTGTATTTATTTTCTGTGAGCTTGTGCTTTCTGAAATAGTCTTCTGATCAGCAAGCCATTCAGAAGGTAGTTCAGATATTTTACTTTGAAAATGAATGATGATTTTATGCTACCTCTACAGTGCAAAATCCACCTAACACATCCATTAGAGCAGCTGTTCCATGTCACTTCTTGTCACTTTGTCTGACAGGGGTGGTCCATTTTACACTGTTTCAGTTCAAACCATTCTTATCTAGCAACAGAATTTAGAGGGATAAAATAATAAAAGGAAGGAATTTTTGTGTCTTTGTGCAAGAAAGGACAAGTAGTTCTGTCTTCAGACATTTAAAGTTTGATAGAAAGATTGGTCCCCTCTCCATCCGGTTTGTCCCCAGCTCCCAGACAGTCTTGAACCCAGACCAGCTCATTTTTCAAGATTAGAAAAGCTTCCATATTGAGGTGTCAGGGAATATGCCTGAAGCCCAAGAGCCATTTGGAGAAGTCTTAAATGTTGCAAGACTCTGGGAGCATGGCTTAAAGAGATATTGGACTTGGCAGTGAAGTTTGACAAACATTCATGCTTCATTCATATTCATGTTTCTGCATTACATCCTGCCCCAGTCTTCTTTTTGTGCTCCAGTGATTAAAGTTTCCTCTTCCACATTTGTACAGTTCCTTCTGGAGACGTGCCACAACCTGCATCACTAGAATGATACAGGCTACAATCAACTTATTGTGGGGAGATAAATCTTTACAGTAGCTTTTGTCCAATTACACTTCTCTTTTTCCTTTTAGAAGTAGGCAAGAGATTGGGAAAGACATGACTGTGTGTCTGGGGTTCATTTGTAATTTATGCTGTCTGGAGAAGTCCGTGTATATTTGAGTGATGCTATATTCTACACAGGCCTGACAATTCTTTTTGTGTAATGTCATCATGTGAAATATAAAGGAAATGAGAACTGAAGTTGCAATTTACCACTGTGAAGAGTCCTGCTCATTGTGTCGTTGTGATAAAGTATGTACTATGAGAGAAGATAAAGACATATCTTTGCTTCCACAGTCTGTTAAGACACATTGCAGGGATTTCTTAGCTAAAATTTAACAGATTCTGTATTCAGATATACAAATTTTCCCCCAGGTGAACATTTCTCCCTTTCCTTTCTCATTGGAAGTCCAGGATGTTCTGAAAAAGTTCTACACAACAGATAAATACATGGATTTGTACATCGATGGTGAGTATGAAATCTTTCTCCACAACATCTCTTTGATGCCACACCAGGCGACTAGTGGGATTTGGTCAGGAAAACGTAGTGTGTTTTCTCAGGCCAGAGAAAATTTTGTTAATTAACCTATGAATGTTGTTACATGTATTTTTAGTATTTTCTAGCTCCTTAAGACAAAAATTTTTTCCTTTTAATATTCTCTTACTCTATCCAGCAAAATAACCTCTGACAACCCAACCTAGTAATTGTACCATATTTGCTAATGGAGTTAGAAGAACCAGTATGGTACATGATTCTGCTCACATTTATGGCTTTGGAAATAGAGAGATAGCAGCAAGCAGATGAAGAAGAAAGAATTTATGACATCTTTGTCATAAGTAAATGGTTATAACTTTGCAATACTCAGACTGTATCCATCTTTTGTAGTACAAATTACCCATATTAAGAGGATAGCCAAAGAAAGGCAGAGAAGCATAGTTCTATTCAATTTATCAGCTGAGGTACTCAATTACTGCTTACATGAAAAAAGAAAGGCATAGATCCGTCAGCTTTCATTACTGCCTTTTTGTCTGAGTGGGCAGAGCAACCTGAACTCTATCTTTGGTATTTCACTTTTTACATTTTAACACTGTCATCCAATTGGGGAAAAGTGTGACTGGACTATAAACTAGGAGCTGGCAGACTTAAAATAGAGAGACACCTGCCTTGACCTGTATAAAACCAAGAGACGGTAGAAACTCTGAAGGACTAAGCATGTACTGTTATAGAAATCAAAATGATCAGCTACAGTTTGCATGGGGCACATAGTCACATACCTGAACTGCAGTGCAGAGAAAAATTGTATCCTAAAGCTCATTAGTTAAGTTTGAGTGACCTCAGTTTACAGAATTGTACAGACAGACCTGGTCTTTACATGGAATGTTGGTGTGGATTGCTGTGGTTATAACACCAAATGATAAAAACTGTCACAACTTCATCCCAGACAGCAATTGAGAACCACACAACTGTCCACTTACCTCCCCCATCCCAGTGGAATGGGGAAAAGAATCAAAAGTAAAACTTTTAGGGGGGATAAGAACAAAAGTAAAACTAATAATAGTAAATAATAGTAATGATAATGAAAAGAAGATCAAAATCAAGGGGAAAAAAAAGTGATGCACAACACAATTGCTCAGCACCTGCTGACTGATGCCAGACTCTGTCCTTGCATCCCCATCAGTCTCCCTTCTGTTTTACTCCCCCATTTTTTATCCTGGGCATGATGTTCTATGGTGCAGAATATCTCTTTAGCCAATTTGGGTCACCTGTCCTGGCTTTGCTCCCTGATGGCTTTTTTTCATCTTCTCTGGCAGAGCATGAGACAGAAAATAATCCTTCACTTAGGATAAACACTACTTAGCAGCAACCAAAACATCAGTGTCTTATCAGCGTTATCCTCATACTGAATCCAAAACACAGCACTGTACAAGCTACTGAAAAGAAATTAACTCTATCCCAGCCACACACAGGACAGAACTGCAGTGGTTATAACACCAAATGATAAAAAAACTCCCTGCTTTAAGAGGAAGTACATTCAAAGTTAATCCATTTGTTTATTAAATAACTTATCACACATACTTTTCCTTTGGTATTTTGTTCTTCCAAAGGCAGTGAAGGGCAAGGTTTTTTCTTTATGTGTTAAAACTAGGCTAAGTCTAGAAATGTCAAAAGTAATATTTGTCAGTGAAGGCTGCTAACTGATGCTGATTATGATAATGCATCGGATTCATAAAAAGATGAAGCCTTTTGTTTTAAATAAAAGCATCATCTGCCACTATTCTTTCTGAAGGTCAGCATTTTAGTGCTTTTAAACACAGCTATTTCTTCAGTGTGCTTCTTGGCACTTACTGTAGTCCTTATTTCTTGACCTTCTGCAAAGTAAATTTTTTTCCTGTGTTTTTTTATACTTTGGACAAAGTATAATAGAACTTTTGTGTTCCATTCTAATTAAAGACATGGAGCAGTACTACTTCCAACACATTTTTGCCTCAGCTTTCACTTATGGTCAATTTCGTAAGGAGGTTCTGTCTTTGTTTTTTAAATAAAATCAGTTTCATCAACCACTAATTACAATTGATCATACAAAAGAAATATGAAGGACAGCACAAATCCTTTTACAATAGATTCTTTCTGCAGGTCCAGCCTAAAATTGTGCATGTTACTTCCCAGAGAAAGCAAAGAGGATCACAAATGGACTTGCAAATTTCTGCTCTAAGTAGGAGAAAAAAACCCAACCCCAAAAGCCCCTTTTGACATTCTGAACTTGCCGTCAGTAACACTGACACATATATATGAGTATATTGTTATATATATTGCAGATGCATATGCATATATGACACAAAACCATTAAAAATAGCATTGAATATTTTACAGAAACACCAAGTGTTAGAATGTATTCAATATGCAATAAACTATTGGAAGATGCTAACAATACAATGTATCTGGCATAAGAATTTTCATATAAAGTTTAAATCAAGAAAAGAGATACTCAGTTACACTTTATGCCTTAATTTTACTGAAATTTTATTACAAGGGTAAATTGTTCAATGTAATTTTGACTATATCTGAAAATTAAAGTAGGCTAAAATTTTTCTCATAATTTTTCTTCAATCTGTTTATACAGAAACTGCTAGCATGAGCCTTATTGCCTGAGTCTAGAAGGTAGTGTGGAATGCTTTAAAAAATATGGCTGTTTTTTTCTTCATTATCACTATTTGATATTAACACCATATTAAGGAGGCAAAAAAAGAAGGGTTTTTTTTATACTTTCTCTTTCAAAAAATGTTAAAAGAGAGAAATTTAACGTGATATTCTCTTTGAAAGCAGTACTCTTCTTCTTTAATTACCTGTTTTATTCTAATAAAGATAAATATAAACAAATCATCTTCATTCATAGGTATGAATATCATTCCCTATGTTTTAAGTGTATCACAATGAAAATTTCTTTCCCTATGAGAATGTTTATTTTTTTCAGTTAAAAACAAAGTGTATCACAACTAATTTTTTTTTATATCTGAGTACCTCATTCTCCTATTTAGTCCATTAAAGTATACTTAGAGACAGAATTTGCCTCCCTTGGTGCACAAACAAAGATCTATATTAGTATCTGGGTCTATTAGTATATTAGTATATTAGGGTCTGACATACATCTGGAGAGCCTTAAAACAGATGGATCAGAGATGCTGTGGAACATCAGTTCTTGAAGAATGTGGAAAGTTGACAGGATAAGACCCTCAACAACCTGATGTAGCTTTGAAGCTGGCCTTGGAGATAGGAATTGAATATGACAGTCTCAAGGTTCCTTCCAACCCTTTGTTCACACAGTAATCATCCTCCCTTCCACAGATTAGCTACTCTTTGGTTTTGTTCTCACTCATCCTGTATTTATGATTTGGGATTTTGGGGTGAACACACTCTCTAAAAAGCAGAGGTTAAAGCAATTGGCTACAGCTGTATATGAGTTCTCAACCGATCTAATGGTTTTGAAAAACTGTACTAAGGTTCAGAAACAGCAAGGTAAGACATTTTCTGCTTAGATTATACATTCTGTTCAGAAAACAATTCTATTAAGCACTATTTTTGGTCCTCAGACATAGGGACAAAGACCTAAGAAATTTCTTTCTACCTCAGAAAATCACAGTATTGAAAAAAATAAGCATATCACTGTACAATACTTCTCTGCAGCCCAGTAGGAATTTTGATCATGACAATACTGCATACCAGCCAGACAAACAGTGCTCCGATTCCACATTTGCAATCCATATCTGAGAAGCATGCACAAAAAGGTACTGTGAGAAGTTATCACTTAGGCTGTAATACAGCTTTGTACTGTCAGACCAATGATGGATACATTCGTTGTTAAGAGAACCAGGATAGCCTTCATATGAAATGTATTAAGTCTTCTTATGGCATCCATAACATTAATTTATAATTACGGTGTTCTGAAACAGGACTTAGACAACTAATACCGTAAGGAATTGCTTTCATATCACTGCTGCACTGGTTTGGAAGGAAAAAAAAAAGTACTGAAAAAAAGAGGAAGATAGTTATTTGCAGCTGTCCCTTCTAAAAGCTCTGTGTGCCATAGAATCCATGTCTACACCAATAACTTAACCAGGGCTCAAACTCTGTAATACAGCTGTCCCTGCTTTTACATCTCTAGCACAGACGTAGCTTGGGAAGACCTCTTCAGTCCAGAGTCCAAAGCAAGGCTTGAATGTCACCCTGGGATAAGGTTCATTTCCAACAGGCAGTTTACATGTAACTGCTCCATTTTGGGTGGTAAAACCAACTGTAGAGATTTAAGCTGTGCTTTACCAGCCAGAGAGTGTCTCTTGTCCATCTCATTTACTGGCACATACATAGGCAAGGAAATGAAAGTACTTAAACAACCCACTATTCTTAGACCAGTTATTTTCCTCAATAAAACAATAAACTAATAAAGAGGACAAGGACAAAATATTTTCTGTTGTTAACTTAGAATATATATTTGATTAGTTCTTTTCTCCAAATAGATCTTAAAATTTGCTGTAATTTCTTTCTGGATCAGAAAATGTGGGCTTTTTAGTTTGTTATATTTTGTTTTGTTCTGTAATTACTGAGAAAATCTCAACAGATATAAAAATGTTGTTATCTTAAGGTACAAATTAAGCAAACAATCAAATTTCCCCCAAAATAGTATTTTTTCCTGAGTTAGAGGTAAGGTGCTGCAATTTCATTACGGAGCCTGAGGGTACTGCTACCATGTCAGCTCCAGGAGGACCATGAGAGAAAGGTTAAGGAAGCAGTTGCTGGCAGATCAGGCTGAGATAAATAAACAGCTATCAGTTTCAAAATTTAGAAAATCATTTAATGAATCAAGCATTTGAAATAAAGAAGGCATGAGAGCTTTGGAGAAATAGTTACATCCTTGGAGAGCAGGAATTCTAGTACAGATTAGCAATGGCATTTATAGATTAAAAACATATTAAATGAAATTTCTCAGAATCTGTCATTGACTTTGCTGACTGGGCCTTCAATAAATCTGACCAGGTTTATAGTATATAATAACAATTTACTGCATCTGGTTTCAGCCTTTACCCTTCTCTCCCTCCCCAATCCCATCACTTTTTAAATTCCATAATCAGATAATTCATACTTCAGCACCTAAAAAATGGCATCACAGAGAGCAAAGTGCTCAGAAACCTGAATGTTAAGAATTACCTTAGACCAGATAAGAGGTCCTTGTAAATGGATAGTTTGCAGCTGACAGTAGCCATTATCAGATAAGCTTTTAGAGTAGTGTCTCCAACTTTTGTGAAGAAAAATACTTGCACTTACAGACTGCAGGCAACATCATACTTCCCTTTCCCTGTCAACCTCTGTTTTAACTTTCACATCTCCAGCACCCACAAGCAAATGTCTGTGATTATATACTCTTCTCTAAAGCACCAATCCTTCTCTTAACGCTGCAGAAAATAACTTAAAACTCTATTAGCCCTTTTCCTGACCCCATGTCCCTTGGCTTCCCTTTTACCAGTATGACTTGAATCTTGGTTTAAAAAAAGGCATTTTGGAAGAAGTTGTTTCATTAAAAAAAGATTGAGCACAAGTGCTGCAGAGAACCTTAACAAGGCAGACTGCTGTCTGCAAAGCATGGGTTTCAGCAGTAACAGTGGAAGGCAAGAGGCAATGGGAATAGAGGAAGAGGAGCCACAGAGGACCTAGTTGAAAGTGTGGGAACGTTCACTGAAAAAAAAGAGTCGTTCAGAAAATATATGAAAGTGATAAAAACATACAGAATAAAGGGACTGAAAAAGAAAGAAAAACAGCAAAGGACTTCTGTCAGAGGCGTAAAGATTATTCTTTTCAAATTGGGGTAATGATCAGAGAGCAAAAATATATTTTTTTTATTAATTGAAAAATTGGCTTATACATATTCCAAATATTTTGCTTACACTTTTTTCTTCCATGTAACTACAGGGTGGTATGTCAGTCACATTTCACTTGGATCTGATCTTATTCTCCATGAATTACAGCTGTTTAATTTCAGCTACCACATTGTAATCTGGCTACCGTAAAGTGATGAAAGAAAATGTCAAACTTCACAGCTGCTTCAATAATAAAATGGTTTCTATATTTTTCTGAACAATTTATTGACTGAAACTTGAAGAATGATACTTAGAATTTAATTACAGCTTTATTTCAAAGTTCTTGCCATAATCCTTTTTTTTTTTTTTTTGGTTCATTAAAATTACTAGGCTATTAAAAAAGTATAGGTTTCTTTTCCTGTACCAGTGTATCACCATAGGCCTCAGAGGAAACAACTGGACAAGAGAATTGAGTTCAGCACTTCGGTTATGCAACTGTGCAATAGCATTTTAAACTGGAAATAGGCCACAGAGCATCTATTCTGCAATTTGCTACTCATTGCAGGTCTCAAATCTCCTCCAAACATTTTTCAAACTATTTTTAGATTTGCAAGGTAAAATAATTCCAAGTAACACTACAGCTATCTTAGAGAAGGTAAGCAAAAGAAATAACAAATTTTGGCAAGGACAAAAGATGAAAGCAGTCCAGAAAAACAAAAGGACATATCACACAGCATACCAGCCAGAAAAAAATTAATTAGTGGCCAAACACACCCCATGCCAGCACCACTAAGAGCAGTGCAAAATACAGTTATCTTTGAAACAACATTCAGCTTGATAATCTAAGTACCAAAAGAGGTCTTCCTAATGCAACACAATGTCTGTTCTAAATTACTATGCTCTGATCAGATTGCAGAACTAGAACTGGTCAAAATTACCTCAGATAGTGCAATCCCCAGAGCTGGTACCACCACCACTGGGCTTCTGACACAGCAACTATATACAAACATTAATAAAATATATACAAACATAAAAAATAAAAACTATGTAGAGGACAGACTTGTGAATGGTTGCACTCAACTGAAAAGATGTTACCTGAAGAATCAGCCTTCTATTAAACAATTACTCTGCTAAAATTTAATTTTAGTCCAAATGACAGAACTCAGATTTAGGTTGGAAAGGACCCCTGGATGTCAGCCCAGTCCAACCTCACAGATCAAACAGTTGCCCAGGACCATCTCCAGATGGCCCACAAGGAGGGAGAATCCACAGCCTCTTCGGACAATCTGTGCCAGTGCCACCTTCTCAGAGAAAAAGTGTTTCCTGATTTTCACAGGGAACCCCCTGTATTTCAGTTTGTACCCATTGCCTCTGGTCCTGCCACCAGTCACCACTGAAAAATCCTGGCTCTGTCTTCTTTGCACCCTCCCTTTAGACGTATTTATAAATTGCTAAGGTGCTCCCTGAGCCTTCTCATCTTCAGACTGAACAGTTCCAGATGTCTCAGCCTTCCCTCATAGGCGAGTTATCTTTGTGGCCTTTCCCTGGACTAGGTGCTCATCTCTGATCTAGGCCAAATGTGTTCTCTGGAGGTGATGCAGTTGTCAGGTACTGCAGATGGGCAGCACAGTGAGGGGTTCCTGGGCAAGAGAAGGGCTTTTTCTGTACCTCCTGTGCTCCCACTTTCTACCTTCATACACAGAGAGAACCTTCATCTAGGTGTATGTATTCCGACACAGAGATGTGTCTGGAATGTACACAAATTTATATCCATGCACATTGATCTCTATCACACTCCTAACCTCATTAATAGATCACGCAATGCAATGTCACGCAAGCAGTGATTTTGCTAATGGAGGAATAAATGAGGATTCGATTATGGAAAGCAATTATTCTTTTTAGGTGTTATATCTAGCATCTAAAAACTTTAGCTCTGGGGAACACACAAATGTACCACATTGGCTGGTTCATGCTGTTGTAGCTTACGTAGTCAGCAAACTGTATTAGCAAACTGGACGAAGCTGTACTCTGAGAACTCCCTGCTGCAGGCTACTATGGATAATTCATACCCAGCCTACTTCAGAATGTCTGACATCTGTGAATGGCAAATGCTACCACCTTTCTTTTGAGGTATAATTTGAAATCTGTGGTGAAAGTTATGCTAAAAGTTGCCAAAAGTAAACACCTTTGCTACCTGCTACTACCATTCTGTTTGAGACAGTTTGTGTGATTTTCTAACTGGGGCACGATCAGCTTGGAAAGAAAAGTACCCTTGAGAAGAAGCGAAATATGGTTTTTCTTAAAAGTACCAAGGATTAAGCTCTCCATAAGAAGAGCTGAAGCCAGCAGGCTAGAAACATGCTCAAAAGCTCATGAAAAGACATGACACAACAATCACACTTTATCTGGTGTACTCCACTTTTTCTGGGCTTCCTCCTTGCTGAGCAATTTGCATTAAAACTAGATTTAACGGCTACCTCTTCTACAGAAGCAAGGGAGCCAAGCAGCCTGGGACTATGGAGATAGTAGGTTTAAATCTCAGGAGCTTTTAGAAAAAAATGGACAAAGTGTTTCTAAGCAGCCAAAATTAGCTTGAGGCAGCTGTATCTCAGTGCAAAGCTGTGGAGCCTGGAAACAACTTCTCTCTTTCCTATCAAAGAAAGCAGAGACTAAGAAAACATCTGATCTGTGCACCTCTCAAACACAGAAGTGTGAACAAAAAGTCTGCTGCCAAATAGCAAAGAAACATAGAGAGGATTCATGCTTAGATAGCAGAAGAGTGTTTCACATTTAAATACAAATGTTTATTTGAGAGGGAAATCTTTCGTATGAGGATTACACTTAACTCAGTACTTGAAGAACAACTTATTCCAGTGAGGACCTGTGAAGATTAGGCTTTTGTGCACTATAGTAATACAGATAAGTAATTTTTATAGGAAAGAATGTATTGAAATGACTTGAGTTAATGAACAGGTGTTAAAACACATTTTACAAAATGAAGTGTATGTAAATTCATCATGGGGCAAAGACCTTGGGACGTTCTACAGCTATTTTCTCTGTACAGCTGCAACTAAGCAACCCTAAAGTGAGAATTTATTTGTGGTCCTGGAAGACAAGAAGGGCATCTGTGCACATCCCTTGAAATTCATGGGGCCTGAGAAAAACTATACAAGCTAATAAGGGACTTAAAAAACATAGCAGTGTCTTGAAGTGCCTCTTAAATGTCTATCCTCTTCTGTGTGCTGTGATCCCTCCAGCTGCAGCTAAGGAGGTGAGACAACACCAATTAAGCCCTTCCTAATCCACAGGAATGGAGATCCTTCCCACTCCTTTCTTAAATGTTCTTTCTTCAACCCTTATGGAAAACTTGGCAAACAGGTAGGGCTTTGCAGCATATCCTGAAGGTCGGCAGTGAAGAGGAAAAAAAAAGTAAAACTTGGCATTAAAACAGCTAAATAAAGGACTGACATCTTGCCACTATTATCTATTTCCATGAGAGGTAAATGAGGTCATGCCTAACTGCATTTATATCAAGCTAAGTAGCCCAAAAGAACAGCTCAAAAAACCCTTTAGGCTTGCCAAGGTCCTAAACGGTCATTATCTTACATAGGACAAATTAAGGGACATTTATTGAGGGACTAGGAGAATCTTTAATTAAGGTGAAGAATAAATCCTGACTTGCAGTCCTTATACTTGTTTGGTTCCAAATTGGAGCATAAGTAAAATGGGTAGGTTAAAAGAAGAAAATAATTTCTTACATAGGAACCTTCATGCCTGCAAAGCTCAAAAAGACATAAAACCAGTGAAACCTTCCAAAGTAATGACATTGATTTCTTAAACCAAACAAATAGAATAGAAAAATGTCTTCTATTTAATGTTGTCCTAATTAATTCTGCAAGCATTATTCTTGTGCTCCTGTGGAGTTAATTACAAATCAGTTTAGTATAATTAGCTATTAATATCCTCAGCAATATTTTCTAATAACTCTTAACAGTATCATTGCTCGATAGAGATGTTTTGTAAGTGTAGGCCAGGTCCTACAATCCTGCAATGACCATCTGATTGCTTGCTGAAGATATATTAGACAGAATTGCAGAATCCAGCCTTAACATTTAAACTTTTAATATTACAACAAGATTTTAATACATTGTTGTTGGGAAGCTGTCTGAAGAATTCAGGTGCACAGTATTCATGTAGAATAATGCCAATTTTTTTTTTCCAAATTCAGAGCACAATATGAATTTTCAACTCAGCATTTACAAATACATCAGAAAAGAATAAACTGTGAACTGATGTTGTCTAAAGCAAGATGATTGACCAGTTACTAGAGTTCATTGGGTAGATTTGTCCCAACCCTTATGGCCCTCTCTGGAGGCATACAGACACTTGAAGCAAAGTATGGCCACTACCACTTCAGTTTCTTCTCAAATGCAGGATGTAAGAAAAAAATTCTAACCAGAACTCTACAAGAATGGGAGGAAGATTATGAGAAATTAATCAACAAATGAACAACGTATCTTGCAGTGTAGCAGGTGAATACAATGCCTTTTCTGTCTTTTGGCCACCACCATCCCACAGCTCTCTGAAATTCCCAGCAGTACTTCCCATATGTTCAGTAACTATGAAGTTTCTTACTCCATAATTACTCCTTTCTTCTAATTTTTTACCTAAGTCACAACTACAGGATCAACTTATCAAGTGCTGCATCAGCTCTGTATACCATAGACAGACACAACTCAAGGTTGAGAGAGCTTTGAGTATCTACTAGACAAACACCAGTCTTCAAAACATATTTAGGAAAGCCATAGCCATAGCTGGAAATACAAAGGGATAGCTAAATTATTTTCTTACTCTGTACATTTCATTACAGACTTCAGTCCATACTTGGTGTATAGATGTTATACAGACATCAAGAATCACTTTACTTTGAGAATGTGAACAACCATCTTAGCTGAAGGTGTTTGATGAAAAAAAACCCATGTATGTATTGCTATTGGGACAACAAGTAAACCAGTACCTTTTTACACTTCAGGATAGAAATTATAACTACAAGCTCATGACAGGTGGATATATGGAACCTTGTAAAGGGAAGAAAATCCACATTACTCTAGTGGAGAATACCAATAACTTAAGGTTGGTGGGAAAGCAGTGTGTGGGAAGATAAGGCAAAGAACATGGCTTATTTAGCCCAGTAAATGTATGCCTCTTGCTGAGGCTAATAGGCACCTTTCTGTAAGAGATTGATATTCTCCCTTAGTAAGATCCATCTATATATCTACATCTGTCCTGTGCTATAGAACAAGATTAATTTGGATAATGAAGTAGCCTGCATTAGAAGATGTGGGAAATTGAGCTGAGTCCCTTTACTCCTGATTGATTGTCAATGGCTCAGATAGAAAAATTCTTTCAGCTACAGAGGACTGTCTGTGCCATTTGCTGACATTCTGTGACCAGGGCTTTCTGACCCAGAGGTGTCAAAGGGAAATTAGAATTGTTCGTTTCATCACAAAGCCAGGATCACATCTGACAGGGGCTCTCAGCATTATTTTGTGTTTGAATGGCCACTAGGGTCTGAGAAAATCTCAGGTTATTTTCAAGTGCTATTTTTTTGGGCTCTACAGCTTTATGTTATGATTCTCTTATTTGAAGACAGGGTACACTGCAGAGGAGAAATCTGGACAGAAAAAAAAAAAGGCTGTAGCAGTAGATAATAAAAAGAACAGAAGAACAGAAGAAGAAAAGAAAAACAGGAGGAAAGAAGAATAGCAAAGGACTATGTGACAAAATTTTTTATGTGAAAAAACAATTCTACCATGAAATATTTTTGGGTCCCCACAAGGACTGATCATGCAGAACTCTGCTTCAACCAAGTGGTTGATAGGATCTGTCGTTGCGCTTTGTGTGCTTGGCTTAAATTGTTCAGGCTGCAAGCTTGAGGAAGTAAGGGATCTTCGACATCTGTCAGAGTTAAAATATAAAATTTTGCATTTGCATGACAAGGCAAATGAGCAGCCACTCTGTGAATGTGTATGTGAACTTCCATGACAGAAAATTAGCAGGATTTGTAACAGCTCTAAACTGAAAAAAATATCTGGGATGAAATATAGTGAAATATCAGTATCTCAAATTTTCATTCTAAATCATACAGAAAGTTGCCAGAATCCTTCGTGGTGTGCAAACAGTGTTATCCATAACCCAATACAATCATAAAAACATTTATCTAATTCACAAGGCATGAAAGAATTGAGTCATACTCCAAAGCAAGCACAAAATTTAGTTATGCCAGGAAGAAGAGATATCATTGATCTGAAACACAAGAAAAGGACAAAGAATATATGGACACAGAAAGTGGAGGTACACCAGTTAGATGACTTACTGTCTGGACAAACATTCACAAGAATGTAAGCAGTGAATATAATCATCATGGAAAAACACTGTACATAAATCATGCAACATGTAAAACAATAAAATACTTGAGTGTTCGAAGAGGTAGAGAAAAGAAAATAAAAAAATCACTCAAATAAGTGATACCAACCCTGCCACCCTCCAGCTTTTTACCTTTATCTTAATAGCAGGCGAAACCACTCGGAATAACAGAATTGAAATGGAAATCCCCTGGAGTCATTTAGACTTACCTTTTACACAACACATTTCTAATTCATAAATTTTGCATTGGTGGGAAATACTCTACTACATAAGTAAATACTATTAAGCTCAGCATCTTGGTGGACAGTTTTAGAAATAAATCGTGTTATTGGTAAAGATTCCAAGTGATGAATTTACTACTTTGTTCAATAAACCATTACAGTGATTAATTACTCTTACTCTAAGAAAGTGTGATTTATTACTAATTTCTCTTCGACTAAACTCTATCATCAGACATTAGAACTCATGCTTCATTCACTTAGCTCCATCTACCATGACCAAATTTCTGCTCCCTCTCTGTAATTTTTCACAATGGTTTTCCATTTGCTCTACACGATTTTTAATGTGTTCAGAGATCTTGTAGCAGCTTTCCAAAGTTAAAATAGCCATCATCAGCTTCTTTCTCATAATATAATTTAAATATTTTACACTTCACATTGCATAGCATAGCTGTGTATTCTTGAAAAAATATTTTGCTTCACCATCAGCTTATCCTCAAAGTGAAGTGGTCCTTTTGCATGTAGGCAGCATATAAAGTATTCAGAGAAACACAAAAGTAAGTGAAAATTTGAAATACTATTTTATTTTACATATTATATTTGAAAAACAAAGTAAGAGTAAAATTTCCACAAAATCTAACAAAAATATTTATCATCTAACTTAAAAAAGTTGTTTTGCTTTTCCTTCACTCTTTTTAAACTGAATTATGTCTACTGCTCTTCTGATTTACATCACACAGAGAGCTACATTACACTTCAGCATTTTTATCTTTTTACAGGTTTGTACACAATTTACTCTTTTACATTTAATATCATTAAGCATGGACTCAAAGTACTGTCTGAGATCCTACCTTGAAGGCATTTTACTACATCAATGTTTAAGCAGGAAATTTGCTCCAGGCATTTTTTTCTGCCACTAAGTTCAATATAAATATTAATATCCTACTAGCTTTATTTTTAGATTTTAATTTTTAGCTTGCAGATATACACTCTTAAACTTTACTACTATAGCCAAGTAAAATCCACTGTGCTATTTATCATAATATATTTTATGATGTTTTATCACAATTGCAGAAATTTGAATTTCAGAGATCTAAAAACTGCATTATTTTTACTTCAATCTTTTTATGGCTTAGCCACAGATATATTGGCGGAGTCTTATATATGTTTATGAAATTACATTTAATCTGCTCCTACTTTAAAAAACATACTCTGACATCCAAAATGGAATTCAGTTTAAAATAAAGATATAATCTTTGTAACTTTTTAATAAAAAGTCAAAAATTTAAGCATCATTTTTCAGTGAAGTAAATTATTTTTTAACATTATTATTTTTCGACCTAGCTTTTAATTATCTCTGTCCAGGAAGGAACAGAAATATTGTTCAATTTGTCAAATATTTTGGGTTTATACAATGGGAGGGACACCTAAACTATAAAATGTCTATTTAGGGGGTTTTACAATACAATTCTGTTGTAGCATATAGAAATGTGATTGTTTTTATTTCAGTGTACCATTCCTGCCAGCAAAAATGCCAGTACTTCCAGAGATAGTTACTTATGACTTTCCAAAACATAGTAAGGAGGCTGCTGAAGCCAAACTCATTTTGGTGCCCGGGGGAAAATGCCAAAAATTGATGCCTAGGAGTCTCAGGCTGGACACCAGGAGGTAACATACAGCCCCATAAACATACATTTACACAGCAACATGTGGAACAGACAGCCCAGAAAGGCTGTGGAACCTTCATCTTTGGTGGTTTCCAAGCCTTATCTGCCTTTATCTTAGGTAGATAAGACGTGACTCATCTGACCAAGTGCAGGGACGCTCCTGCTCAGAGCAGGTACATGAGGTGACCTTTGGGGGTCCCTTCCAAACAGCTTTTCTACGACAGTGATTCTACAGTTCCATACTGCCCTTATAATATCCTGTATTGTCCCCTCAGTCTTTAAAGTAAAAGGTACATGAGCTAAGAAATGGACCCAGAAACGAGAAAGAGTGGGACATAATCAGAGACTTCGTCAAGAAGACAGCAGTGATTAATCTGATGCTTTAGATGCTGGCATGCAAATGAAGAATAATTAAGGTAATGATTTAATGAAATAACAGATGCTCATAAAAAAAAGTGCATATAGAATATGAATAAATGAAATTTTAATAGGAAAGAGACAAAAAATAAGGTCGCTTTATGGGTAGATATAAAGCTGACAAGATACCTATATTCACTAATTATCAGTGGTCTGTTATGGATGTGGAAGGATATATCATAGGCTTGCTGACCTGCTCTGGTGTCAACTTAGGTCTACTTTTAAAAATATTATCATTAACAACATTTATGATGGGAAATTGAAAGTTCCTATTAAGACAGCAGATGGAAGCCAGGTGCATGGGTATTTCAGATACACCGGAAGACAGGATTAGACCCCAAGAGTATATTGAAAGTTGGAAGAATTTTTTAAAAGAGAGGAATGCATTCAAAAGAGAGAAATGCAAGATGATCTACATGGAAGAATCAACTATGTCACCACAAGACACAGTAAAAGAAATTGCTAAGTAGGTCTTTTCCTGGGTAAAAAACACCACACTTCTGTGAAGAATGCACACACCATACGGGTTTGGTTAGACAGGAATGCATCCTGCACACCACATGAACTCATCTTGTTGATAATCTCAAGATGGGTAACACTTGAAATGCAGGACAGTTGTAGGCACTGCAATTCAAGAAAAAGATAGATACCAGCTAAAGGATGATAATAAGAATGATCAGACCAAATGTCTTATCTGCTAACCAAGTCTGAAACAACTGAATTTGCTCAGCTGCAAAAAGAGTAAGATAGGATAGTAATGCTCAAGGATGTAAAAAATTCTTGCCAAAAATAAGGAAATATTATTTTCTATGTCCAGAGGTGATAGAAGAAGGAACAGCTACAATAATAAGAGATTGAGTGGCAGTAAGGATTAGAAAAAAAAACAACAACAACAAAAAAACAAGTAGTAAAACAAACTGGAATTGTGTAGCATTGAAATATATTACCCATGAACACTTAAGAAGGGATTGTGGTGTTGATGGTGTTGTCATAAAGGACAAGTTCAGGAAATGCCTGTCAAGAGTAAGTGCCATATCAGACTCTAGCCTGGAGTACAGAAGTAGACTAGATGATTTTGTATGGTCTGTTCCAGCCCACATATTTTGCATATATGATGTTAATTTGTTAATTGTTTTTGGTTTGGGAGGATTTTTTTTTTTCCTTATGTACAAAACTTTAAAGAATTTAAGGATTCCTCCTGCAACTGAAGCTTTATTTTTAAAGTTTGCTGGTAGGCTAAAATTGTCAATTGAATTCTTCAGCTGTAACTAAAAACAACTTCCCAGATATAAGTATGTATGCAGTTTAGAATTTCAAAACTTACTTCTGTAAGTTTTCTCTATTTATGTAGAGAAAATAAAAATCTAATTTTTAATTTCATATTTTTTAAGAAAGAAAGAAAGAAGTTGGAATATGCAAGACTGTTTCCTGTTGGAAACAATAGAAAGAATAGACGTTTTCTCTGCAATCCTTCAGTGATCCTTTGCTTCATCTCCTCCTCTTCTTCTATAAAGACTTACACTGCTTTTACAACAGCCTTTAAAATTTCTAAACAATTTAAAAACACTTTAAAATGTAATTGCCAATACACTTGGTTGATATAAGTTGTAAGAAAATATATGAATATTGACAGAGAGAATAATGGAAGAAAAGTTGCGTAACTAAAAAAACCCATGTTGAATAGCAAAAGTCTTGAAAATAATGTCTGGAAGGAAGTGAAATCTCTTATGGCATGTGTTAATGATGACCAGACAAAATGCCCATATTCAAATGCTTCAGGCACACTACTATAAAAGAATTGAACTTTTCACTAAATAATTTATGCTAAAATATGTATTTTCTGACATTAGTTTTCACTGCTTGGAAAAAATTGACCTGATTTACATAATATTCTTATGCTGAGGATCTGACTTTTTTAAAGTCCTAGCTTAATAAAATGTTTTTTAACGCAATTTGCCATTGCATATATCAAGTTAAGTTTCAACCTAGAGTATTCTTCATCAGCCAGTAACTATGGACATAAGTATTAAATGATCTAAGCCCAGAAAAATGTCAGAATTATGACAGTCATTTGAGATAATTAATATTAACATAATAAAAAAAAATTCTCTTTTTTTTCCAAATGAATTTGTCAACATTTCAAACAAAGGAATCAGGAGAACAGCTTGGATTTTACTGCCAGGTTTTCAGCAACTCAGCAGTAATTATTGTTTGACTGAGATAGGAAAGACTAAGGAAAAAACTCCACTCAAGTGACCAAAAACATTTCTAGATTTCAGTAGTCTACATTGCAGCACTTTACTTAAAACAATATTCTTAGAAAGTGCTTGTCCCAGTCTCATTTTCATGAGGTGAAACTATGCTTAATATCTAGCACTTCTATGGTAGATCCAATCCACAGACACTAAATTACTGTAGCAAATGTTTTCCAAAATTATTCTCATTTTTTAAAGATGGGAAGCTGAAATATTCAGTAGTTCAGTTCTATATCTAAAGTACCCATGTGAATAAGAGATGAAGGCAGAAATAGAAATAGAGCTTCCTAGATATTAATCCAGTACCTATGATGACACGTACTAAACACTGTTTGGAAGCCAAACAATCCATATACTATTAAAATGTATTCTTAAAGTATATAGAAAGGATTACACGGTATCATAAAATTAAGGGCTTTATCTGACTCATTAATATAGGGTATGTAGGCACTGGACTGACAAGAGACAAGCTAGCAGCACATAAAATAGATTATGCTTCTGCTTGGTATCCACTGACAAGTTGATGGATGATAGCATCTGGCTGTTCTCTGGTTCACAATTTAATTATGCTTTTGATACATTTAGAATATCTGAAAACCTGAGAAAGAAATCTAAGGAATAAGAAACACTAATGTTTAGTCATATCCATACAGACCCTAAAAAGAAAATCAGATCAATTTCAGATTTCAAAGTTGTACACAAACCTTGATAAGCCTATTATATTTATGCCCATTTTTGAAAAAAGAAAAAATAAAGTGTTGAGAAGAACAATTGGAATAAAACCACAGCAGTATAAAAACCTTAGAAGCCTGTCAGTATCCTCTGAAGTGCCTTTCTTTGTTGATCTTCAAAGAGAGTTTCTAACATCTTCCCCAGTTGCCTGTGTATTTTGTCTGGGCTGAAAAGGTCTGATTGCCAAGGTGTCGAAGTATACAACTTTTTCAAGTATAAAAGTCAGAAATCAGTTCTGTTGAACGAAATCTTTGTCAATACAGATAAAAGGTCAGTGCAATTTTATCTACTATATAGGCTAAGCTTGACCCAGGAAGACATGCTTTGTTGCTTTATTGGCTGCAAAACATAGTCTTTTGGACACATTAATTCCTTTCTCAGCCTTTTATCTGAAAAGACATTGGTGGATGTTATAAAAATAAGGCATTCAGTGTTATGCAACCCTTCTCTTAGGAAAGCTCAGTACCATCATTTATATTTTTATTGACTGGTTAATTTTCAGTTGGATGTTCTCCATTTTGTAATCTTCACTATTTCACACATCTGTATTAAAATTGAAAACTGTAAGAAGTTAGGTCAGTATCATGAAATAGGAGTTCCAATTTCAAATGCTTGTAATAATCTGTGGGATTTACTTAACAAGCAAAGTGAAGTTTTCAGGAATATTTAAACATATAAATGGCCCTATGGAACACAGAAGGCTAAGGCCCATGTATGAAGATTTTTGACAAAACAATTATTACTTTCCCCTGCATCTAAAGCAATACACGCAATGAAGACTGCAGTCACCTATCTAAGCAAGGCTGCTGTCAAATTGCCTACATACAAAAAATATGACTAGCTCTAGGTAGGCATGTCTGAAAACACTTGCCTAAAGCGGTCTCATAAATAATAGGTGACTAAGTGAGACTGTATTAGATCTGTAAGTACTCCTTCCTCTTCCAAATGAGATAAGTATTTTTCAAACACATAGCTGAAGGCAAGGGGATATAGATATCATACATGCATACCTCTCTGTACACACTGAGGTTTACAATTGCACTTCAAAGATGTTAGTCTTTGTGCCATAGGAAACAGAATTTTAAATGGTAAAAAAAAAGTTTAGAAAAAAATTAGAAGAAAACAGATTATAGCAAATTAATTTGTGCTTAAGGTGTAAGAAGGGTAACCAAAGCTTTGGTACACAGACACCTCATAAATCAGTCTTTATGTTATCCATTTGCAGTAACTAAAGCTATAATTTAATGCCAGTCAAGGGAAAAAAATTCTAAATTACATAATCTATGTGTGAATTATTTTTAAAAGTACAGCACTTAATAGGTGTAAAGGTTTTATAGGTTTGGAGAGCATTTTGTAATTAAAGAAAGAGGAGGCTACACTAAACCCATGCCTTAGCACTAAAGAGTGTACACTAATCAGAACTGTTAATGAGAAATTAGACACACAGCTTCTATTATTGTTAATGGAACTTTCGTGCTTCACTCTCTATGCGCCAAGTAAAAGATATAACCCTTAAAACATTGTTTAAAGAAGGTGCTGCCAAATCATATACTGCAGAACAAGATACAACTTTTGAGAGGTTACATGTGTTCTATAAACATCAGCAGCTTATCTCACGTGTTACTACTTTAATGAACTTTTAAGAAGTTGCATATATTTCACACGTCTTTAAACGCCTTGTGCAGTTTTTGGGTTATCTCAGCTTGTAATTTAGCATCTGGAAAGTACTGCTGCATTTAGAAGGCCTTTGTGGACATTTTCTTCCAGATGATTTTTACTGTATGAATAGAGGAGAGAGTCTTTCTTACTGGCAAGCTGAGATACTACAGTGCTTACTTCAGGCACCTAAATCACTTACGGAGATCTCCCCTCTTCCTTGTCCAAATGCTCCCCAAAACCAAGATCCTAGATAACTGTCACCCTCTCAAATTCACTGAGGGACCATTTGATCTGTCCTACAGATACAACCCCCAGTGCTCATCTGTCACTCCATTGTCACTCATTTGTCCACTGTAAAGACTGAGGTCTTACTAGTAGTGACTGCAACTCCTGACGGGCTGGCATGTGCTCTTTGGGCTTCTACCTATCATCTCTATGAAATCTGTGCAAAGTTCAGGCCTTCAGCAATCACATTTGTTGCATACCTTTAAATGGATTTAACATCTGTTTGTAGTCCTGTGCTACAGCATTTACCTGCATTGGCATTCAGAAAAAAAATTACCTGGGCAATTAGTCCCAGTCTTCCTATAAGCTTTGGCTATAGAAGGGGAAAAGTAGGGTTTCTTTCACCTGACAGTCATGTTTTGGGGCTTTTTTACCTATGCAACACCTTTTTTTTTTTCATTTTGTCTCAAACTATCATAATGTAACACTGATTATTTTCACAGCTATACCCATATTTGGGCCATAAATCCAGCTCATTGTGGATTTGTGCAGCATGTATTAATGACAGGCATAACAGTTCCATGGCTATAGTTTCCCTGGTACCACAAAGTAGTAAGTATTGGAAAAAAACCTGGATTTTATATGAAAATTCATTTGTCTTTGGTATTTGCACTAACCATATATTTCATTTATCCTAAACACAGAAAGCTCCTAATCTATTTTTCTTGTGTTTTGAAGTTGCATTGACTCACATGTGCAATCATACTTTTATAAAAAAAATAAATTTGTTAATTAGTTTGTTCAGCACTTAAATATAAACGGTCCAAATACAGTCAAATCTTTCAGTGAAACATTTTCACAGCTGGTAAACTAGGTGATTTAACTCTACAGCTTCTGTACAATACACTGCCAAATCATGCATTTAAAGAAGTCAGTGCTGCTGAAAAAAAGCAGGCTTAGCACACTACAACTATGATCTCAGCAAAGAAAGGGGGTTTTGCTGACTTTATGCAGGATTTTTTTTTTCATACAAGCTGCTTAAGTGGGTCACTATATCTTATTAGTTTACAGGCCCAAGAGCAATTTAAACATTTGACTGAATTTTATCAGTGTATATAGTGCTTTAATCTTATTCCCACATATTTATGTTAGTCACAGAGGCAAGCTGAATAATTTCTTTGTGATTAGAAACTATTGAAATTCACGAGGAAATCAATGTACCTCTGGGAGCTCTGGCATTGAGTGAGGGTAACTCTCACAAATGGCAGATACACTTTGTAGGAGAGCTCTCATTGCCTCATTGGATCATGTTTTTTCATGGTTTTTTTTCCTCCTTCATTCTTTCCAATTACTTCTGATAATTTAACCGCAGCCATTTAGTCAGCAGAGTAATTACAGCAGCAAGTAAACTCCTTCTCAATCAATATGAGCTCTTCTGTACTTTTTTGTGACAGCAAGATCAGACCACAAAAACGAACACGACTAACAGACCCTCTGGCCAGCTGACACACCATTATAAATATGTAACTTTACAAAAACCTCTGTTCCCTGAAACTACAGCTGCCAGGAACAATTTGCTTTTGTCTTTCTTCTACAGTGTGCAAAGGAATAAATGTAGGATATATTTCCATCTCCAGATTTGTGATGTGACCAACAAATGCTCAAAAATAGGATCAGGGATCTGCATGAAGAGTGCAATTCTTGTCAGGAGAAGTAAAATCTTGATCCAATGGAAGTTAGTTTTAAATGACACTAAAGAATTTTTGGATTAAATGAAAAGTGCAGTGGCATACATGTAATTAAAACTGTAGCTATTACCTGACATAAACATATAAAACCTGATGTGTTATAAAATTATTTTTGGGCTTTTACTTAAAAATGAAGTATTGTAAGGGCAGACCAAATTTCTCCTGAAACTGTAAGGTACTTGCAAACATACTGCACTTGCTTGCATTAGCATTGACAGGACAGTTTTCTAATCCTAGGTAACATGCATGCATAGATTTTTGTGTTTGAAGAATAAGACAGCAACAGAAAGCCATCAGACTCAGTTACTTAGTGAATTAAAGAGCAATACTGCATCAGGGAGAAAGAAGAGCAGGGCTGAATTTGAGCTACAGTGTTGTCTGAGAATCTATTTGTCCATGCATCTGAACCAAATTAGATCCTTCTCTAAACTAGAGCTGAAGAAGAGCACAACTTTGGGAGTACAACCATAATATTTTTAATAACAGAAAGAACAGAGAGCACTTTTTTTTAATTAGGAAAAAACATTTACCAAATGTAATCTTTTTCACTGAGGTTCTACCATTAAAATGCCACTGCTGAAAGCTGTTAGTATTTACTTATCTTTCTCAGAAATTGTGCTGATAAACAACAAAGACCAAATAAGAACTAGTCACCAAGATAAAGCAATGTAAAGCTACAAAACTCAAGTATTTCTACTCAGAAATAAATATTGAAAACTATCCTATCCAAAACAAGAGGATTAGCAGACAGAGTGAAAAATGAAAAGCATAAAATTTTTGCATAGCAACTTATATTGTTTGAACTGAATGGAAAAAAAAAGGAAACAACAGAAAGATACAGTGTTTAGTGAATATGATAGTAAAAGAATGAAATACATTAGAGATGATCACATCAAGACCTACATTATTACCACACGAAGGTAGGTATTTCACTTTGTGCTTGGATATTTTTAAATTGCAAGATCACCCAGTAGAGCAAGGTAAGCCCTTGTTATAGCCTCCATTCAATCATCAAAAACTGATACTGGGATTTAGTTGTGAATTGCAACCTTTCTAAGAATTATTGAGCAAAATGTCCAAATACATTACATGGTAGGAATACACTTCAGACAGAATGTTAAATGCAAGTTCTATCTTCTTTCACCCTTCAGGAACTAAACGATAATGTGCAAACTTAAAGGTGTCAGCTACATCTTCAAGAAATTTGTACGTGTTACCTGTTATCCTTTTTCACTATGCTTCAGTGTGGAGCTGGCATTAAATGACATATAATCCCAAGCAGGTGTCAAGGGCTTGCATTAAAATAACATAGATCGATTCCAAAATCTCTAGCACCAAACACTCAGCAAAAGAAATAAATTTATATGAAAACTGAACAGAATTTCTGACTGAAAGCCTAAGGTTCCTACCTCTTCTATTCACTCTGAAACAAACCTGTGGGTTTATGTAATAGCACTGATTCTCTTGGGATGGAATTCATCAGGCTAAATTTAGATACCTCTAGTGATTTACAACTGAGAATATCTCCTTAAGATTCAAATACAGCATTATTATGAAGTTCCAATCATTGTGAATAGAATCCCTAATTGCTTAGATACAGAAATGTTGCACATTCCGAGGAAGTATATTAGAAATCGGCAGTTTATGGAGGCACTCTTGATTCTAATCAATCTGTCCAAGAAACTGTTTCAAAATAAATACTTCTAGAAGTCCTGAAAGAGGCCAGTTAGGTTGCATAATTGAAGCTTGATGCAGATGCTATTCCATGCATGTGATATGTATCTCTAATTTAGGATTTTCTCCAGTTGTAGACAAAATTCCTGCAATCAGAAACCAACTTGTTTCTCATACCACTGAATATTTCAATCAGTTCAAAATTCAAGAACCTAATGACTACAATCTTCCAATTTTACAAGACCTTAAGAGCTGGATTTCCAGCCTTCTGTCTAGATTTAAACAATTTGTGTGTTCATATTTTCACATTTTTAAAATCCTGTATGAAGCAAAAGCTATTGTGCTGCTCTTGAAGAATAAAACATCACTCATTTCTTATATGCTGGTGGTTTTGGAACAATTTGAAAATAATTTTATCTATAGGTTTTAGTGATAGAAAACATCTGCATTTCTGGAAGGAAAAAAGATGAATGAAAACTATAAAATCAATGATTCTCTATGTATTTGACACGAATAAAACAGTTCAGAAAGTCATGTTGCCTGATTCTTAGTCAGTTAGCAGTTTGCAGCACCCTTTTGGTCTCGATCTAAAGGGATTCTTGACTTCTGGAGAATGAATATTCAGGATAACTCATAAATATGCTGTTAAAATATAGAAAACGTGTGTACATAGATGCACTAGAATCTTCTGCTTTCAATCTTTTGCTAATAATTTTTCCTTTTATATTCTTTTATAATCAAGTGTCATGGTTTAACTCCAGCTGGCAACTATGTCTCATGCAGCTGCTTGCTCACCCCCTGCCCCCACCAGTGGGATGGGGATAAAAATTGGAAAAAACCTCCTTTCACATGGTTTGACATAAGAACAGTTTAATAATTGAAATAAGCTATAATAATGATGATGACAATGATAATAATAATGTATAGTAATAATGAAAAGGGGAGCAACAAAGAGAAAGAAAGAAATAAAACCCAAGAAGGACAAGTGATGCACAAAACAACTGCTCATTGCCCTTTGACTGATGCCCAGCCCGTTCCCAGGCAGTGGCCAGTGCCTCCTGGCCAGCTCTCCCCAGTTTATACACTGGGCATGACATTCCAAGCTATACAATATCCCTTTGGCTGGTTTCTTCAGCTGTCCAATCTCCCTCCCAGCCTCTCAAGCACTGCCTTGCTGGTAGAGCATGGGAGATGAAAAGTTCTTGACTTAGAGCAAGCACAACTTAGCAACAACTGAAACATCAGTGCATTATCAACATTATTGTCATTGTATCTAAACCACACCCCTGTACCACCTACTGGGCAGGATATTAATGCTGTCCCAGCCAAAACTGGGACATCGGGGAAAAAGCTGCACTTTATAGAGTCATATATCACACATTTCTATTTTGTCATATTTTAAAAGAAATAACAGGTAAGAATCAAGGACTGATGGCAGGATAGATAAAGGGGAGGAAAGCACCCAAGGATGCCGTCTTCAAACAGACATAATCAAGCATTTTGTAGGTCTGTGAATCTGCTTGTGAAGACACTTAAAATGTGTCATGTGGAATGTTTCCTATATTTGGCAGATGTCCTATCTGCAACATTTTCATGCCAAAAGGTAGCATATTTTTTCTGCATGTCCACCTGTATGCACTGTATTTGCCTTATATCATCAGAAGAAAAACCTTACCTTTGCCTGCTATGACTTTGAATGAAAAGATCTACAGTGTGTCTTTGTTTTCCTTCTGTGGTATCTTACACATGGTGGAGAAAGGAGGAAGAAATACAAAATATCCAAGGCAATAGACAAGCAGACAAAACACTTTTAAGTAACAGCTGTTTTCCCCCTGACACTGCACTCCTGACATTTTATCTTTCCCCTTTTTTTTTTTGCAAGGGATATGGTTTACTGTTTTACATCTGGTTTCTTCCCAGTTGTAACACAGAACTGAAGCTTGGGAAAAAACACTCTCTGTTTTTGAAGTGACCTCCCTCATTATAAGATGGATACTTGATAACTGTGGGTGCCAATTTGAATTTTTTTTAATTTTCAAATTTATCTCGCTGAGGAATTGTCTCAGCAATCATTCATACAGATTTGTGACTTACAAGACTTGATCTCTTTTTTTGTGTTGTGCAATACAGAAATAATTATTCTTAAAAAAAATTCTATTCTACCTAGGGATGGTCACTTTCTGTATTTTACTTAATCAGAAGTTACAGCTTGCTAGCTCAGATAGCTGATGAGAGAGACAGCAACTGGATGTGCTCAACAATTCTATATTCAATCATTTCACACAACAGAGCTGGAGGGAGTTATTTTGCTTTAATTTTGCTATTTAATACTTAATCTATGTATCACTTCAAAGTATTTTTTTTGTAAGCCAGAGTACTCCTTCAATCAGCTTCCAGAGCTTTTCTATAGCATTTCACTATAGCATAGTGACCTAATTTTCAAGATAAGGAAAATGTATAGGTAGGTAAATAAAGGTACCAGCTCATTCCTAGAACCACCACGTTAATTAAAAAA